>CM069901.1:1665672-1689951 GCA_036034705.1 Thielaviopsis punctulata | reverse complement strand
TTTAGTTTTAGGTAGAAAAGCTGTCGTATGTAGCATAAGGCTACGAGTAGACAGGATAATAAAGACTCTCACTCACTCACCCACTTGCAACCCCCGCTCTGTTGTTTTGCTCTTGAGGGGTGCTACGAGCCTTGTTAGAAGGCTATGTTTATTTCTACATCGATGAAAGACAGCCTTTGTTTTGCTGGGTACGTCGTGGTGTCATTATACTTTGTTGTATGGGAACGTACTCTGGTTTTTTTTTTTTAATAGAAAAGCTGTCGTATGTAGCATAAGGATAATAAATACTCAAATCAAATCAGACTTAGCATGCAGAGGTGCAAACTGTAAATATGTAGCCCTTAAACCCGATGATATTCGCTCGCTTCTTACGCAAAGGATAATAGGGTCAGGTGTTAAATATCCCTGAATGTAGTACTAATCTTCTTGCTTACTGACGTCTTTCTTTCTCATTCTTGCTCATAATCACATATCTTTTCTGGCTGTTATTCTACCTTGATGGCCATGTAACGTATTCACAACACAATGGTGTAGTAAGATACCAATAATAGGGTTCGCAGCCCCGCTTATAACCACTTGTAACCCTGGCCGTATATCATATAAGAACAACCTAATGCTCAACTCATTCAATTCATTTCATCAGACGACCACCAAAGACTAAACAAACAATGAGCGACGATCAAACTACGGCCGAGAATAAGGCCTACTTTAAGTACGTATACTCCTCTTCGGTTCAAAGGCAACAATCACGCACTGTGACGACCCTCATATCTCGGTGCGGCATCCCTTTCATAGCATGCGGGAGGCACAAAATGTCACGCGTTGAATAGAGGGAGACTCTTAGCGAGATAGTGGCGGAAGTGGAAAGTTCGGTAATAAGAAGGCAGAAAAAAGGGACTACCTGATATCGTACCGGGTATAAGTCTCTAATGGGAGACTTGATTGGAATTCCCGCTGGCGCACCAAGCAAGGGCGCGGACTGTTGGTTTGTTTTAGGGAAGGGGAAACTGTCACGCGCCGCTTGGCCTTCCTATTCTCTCTTTACATGAATAAACGAAAAAAAAAACTAACAAAACATCAGCTCCCTTGCGGCAAAGTACGATGCCCGCTTCGGCCCGACTTTGGATAAACTGCTCAACGAAATCCGCAACCGCACAGATTTTATCGGGGCAGACTGGGTGCGCGAGGGCGAGGAGGACGGGCGCAAGGTGCGGCTGTTGGATTATGCGTGCGGAACGGGCCTGGTGTCGCGGGTGAGTGCGGAGGAGAAACACAGAAGAAAGTAAGAACTACAGCTAACGGCAAACAGGCCCTGGCGCCGCTAACGACCCAGTGCGTTGGTGTGGATATCTCGGAAGAGATGGTGAATGTATATAACTCGCGAGCGGAGATGCAGGTGGGCTTTCCTTTTTTACTCCATATACAATATACGGGAAGAAAAGCAGACTGACAGACTCCCAGGGCCTCTCCAAGGACGAAATGTTTGCCGTCAACGCCAACCTTCTTGACCCTGCTGCCCCCTCACCCTCGGCTCTCTCATCTCCTCTCTTCTTCGACTTTGATGTTGCCGCCGTCGGCCTCGGCGCGCACCACTTTGCTGACCCGGCCTTTTGCGCCACGCAGCTCGTGCAGCGCCTCAAGCCTGGTGGCGTGCTGGTGTTTATCGACTTTCTGACACACGAGCCAGCAGTGGCAGCGGGCGAGGAGATGGCAAAGGGACTGAACACAGTGATGCACCATGGGTTTAGCGAGGAACAGGTGCGCGCGTTCTTTGAGGCGGCGGGCGCGGGAAAGGGGTTTGCGCTGCAGGTTATGGGGCGCGGGATGATGTTTCATGGCCACGGGGCGGGACCGGAGGGGTCGGAACGGCTGGTGTTTGTGGCACGGGGAGAAAAGGCTTAGGTGCAACATACGCCATTGTTGCAATCTCAAATCTCGAGGGCACTTTTATGCCCTCTGCGAGCATATGTCGAGAGTATACATTATTGTTGGTATCCAACCCCGTGCGCAAGGAACCTAACGCAACGTTAATTACATGTACATACATAAACACTACAAAACCCCCACTTACGTGTACGCCCTTTTAGTTTGAGATGGGGTGAGGCATCACGTGCTTTCGTGAATATGTATACGAATACATACTCCGGAGTAAGTATGTATGTAGATGTTGTCTAAAGCTAGAATTCCCCTTCTTCCTTAGCTTCCCCACAGCGGACATATTAAATAAACAAAGCCCTACAAGTCATAGGCCCAGTTTCGGCCATGCAGAATAATCAATTCTCGTATCTTGCGTAACGTAAGCAGTTCCAGGGGCAGCTGTGTACTGTACTACGTATCTCAGTCTGCCCCAGTCGTGGTCCCACTTCTTTCACAGTTGGCAAACAGACATACTAGCCTACAAACAACAACCGTCATATTCGCATATTCGAGTCTTTCTTTGCAACTCAAGCCTATTTATCCAGTCGACTCTTGTTTTCTCGTTTCTTTCCCATTCCTCAACCCAAAACAAAAACAATCCAATGTCGTGATTGCCAGTCTGGACGACGAACAGCCCAGTGTTAGAAACCCCTCCCGGCCTGAAAAATGCCGCTGGACGAGATGGTGAAGCCATGAAGGTCCTGCCGAAGCCACTGAACAACGTACAAAAGCCGCTGAATAACGCACGGAAATCGCTGAGCGAGGTCACAAAGAAGAGAAACAACGCACTGAATATTACACAAACGAAGGCAACCAAGCCGTCACCCAACAGAGCTTTGCAATGCACAAGCCCTGGAACAGGCAATCTTCAAGAATATCAATCCAGCTTGGTACGATCTTGATGTTCACAAAGTGCTCTTCGAGAGGCATTCTCAACATCAGAAGGCAGCAAAACAAGTTTTTACTGCCCTCTCTCATCTCCGTCACCAGACTGAACACAAGTGGACAGACTGGCCCACTGCTGTGTTGGAAACGTCCCGTGTATCATGGCTCGAAATCATGACTTGTAATGTTGCTCAATGTTGCAATGATGATCTGGCGTTGCCTACTATAACACGCCGTATAGGTAATGCTTCCACAACTTATTGCGTGATTGTTGATGCTACTTTGAATGATGCCAGTCACTAGGACCAAGTTGTTTCTTCATATTGAGCTGAAGAGCAGTCCCTCAGAAACGCGGTTCAAACCTGTCTCTAAGGAGCTAGACATGCATATGAGGTGTTCAACAACCAGTGCAACCGTCGTTTTGTGGTTGGAATAACACTCCGTAGCTCCAAGATGATGCTTTGGTTATTCGATCGCTCAGGGATGCTGGGCTCAAAAGTTATTGATGCCAACGTTGAAGGTGAAAAGCTTGTGTCGGTTTTGCGTGGGCTTCTGTCTATAGACCCAGCCCTCCTTGGATTTGATCATACTATCACGACACTGGGCAATGGCCAGAAGGCTATGGATGTCATGATTCACGGACAACGGCGTGCCATCTTGGATCGTGAGATTGCTCGCTACAGCGGCATTGTTACCCGGGGTACGCTCTGCTGGAAGGCACACTTAGAGGATGATGAATCACAAACAATCATCATTAAGGATACCTGGCACACCTTGGAGCATCAAGAGGTAGAGCTTTTGCAGAGGGGGAAGCAGCAGAGATTATCAACATGTCTCGACACCTAGGTGCATATGCTGTGCAAGTCAATGGTGGAGATGACCGAGTCTTTCGCAGTATTCGCATTGGCATCAAGCACGCTAGTGGAAAATATAGTGAAGACAGCACTGCCAAACAGGAACCTGCCCAATACACGACATCACTCAGCAAAAGAGGCGCTTTGCTGGTCTTGATTCAGTTGAACAGTCCAGCATTAAACTACATTTCCCTATCGACAGAGTTCTCCGGCGTGTGATTTTGAGTGATGTTGGCACTAAAATATCCGAGGAAGATTCCCTTGACATATTGTTGAAAGGCATATCTCAGTGCGTCAAAGCCCACGAAAAGCTGCTCAAGTTAGACATCCTGCGCTGCAACATTTCTCCGGGAAATTTCGTCATTACTTCCGATCACAGCAGCCCTGATCAACTTGGGCTACTCATTGACCGTGATCATGCGGCTGATATAAAACGGATAAGCCCTTCTGAACTTGCTTGCCGTACTGGCACAATTATCACTGGCAGAAACAATCCTCGGCACTGCTTTATGGGTGATCTGGTGTTATTTTTCCGGGTTCTTTTCTGGATATGCCTCAGTCCAGAATCAAGATTTGTATCTGGGCTTCAGCTAACTGCTACACATCCTGCCAATCTCGCTGCATTCAAGGAGGGCATCATTCTTTTGGATAAATTTGAGGATGGGTTGAGAGAATGCTGTGCTCCCAAGTATGAGCTTCTGATTCCATGCCTACTAAGTCTTTGGCGGGTGATTTTCCCAGAGGGTAGGTGTGGGATAGAGAAAAGCCTGATCGTGGGATGTACGGCAAGGTTAGAGTTATTCTAGAAGAGGAAAGTGGGAAGGCCAAGATGGCAGAGAAAGAGAGGGTCAGAGGAGCAAGGAGAGACCAGAGACTTGGGGGGCCGAGTACAAATGTGGTAACAAATGGTGGCTGTGTAGAGATACTGCAGCGGTGGACGTCGGCACATGGGCCGTTTTTATATTTTTTATATAACCATATACTAGGAGCCCAACTGCACAGGCTTACCAGTTTTGAACTGCTACCCGCTTATGCGGCTGATGCAGGCTTACGCGGCTGGTGCTGGATAAGGATTGATTTGGTAGTGCACAAGTCATATGCGGTAGACGTTCCAAGATACGTCAACACAACGCAACAACTGTCCTGCAGAAAGTCTCAGCCCCTCTGATACGTCAACTTGTGTGGCTGAAGCCATTTCTCTATAGCCAGCGTTTGTCAAGCCTTGTCACACGCCCTTTTGAATTCAAGTCTACCAACCTTTGAAGCCTATCAACCCTTGCCAACCCTGCATCTGTCAAAGTTCAACAAAGCCCAAAACGGAAGTCTGGTGTAAGTCATCGGGTCTGCTCCATATGATAGCCGAAAAGCGGGCCCTTGTTTATATAACATACCAAAAACTCAAACCCGAGACCCGATTGCGCTATTGGAAAACTACACAAGCCTACTTGATTCTTCTCCTGTGCAAATCAAGGAATTCCCTCCCAAAACATAGACTAGTTTGCTTACGCCCTTGGGGAGAGAAATCCTACCTGTTTCTCTGCGGCAGTCTGCTTACAACTACTACAAACCATCTGCTTACAAACAAAACAACCAAGCTAACCAACCCTACAATGCAAATGGATGTCGCGGCCGCCTACCAGGCCGCCGAGCGCCGCTACGTTGACGCAAACCCATCCTCTGCCGCGCTGTATGCCGCCGCCACGGCCTCTCTCCCTGGCGGCAACACCCGCACCGCACTGTACTTTGCGCCGTTCCCGCTGTACATGTCATCCGCGCGCGGCTGCACACTGACCTCGACCGACGCACGCACCTACATCGACCTGCTCGGCGAATACTCGGCGGGCCTGTACGGCCACACACACCCGCGTCTGCAGGCTGAGATTGCCGCAACGGCGGCCAACGGACTGAGTTTCGGGGCGCAGCACGGTGCCGAGGCTGAGCTGGCGCGGCTGCTGGCAGCGCGCATGGCGGGCCTGCAGCGCGTGCGCTTCACCAATTCCGGCACCGAGGCCACGATGATGGCGCTGGCCACGGCCAAAATCCACACGGGCCGCGCGGCGGTGCTGGTGTTCCGTGGCGGGTACCACGGCGGCGGGTTTGTGTTTGGCGGCAGCGCGACGCCGCACCGCATTAACGTGCCGCACGACTATGTGGTGGGCACGTACAATGACGTGGCGGGGGTGGAGCGGGTGTTTGCGGAGCGGGCGGGGACGATTGCGGCGGTGCTGGTGGAGCCGGTGATGGGGTCAGGCGGCGGGGTGTGTGCGACGGCGGAGTTTCTGGGCGCGCTGCGGCGGCTGACGGCGGCTGACGGGAGTCTGCTGGTGTTTGACGAGGTCATGACGTCGCGGCTGTTTGGCGGCGGCGGGGTGCAGACGGAGCTAGGCATCACGCCGGACCTGACGGTGCTGGGCAAGTACATTGGCGGGGGGTTTTCGTTTGGGGCGTTTGGCGGACGGGCGGATGTGATGGACATGTATGATCCGCGGCGGGCGGGCGCGGTGCCGCATGCGGGCACGTTTAATAACAATGTGATGACGATGCGGGTGGGGGCGTGCGGGCTGCGCGAGGTTTTTACGGCAGAGCGGGCGCGGCAGCTGCATACGTTTGGCGAGAGCGTGCGGCGGCAGCTGAATGCGGCGGCGGCGACGACGCTGATGAAGGTGCTGGGCTGCGGGTCGATTATGGTGGTTCATTTCACGCGGACGGCAATGGAGCAGATCCGGGCGCCGCAGGATTGGGCGGACGAGGATGTGCGGCTGCTGGATCTGCTGCATCTGGAGATGCTGGAGGAAGGGTTTTACATGGCGCGGCGGGGGTTTATTTCGCTGAGTCTGGAGATTGGGCAAAAGGAGGCGGACGAGTTTGTAGCGGCGATATCGAGGTTTTTGAAGCGCCACAAAGACTTGGTGGCGCTTTAGGGTTAGGGCTGCTAAGCTGGAGGTTGGGCCTGGTTTTAAATGGGCAAGTTTAGTGGTTGCATGGATTGATGCGGGGGATGGGATGGGTTTACATACATAGTGGCTGCTCGACGCGGGCGGGTGTATGGGAGGGGCTGAGCTTATAATTGTTTAGTGGCTGCTTGCCTCGGGTGTAGCGGCTTGACTCAGTAAACTCTCCCTCCAAGATCTCCACCAGACTTCACATCACGAGCTCTCCTCAGCGTCAGGTAATGTCGCAAATAACCATAAATCACAGGCTGAAATGGATTGCTGTTTCTTTTTTCTTCCATATCGTGATTCTGATTCCTTCCGGCAGAAACCCCTGCTCTCGTTCTCGTTGTACAGCACTAGACTATGGATGTACATATGTAGGCTAGAGAATCTGTGTTTACCATAGTGAGTGCATAAAGCCCCGAGAAGCTTCAAATCAAGGGGTCCTCGTTGATTTCTGCAGGGTATTCCCCACTGTGAGTGTGTGCTGAGGGCTGGCTTCTAAAAGCTGTTTTAGCTTCCGCAGTGGCATTTGAAGTAATTGTATGTACATATGTACTGGTATGTAGCTGCTACGTACACATACATACATACATACATACATACATACATACGTATGCACTTATGTACTACAAATGCACTGCATTGTATTTCATCATTCTCACAGCTGCCGTGAAACAAGGTTCTTATGTTATACCTGATCTATACAAGCCCAGGGAGCCGAAATTGAAATTGATTGACAAAGAGAGGCCCAATTCCATGAACAAGTTGCCTCCTTTGCCCTTTTGCCTGGTGCCTGTTTGCTCTTGTCTCCTCCCCACCCCATTCGCTGTGTGTGCTGCTGACGTCGTCGCTGTCGTCACTCTGTTGGCTCTTTGTTTCCTTCTCCCCACTGTAGGTAGTCTTGGCTGTTCTCTCTTCGTGGCTGTTCTTTGTTCTCGCCCTTTATTCTCTGTGCGTTCACCGCCCTGCTTTGTCATCTCCTACCAGTAGTACATACATACAAGTATATAAATATGTAGTACCCCGTCCATCCACTCTCGTCCCATCCACAACACCCCCCCTTGCTCTCCCAATCTTGGTTTCCCTGATCGCCCTCGCTGTGTTTGATATTTAAACACAACCTCGTCCATCTCTTCTTCGCTGCGATCCCTCTCTCCCGCCCCTTTACTTTCGCCTTCGCTTCTCTCTTGTACCATACATCCATCCATCGCCATACATTCCACCCCCAATATGAAGGCCGTTAAATCCACTGGCTTCGGCCGCGTCTTTGGCCTCCGTCGCAAAGGCCGTTAGTTCCAACTCCAGTCTAGAGCCCTGCCGGCGCGCTCCACTAACCCGCCTCGCTAGCTTCCGAACCCCAAAATGTCCTGCCGCCGTTGGAAATCCCCGAGCCGATTGGCAGCTACCCGCCCGGCTCTGTCGAGGCTCTGGCCATAAACGCTCTTGTAAGCTCCCCTTCGATCTTCGCTCCCGCCCTAGACTCCCAGAATCCTCACACTCCCAAGTCCAGCTTCTGCACCAACGACGCCACCCAGGCCGATCCCGACAACGATCCCGCCGTCTTCCTTCCCACCATTGTCGAGTCCTGCGAGTCGTCTCCGTCGGCGTCTGCCGAAATCGCCCATCTAATTGGCGAATTCTTCGGCAAGCCCTTCCAGTCGCACGAGCAGATTCAGTACAAGGCCGTCATGGTCATGCGCATCCTCATTGACAACCAGGGCGTGACGACCTTTGCCCGGAACCTCGACAAGTCTTTTGCCACCAACGCCAAGATGATGCTGCGCAGCACAAAGAACCAGAACGCCCGCATGCTGCTGATTGAAACCATGGAGAAGCTGGATAGTTTGTATCCGCGCGAGGGCACCCAGATGCCTGTTGCCGTCAGCATGTGGCGCCGTGAAAAGGAAAAGTACGGCCACAGCGCCCAGTACGCTGTAAGTTTTTATGCGTATAAAGAGAGGAGGAGGAAGGGCAGCAGCAGCAGCAGAAACACCTGCCTCGTTTATACAACCACGACGACTAACCACCTTGGAATGCAGTACGCCCTTTATCCCCAATACTATACCCAGGGTGCTGCCACTGCCCCCCACTCCGCCGGCAATTTTCTTCACGGCCAGGGCCCCGTCATGCAACCCTCGGCTCCCCGCCGCCACGACTATTTCTCACGCGAGCACTCTGCACGCCACCTGCCAAGTCCAGCCGAACTCGCCTCCCGTCTCGAAGAAGCCCGCACCTCAGCCAAGCTGCTACAGCAGTGCGTGGCCAACTCGTCGCCAAGCGACCTGCTGACCGACGACCTGGTCAAGGAGTTTGTGTCGCGCTGCCAGTCGGCCGCCAAGTCGGTGCAGGTGTACATGGCAGCCGAGAACCCGGCGCCCGACAACGCCACCATGGAGAGCCTGATTGAAACCAACGAACAGCTGCAGAGCGCGCTGAGCACGCACCAGCGCGCCGTGCTAAATGCCCGCAAGTCTCTGGGCATCGACTCAAACACCAAGGCGCCTGTGCCGGCTGCCGCGCCTGTGTCGGCGGCGACGGCGGGCCTGGTCTCGCCAATGTCGGATGTAGCGCCGCAGAGCTACACCATGGGCCGACTGGACACCACGGTGTCCCAAGAGAGCGCGGGACAGGCACGGGGCATGGGCCGCCCGGCCGAGCCGGTGTCGGCTGTAAGCAGCGAGGGCGACAATCCATTCCGCGATCCGGCGCCGGGCCAGGCAGCCAAGGGAAAGGGAAGGGCGACGGGGTACGGGGTGGACGATGAGGAAGACTTGTACGACATAACGCCGCAGCGGACACGCGAGAACGCGCAGCGGTGATTAGAAGAGCGCCTGACAGAGAAGGGATTTTACGACGTGATGATATCCAAGTGGTCAGTGGTTTTCAAGGCTGTTGGCTATGTTTGTTGCTTTTTTGTTCTTTTTTTAGTCGCGGTTTAGGCTGGTTTATTTTGCAATATCCAATAGTTGGCAAATCATGATTCCCGTTACAGGAGACTTTTTAGCCTTATCATGGAAGAGATTCTTGGAATCATACATGAGGTTCGTCACGAAGATATCGCGATACCCTAGTGCTCACAGCCTGCATTCAACAATCCCCTGTAAATTGCCTGTGGCTGTCCAGGGTTGACTACGCAATATGGCAAGCTATTTTCCATTGACTGGTCTTTTTATCCATTACTACCATTTCCAACACTCACGACATCGCCTAAAGAATACTCTAACGGAGAATAAAAGGCTAGGCCTGCCTAATGGTTGCCGCACCTCTTGTAACAAGCTTCTCCCAAGAAAAGAAAACAGCGTTGCAGCTGCACATTCCAAAGGCCAACTTCCGGGGTACGCGGGGCGCTATACAGAGCTAGCACCACCAGCACCAGCACCAGCACAATGCTAATCATCGAAGAGAGCGAGGATTCTTGTTGGGCCCCGTTTCTGGTGCACATTAGCCACGCCGTTGCCAAGAGGGTTTCTGGGACGCCGAGCCCCACGTGGCCTAGAGCAGCCACCAAGGGCACCACGGGGGATGGGGAGCCGCACACTCGTGCATTTACCCTTTTGATCGTTTGTCTGGCGGGATCTGCATGCGCCATGCCACGATGACAAGCCCAGACGGGACAGCGGGCTCGCCACGCAGCCGCTGGCAGGTGTGCTGGGGAAGAAGGAACAACACAAAAGACATGCATATACCTCAACTGTTTGTGTGGCATTCGCCAGCACTGGCTGTGCAACGGGCAATCTGTCTGGCAATTTTGTCACGAAAGGGAGGAGAAACCACGGCCAAGTATGGAAAGGTGTTGTTCGCTTATGGGTTCTAGTAAATACATACAGGGGTTCCTTCCTGTTTCTTTTCTCTTCGTGTCACGAACATTGAATAGCAGATTACATAGTAGAGCCTTTATGCACGGTTACACAATACTTAGAAGTTGTAATACGGCAAGAAGTGTAAGTCATAACCCTAACGCGTTTAAGCATAGATCCCTTGTGATACAGCCAAGAACAGAGTGCCCTCTTGTATATTCACTTTTATATTAAAATAAAATAATGAAGATAGAATTGAAAAAAAAAAGAAACCAAGAACATGAATATGCAAGGACAAAATAGAAAAAGAAATCGAATAAATACAATGGCTGCAAAAAGATTTTAACCCACAAATATAACGTATCGTCACATGCCAGATGGGCCCGGTGTAGCTCCATCCTCTCTATTTCCACGCCGTCCGCACACTGTCAATCTCCGCCTCGCGGGCTTGTGCCGCAGCAGCTGCTGATGCAACATTCGCCATGACAGTCAGCATCAAATGGGGCTCCCTTTGCTGCTGCTGCTGCTGCTGCTGCTGCTGCTGCTGCTGCTGCTGCTGTTGTTGTTGTTGTTGTTGTTGTTGTTGCTGTTCTCGCTGCTGCTGTTCTCGCTGCTGCTGTTCTCGCTGCTGTTGTTCTCGCTGCTGTTGCTCCCGCTGTTGCTGCTGTTGCATCTTCCGGCTAATAGGCGGCTGCGGCGACCGGCTATGGCTCTGAATCGAGTCTGATCGGCCGCGCGGGCCGCCGTTGGCGTCGCCTGCATTGTCAACTTCCATGCGCATGTGCACGTCAGTGGCCGAGCTTCTGCGGTGGTGGTCAGCCGACATGGGTGTCCCCGGGGCCAGCGAGCAGGAGTCGTCGCCCATGGTGCTCTCGTCGCGCGAGACCGTCAGGGGTGTGTGGGGATCAATGGGCGAGTGAAGACGGTCGTCGTGGTGATTTGTGCTGACAGGAACAACGAGACTGATGCTGGGTGGTCCTTGCGTCGGTCCCTGAACTTGGACTTGTGTTGGGCCGTTTTTGCTGTTGCTGACCATCGCCATCTCCTCCTCTGTGACCATTTTCCACGAGCAGCGCGCATGTTTCTTGGTGCAGCCCTGACAAGCCGTCAGGTGCTTGATACATTGCAGCTTGAGTCGTCGGCATCGGTCGCATTGGGGAACAATTGTCGCGCCCTTCTCCATAGTTTCAATACGAGACATGATCAACTCTCGGTTAAGAGTCTCTGTATCGGTATGCGCAGGATCAAGAGTGATTTCTGGAGTCAAGCGGCGGTACACCTGACTGGTGACGGATAGCCGGTTGTTGTTGGTGTTAGGGCCGTTTGAAGGAGTCCCGCCAATGCTATTGGAACTTTTGTGGTTGCTGGGCGTGTTTCCGTTGGGGGCTAGGTTGTTGTTTCCAGGCTTTCCAGGAACACCGTTGGAAGTTAGCGGCGGCAGCTGGAACGCAGGTCTGGGTATTGGCGAGACGGGCAGACTTGAAGGTCTTCTTGATGAAGGAACCTCTTGGACGTTGACTGTGACCGTGGGTGTGCTGTGATTTGACTGCTGGTGCGCTTCAAACTGCTGCATAAGATCGGCATGTAAATCGTAGCCACTGTTGCTATGCGTGTGCCTATGTGTCGGGTACCACCCTGGTCGACCGCCGGGATTCGCATGTGGATTTGCTGCGCCGGACTGCGGATGCTGGTGTGGGTGATGGATCGGATGAAGCTGTTGCTGGTGCTGGTGCTGCTGTTGGTAATGTTGCTGGCTATGACGCTTTTCGATAGCAATCTTTCGTCTACTGAGGTTGTAGTTTAGCTGTCGAGCTTTCTTGGCTACCTCGTCGGCTTTCGTAATCAGTCGATGAAGGCGCGCTTCCACGATATCGACAGTGGCTAGTTCTGCAACTTCGTCTTGCTCCAGCGGTTGCTGTGGAATCAGCCGATCGACAGCTCCGGAGATGATGAGGCGCCAGTCATCCTCGGTAATCTCAACGCCATATCCGTAAAGGCTGAAGCGGCAAACACGAGGCTTTCCGGGAATGCTTGTCAACATAAACTCATTGGGATTTTCCTTGGCAAATGTGACAATCTCGGCCCAGCCAACCTGACGGCTGTACTGGGGTTGTGGGGGGGACGTAATAATCGGACCCTCAAAGGCACCCTCAAGGGCTTTGAGAAGACGCGGCCCGGTCAGTTTGGCGCCGAGTCTGACTGCAAGGCTTTCGTTTTTACTCAAAACACCTAATTCTGTTAACTGTGAGTTCGGTCGGGCGGATTGCGATGGTTGCAGCAAGCATAGCGGTTCTACCCACCTTCGTAGTCTTCAATTAATTCAAGAATGTCGTTAAAGGTGTCTCGCTCGCCTTCCATGAGTCGCAGTTTGCCGGATGGATTTTTCGAGAGGTAATTTATGGGAGTTGTATCCACTGTAGCTTGTTAGCCGCCAATGTCTGACTGCTGAGAGGGGAGCAGGAAGAGTAGGTGACTAGGGCTTACCATGGGGCGGGATCGGATGTGGAATCAGCTCGGAATGCGCTGGGGCATCATGGGCGATTCTCTTGCGCTTGACTGGTTCGTTTTCAAGTTGCGACATGGCGATGACGATACTTGGTGTATAGATATATGTGTGTTGGAGCTCGGGAGTTTGTGGCTGATTCCACCCGACAAACAGTGTTTATATGTATATGTAGGACAAGAAAGCGAAAATAAGCGCAGCGCAGCGCAGTGGGGGTGCGGGCCAAAAGCAATGCAATGCGATGAAACGTCGGAGTCCTGGGATGAGAGCCTGCGGTGTTCTCTAGCGAGAGGAAACCGGTGTCGAAGTCGAATATGGCGGGAATAAAGGAAGAGGTAGAGCTCTCCGTGCAGATATCGTGGGCGGGAATAAAACAGGAAGGAAAAGAAAAATCCAGTCGAAACTAAGTGGCGCTACTTTTGTGAGAGACCGAAGCAATGCTATGCACCACAGTGCAGAGCCACCAAGGACAATCTCGAGGAAGAGCCAGAGACAGCACAGAAAGCGCACGTAGAAGCTGCTATGTATCAGGGTCCGGACGGGGTCTGACAGAAGCTGGAAAGAAGCCAGAAGACAGGAAGAAGAAGAAAGGGCCCCAGTCCAGCAAAGTCTAGTCCGGCGCGTCGTCGCCGAGAGCGTGAGGGAGAAAACCGTATTGTTTGTGCGATAGACCGAGGACTTAACAAGGTGTGAATAAGGAGTCGGAACACGCAATGGCGATGCGATAAATCAGTCGGCGCGAGAGATTGCCGCGATATTGACGGAGATATATATGATTGGAGGGGGGGCCTTTAGGAGGGAATAGCGATGGCGTTGTGTATGTATAAACCTAGAAAGAAAAAAAAAAAAAAAAGTGTGCTGCGCAGGGCTGGAAACCCGGCAAGGCTGACGGCGGAAATTGAAAAGGGCGGAGGGTTCAATTAACCTCCTCCACCAAGAAAGCGACGCGAAAAGCACTGTGAAAAGAAATCAAAGAGAACAAAGCAGAGAGGAATACCGATCGAGGAGATTGTATTGTACTATTGTATGTATGTATGTACAAGTATATGCAACCGATTTACTACTGCTACTGTTTGCCTTGCCAAGATACACTTTTAACAGCAAAGGAGCCACTTTCCCTCCGTTACAGCCTAAGCATGGACCCCCATTTCTCTCCATTTCTCTCTATTTACCCACCCTGCTGCAGCAGCCCATCCAAGACCGACGTGATATTCCTTTTTTGTGTGATATGTATGTACTATGTATGTATGTATGTACTGGTATGTACTAATACGTAGTACATACTTGTATGTAAAACGATCCTTACATCGGAGACAACCCTAAGTAGCGCAAACCCTAATAACTCTTCCTCGCACGTTTCCTAACTCTCGATGAGCCGCAAGACAAAGCTACATGTATGATGCAAAAGAAAAGAGCAAAACGTCGTAAAACATTGCTTATTGTATAAACCTACTCTTCCGACAGGAAGGGATTCTCAATAACTTCACTGCCGTCCAATGGGCTCACCAGTACCAACAGCGTGCCACGGGCCACAAGCAGACCCAGTTGGCGCTCCGTCTCATTACCGTTCTCATCTGGCACGCAGTCTTGTTAATATATTATTGGTTTCCACCGAGAAAAAAAAAAAAAACTCCGAGATCTAGGACAGACTTACCAGACATGGTTTCCTTGGCCTCATCCAGGACCAGATTCATCAACGCATCATAGCCTTTCAGCGTCCCGACAACTATCGCCACGCCAGTTAGCACACGCTCTTCACCCAGCCCAGTCCACTTCACCGCACCGCACCGTGAAACTCGCGACACCCAGAAAAATCCCCCTGCCACTTCTCGTAACTCAAGGCGCACGCGCCTTCGAGCCGCAGCACCAGACTTACCCTCTCTACCTCCCGTGAACTTCACGCGAATCGCCTTATCCATGTACTTGGCCAGGTCCAAGATGTTGTCTCTCTTCTTGGGCTCGCGCTGCTCGCGGTCACCGCCGTGGTGGCCACCACGGCCCCCCCCTCTGCCGCCGCGGTAGTCACCTCTGCTGCCACCACGGCCACCGCCACGGTAGTTGCCTCTGTCAGCCATTGGATGTGTATCTTGTGTCGTGGTGGTGAAAGAATGGGCGTTTTTTGGGAAGCCGAGCGCAGGTCGTCTCGAAGTCCGAATCGTTCTTGTTATAGCTCAGAGTCGCGCTATTGAGCCACAAAGAAACAGAAAAACGGCAATATCAAGCGTCGTTGGGTCCGCTGGAGCTTGGTCTCGAGAAAGAGCTAGCTGGGAACTCTGTTAGAGCTTGCGAAAGAATCGTTTTGGTTGGGATGCCAAGTGCAGACGGAGCTATATAAAAGAACTTGCTCTGGCGGCCAGGAAAATAAAGATGGAGAATTCAAATCAAAGATACACAATGTTATGTACCTTGCAGCAAAGAGCTATCAATTATGTACTAGTGGGGGAAAATTGGACGAGGCTGTGACGTCAAGGCTGAAGACTTTCTGAATAGTGGAAGTTAAAAGTGGACCAGTCAAGCCTTCACAAGAAACACGTGATTTGCCTTTCAAGATCAAGACGTAAAAGTACATACTGCGTATACAAACATCGTCCACTTTGAGGCGCACATCTACCACGATGGCAAAATCATGCACTCAGCATAATCGACAATGCACACAATGTTTTAATTTCAAATTTAAATTTTTTATTTTTTTTTTGGGTGTTGAAAAATAAAATGTCTTTTGCCATAAAACAAGTCCCCCTCCAACGACATGATATGTATGTTCTTTTCATGTTATTCAGCCTCCAGGCCAATGCCAATTTTAACCGAGAATTCATGGTGCCTTATGTCACAAATTTTTCTTAGAGCGTGCTTGTGAATTGCGTCGAGAACGGCCCGCTCGATGCTGCTGTGGCTGGAAAGTTGAGCTGTTCTTGCTGTTTCGAGGTGAGAAGGCCATAGCATTCAAATGGGCCTCCCGAGAGGTTTGGTTGCTCGGGCTAGTGGAGTTTCTAAGTCGCCGCGATGAATTCGAGCTGACGACACTGGGAGAACGATGTGCGTTTCGGAAGATACTAGTCGGAGTGGAGCTAATACGCATATGTCGCGAAGAGTGGCTAGGCTCGGGGGGCGTTAACGGAAAATAGGGGTGGTTGGAAGTAGGTTGAAAATGCGTTGCGCTTGGATTCAGGCCGACTGAGGAATATACGCCTGACACAACAGAATCTAATGACTGGTTCCGGTCCAGATGCGTCGATGAAGGAGTAGCAAAAGAGTGGTTTGATGTCTGGATATAAGCGTCAGATGCCGTGCTGGAATAATAAGCCGACGACTCGGTGTTTGGGTGCGGGTGAATAAAATATGGTTGAAAGTGGCCCAGATGTGATGAGCCATCATAAGAAGCAGTTGAAGCGTGACTAAAAGCATCAAGAGGTACTGTGAGCCAGGGTGTAAGTCCTGGGTTCTACCCATGTGACTGATAACTAGCCCATTCGTTTTGACCGTTGTATGTGGGGATCGGAAATGCTGCGCCTGGATTGGCGAAAGTCGACTTGGACGCAGAAAATGCACCAGAAGGTCTGGCTTGTCGGGGCGCGTGACTAGGACCAGGATCCGATGCCTAGCGGGACTTGGTAGTCGAGGTAGCCGACGCCTTGACAAGCGATTGGAAAGATGATTCAACAAGTCTTTTGAGGTCCTTGTACGTGGTGTAGAAGACGGTTTGCTCGTCTCGGCTGCTGAGGCAAATCATATCGTTGGTTCCAACATCTAGACGGTTGAGACTGGCAATCATGCGACCCAGATCCATTGATGGCTTGCCGTTAGCATCGACAGCGTGGAACAGGAAATCGCGGTACAGCTTCAGAGCGTAGCACTGTCCATTCTCGGACCAGCGAGGGTCGCCGTCAAATTCCATGCGCTCGTTGATAGTGCCAAGCTTGGCCATGAGACGAACCAAACGGCCATTTTCAAGCTCGCCATACAAAACGGAGTTTAGTGAGTCATGGGCATGCAGGGATGAATCAATAGTATCAAAGGCATGGCCAACAATGCGCGGCAGGAAATCGTCAATCGACTTGCGAATGTCGGGAGAAGCAGGAGTCAGAAGCCAAAGAATAATGTTGCGCAGATCAAGAGAATAACCAAGTTCCTTGAGCTCGTTAAAGTAAGGATCAATTGTTCCATCAGCACTGGGGGAAAGAGTCCCACCAAGAGCAATGGTAAGAATAGCGCGACCGAGAAGGATGAAGTCCTCCTCCTGCTGGATAGACACAGAAGGGCGATCCTCCATTTGAACCAGATCCAAGATACCGCAGGCGTTGAGGCGGATACGGTTCTTGTCGGTGACCAGAATCTTGCTGAGATCAAAGCAACGAACTGCGAGCCTGGCGTTATGAATGGCCCGAACAGCGTTTCCGAGCTGGACAATGTAGCTCCAGATGATGCTCTCAGAGAAAATGGCCTTGGTGCGCGCGTGACCGCGGGTCTGTGTGCGCGTATCTGTAGGAGTTAAACACATCTCAGAAAGAGTCTTGGCACCAGGGAAAAAGTCCTGGACAACCACAAGGGAGCTGCCGCCAAACTTTCTAGTGGTAAACGCCTGGTGGATGCTGACAACACTCGAATTGCGCACAGCTTTCCATTCCGTAGAAGCGCGTAGGAGGTGCTTGTACGCATTGTCATTGGTAAGTCGGAATCCCTCCAAGCGGCGGAGACAGTAAGTGCGATCGTCCTTGAGCGAACCGGCCTTGTAGACCCAGGTAGAGTAGCCAAATAGGTTAATGTTGCTTCTAGGCGAGGTGTCAAGAGCAACTAAAGAGTGGTAGTCGTCGATTTCAGGGAGCTGGGGGCCTGTACAAAGTTAGCATTCCTGTCTTACCAACACACGTGAAATTGATAACTCACTCGTCATGGGGATGATACGCAGCGTGGCCTCCAACTTCTTGGTCATATCTTCTCTGATCTTCTCGGGAATGAAAAGATCATGAGGAAGCTTCTGGTAGGGAAGAAGGTCCTCGCGGTAAGGTCCAACATTGGCGTACAAATGGTGTTGAAGCTATAGGTTGTCAGTATCAAAGATTCAACGATGCTAGAGCAGATACTTACTGGTTGCGCGTGTGACATGTAAGGGCCCGCATGTGGATAGTAGCCAGCATTAGCCATAACTGCGTCCTGCGCATAGGGATTAAACTGAGCGGTTCCCTGCATGGCGTTCGCAACTTGGCTCATATTGAAGGCGTCATAGGCATAAGCAGACTCAATCTGGTTAACTGAATCATTTGCGCCACTGCCCAAGTCATAGTTGGAGGGCGTAAACTCTTTGGCATTTGCGGGGTTGAATGTTATGGGCTTCTTAGCTTCGCTTTGCGGTGTATTGGGGGCTGTGCCTAGAAGAAATTAATTACTAAAGCTTACCAAGAAAATCTCGAGAGGAGCTTACTGTTTCTAGGCGTAAATGAAGCGGCGTTCAGAGCCTGCGACGAGAATGTTGACTTCTTGGTCAATGGCGAGGTGGTCACTGGGTTTGGTGACATGGAAGCGGGAGCGGTAGGGACAGCATGGAGCCCAGAAGGAGACGTTGAAGAAGAAGAAGGGGTAAAAGCAGGCGTATCCCACTTGAGGGGTTTTCTAAAAGGGTACGCTGTCAGCAAAGTTCAGACAGCAATGGCTTTGTCACATGAAACTAGCTGATCGGATGAAGCACATGGAGTCAATAGTTCAAGACACGAGGGTCTGTGACGAGATGCACGGCACTCAGGCTTACAATGAGTTGGTAGCCATATTGCCAGCGACATTGTTTTGAGGCGTAGTAACGGTCACATGGTTGATGGTCATATGGCCAGGCGTAGAAGCATTGCTGTTTGTCGCGGTGTTCGTCTTCGAAGGCTTGGTCTCGTGGTTAAATGTGCAGCCCTGGTGTTCGTATCTGCAGTGCCCATATATAAGAACGTTCTTGCATTGGGTTTCTGGCGCAAAGTAGTCAGTGACTTGCCATGAATAACAGGGCATGGAAGGCTATCGCAATCCCACCTCTGGTTTTGGTGTTGGGTGAGCCAACTTGACGGCGTAGTTCCGCAGGCTGAGAGCCTCTAGTCGACATGTTGAGGAGATGCGATAACGAGAGGAGTACTATTAAAAGGGCGGATGGGTGACTGGCAGTGTCGGGATTTCGAAGAGGTTTGTGAATAGATAGAATGGGCACAAAGGCGGCACCAAATTAAAGTCGAATGTATAATAAAGGGGAAAGGATGCCAAAATAAAGATATAAGCAGCGTATTGCGGAACAAAAAAAACGGTGGCGATGGTGGAATTGGAAGCTGATTGCGCAAGCTGGTTGGGATTAAACGCAGCTGGATGGATGGACTGGACTGGACGGATGGAGTGCTGGCTGAACTTGGTTGGAGACGTCGACAAGAAGAGGCGCAACGTCTGGAATGAGTGACAATAGTTAGTCAATAAGGAAGCAAGAGGCTTTGACGACGGCGGCAACAGCAGGCAAGCCAGAGCAAAGCTGTGATGGACGAAAGGGTGGGTGGGAAATTGAGAAGCAGCGCAACCAGCGTCAATTGGGACGTCGAGGCAGAGATAAGTCGAGCTCGCTCGAATCTCGAATCTGCAAGTGCGAGGTTGCGTGCAACAAAAGAAAAGAAATGCAGTGCACAGCAGAGCAGGACATAGCAGAGCAAGAGAGACAGAGTTGGAAGAAGAATAAGACTTGGCTGAGTTTTGCTGCTGCTGTCGGGTGCTGCTTGCTTGTCGGGGGGGGGGGGGGGGGGGGGTTGCTCTGTTGTGATATTATTTTGTATTTTTCTTTTTTAGAAATATGAGCGGACAGCCAAAAAAAGCAAAGGACGTAAAGGCTGAAGAATGAAGGGTTGAGTGGGGACAACAAGGGACTTTAAGCCGAGTTGGGGGTTGTTGCACAGCACTATGTATGTACTTGTACGCTACACAACATACGAGTTATGTATATACCATACTTGGCTACCTCGGGCTAGTTATTGTTCTCACAAGTTAAAGTGCAACCCAGGAACGGATCGACGAGAACTGGCCCAATCAGAGAAGCTGTCTCTCAATCAATTGCGTGCACTTTAAACGGACTCAGTCAACTGAAGGTTTCCAGGACGAGAAGGATATAATGACAAGCACAGTGAGGTTTGTTGTGTGGACTGGAGAACAAACTTACTAAATATATATGTACATGCAAGATGCTTGTGGGAAGAGAGATCTTGGTTGAAGATATCACCATACATATGTATATGCATATGTAGGTAAATGAATACTATGTACTCGCGTTGTGTTGTGAAAGGAAGAAAAACGACACCATGCTCCGACCTGGGAGACGGCTAGTATTTATACTTAAACGGCTTCCGTTCCGTTCTGCGGTTAGTGCCGAGTCCCATCTGGTAGTTCGTTCTTAAACAATAAGCTTGTCTAATATTGACATAATTCTGATTCAATTTTTTCCCGGCAATTACTATTTACATAACATTTTGATGCCAAACTAACCTTCTCGGTCGTAACTCTACTGTACATACAAACGTATGTGTGCATGCACTTACATATAGATTACATCTTTGAGATGACTTGAACCAGACCCAATTACACGCTCACCATTCAGAACAACATCAGCCATCAGTGTGTAGCTTTTAATCCTTCATCACCTTCTGCCGTAACAGGGAAAAAGCACTTGTTGCATGCACTTCTGATTTCTGATACAGGAAATCCTGTAGTAAACGCTCTCGGTGTACGGTTCATTGCTAGGGCGCAATTTTTTGCTGGATATTCGGTCAGTTCGAGTCAAGATTGCCCATACTACTCGGTGTGCCGACTGGCTTGTACCGAGCTCGGGGCCATTCAGGTACGTGTTGAACTAGATTGAAACAATCGATTCCAATGGCTTGCTCAATTTGCTTGCTTGTGATGGACTTCATTACATGCATGAACCCGTTTCATTGATTCGCTAAATCTAGATGCAAGCCTGGATATCCACATGCATATGTACATAGTGGAAGTACATACATACAGCAAAAGCAAGCGTCGCCACACTTATGTCATTGTGGGGTACCTAGACAGCTTACGCCACAGCTCTCTGTCGGTTATCGCCACAGGCCAGTCTGGTCTTGGTTTTCATTCAAAGCTAGTGAAACGACAATTTGACAACTAAGTTCTTCCTGTAACTCTTTCTCGTTTCCTTTCTTAGGACATGTGTTTATTTCTGATCTCTCCTGTTTACTCAGCATACAGTAGTAAACTTGTTTGTCAATCTCCTTCGCCCAACGAACCCGTGCATCTTGTTTTGTGCGCTTATTAGGCTGCACAAGATCTAGCAGTGCATTTGCTGCTAGCATCTTTTATTTGGCCCTTGGCGAAACATACGTACATACACGCCTACTCTCTTCTTTACTTCACTGGGCGCGTCTTTTTCTCGGTTTTCTTGGTGATTTCTGTACACATATCTCATCATGTCGAGCAGCCTTGGAGCTGACTCTCACCAGCTTTCTGCTGAGCAACAAGACCTTCTCAGCCAATATGTCGCTGTAACGAATCAAGAGGTAGCGGACGCGATCCCGCTCCTGGAGCGGTCACAATGGAATCTCCAGGTTTGTTCATACTCTGTTCATACTATAAAGTTATCAACGCTAATGCTATGCAGATTGCCATCTCAAAGTTTTTCGATGGCGAAGGTCCCGATCCTGTTGCGGAAGCCATGGCGGCTCAAGCAGCTGCGCCGAATGTCCACACCGAAAACCTCCAAGATTCATTTTTCGACATTCCTCCGCCGACTCGTCGCCCACAAACAGAACCCGCCCCCCGAGTTGTACCGCAACGTCCTGGACATATTCCGTTTTTCTTTTCTGTGCTCCTGTACCCATTCAACTTTGGCTACAAGATGGTGTCGTTTCTATACCGGACGGTGCTATTCATTGCTTCCTTCCTTCCTGCGTCCATACGACCCCGTGCGGTGACAGAAGGCCTGGCTGCTGGTATTCGAAGCGTTACAGGCCGTAGAATGCTTTTGCCCCGCGACACGGCTGCCAGATTCAAGCGTGAATTCGAGGAGGAATATGGTCAACAGCTACCTTTTTTTGAGGGTGGCGCGGCTCAGGCTCTAGACACGGCCAAGTCGGATCTCAAGTTTCTACTTATGGTGCTGGTTTCGCCCGAACACGACGATACGGACTCTTTTGTGCGCGACACGCTTCTCGCTCCAGAAGTTGTCGAGTTCCTCAACAATCCCTCCAACAACATTATTCTCTGGGGCGGAAACGTGCTGGACTCGGAGGCATACCAAGTTTCTTTGGAATACAACTGTACCAAGTTCCCGTTTAGTGTTCTGGTGTGTCTAACTCCCAAAGAAGGAAGCACGCGGATGGGAATCATCAAACGCCTGGCTGGCCCCATGTCCGCCACTCGCTACCTTCGCGAACTCAAGGCTGGAATCGACAAGTACACGGCCGACCTTGCCTCTGTGCGTTCTGAACGCCGTGCGCGGGAAGCTGCCCGGACCATTCGCGAAGAGCAAGACTCAGCCTACGAGCGCTCGCTTGCCGTTGACCGTGAACGCGCGCGCCAACGCCGTGAGGCCGAGAGGCTTCGAGCTGAAGCTGAGCAGCAGGCGGCACTGGAAGCCAGCAGGGCGGCTGAACTGGAAGCCAAGAAACAGCTCTGGCGACGGTGGAGAGCGTCTACGGTCGAGGCAGAGCCCGCAGCTAATGACGGCGACGTGGTGCGGCTTGCAATCAAGATGCCAGAGCAGTCGGGAATGGGCCGTATTGTGCGGCGGTTCCGGGGGTCGGCGACAGTGGAGGATTTGTACGCGTTTGTGGAGTGCTCCGACTTGGTAGGTGCGGAGGCAGAGCAGGATTTTTCGGTGTTGGACGACCTGTCAAAGCCTGAAGACTATGAGCACGTGTACGAGTTCCGGTTGGCGTCCATTATGCCACGGGTGGTTTACGAGCCGACACAAGATAAGACGCTGAAGGAGGCCATAGGACGGTCTGCCAATTTGATTGTGGAGGATGTGGGCGACGAAGAGTAGGTTTAGTGTAATGTTTATATTGTATTGCGTTTAAATACTGTTCCTTTTTCCCCCCTTGGGTATGGAATAGATGTTCTTGTTACTTTTTCTCAACGACCCAAGACCAGCTCGTGAAGCAATGAAAAAGAATGAAACGTCCTGTCAGACGTCCAACACAGCCCACCCCATTGTATGCGCTCGAAAGCAGACCATGAAATGGGGACGAGATCATCATCACTTCCTATACAGCCAGTGCCCAGCCAAAGCCGCCGCTGAGCCGCCGTCTCAAGAAGAGACGGATCGGAAGCCACCAATCGAAGAACAAGTATTTCACTCTAAAGCAGTGAGGATATGCAAATCATCATCAACCAGGGTGGACTCTGTAGCTCCTTTGGGGAACCAAGAGGAAGGCCGACTACTATAGAAATGATTCTCTGAAGTATTGTCGCCTGAAGAAGAAAGGAAAAGGGAAAACAAGAGTGAAAGAGATGTTGGGAGAAGAGGCGGGTTTTATAGTGACGAGAAAAAAAAGGTGGTGAGAGAGGGCAGAAAAGGTCTTGTCTGTAGGAGCTTAGTTTTTTCTTTTTTTCTTTTTTGTTCTTGGTGAAGAGAAAAGTTCGTAAGAAAGGATTGCTTTCTAGAATTACCATGAATTTATTTTCTCTTAAAAATACAATAAATGAGATGAGGATGTTTCGATGAAACCTCTTGCACGTTATGAGCTTCTGAGTGACATCTTTGTGTGCAGAAGAGTTATCAATCTAAAGTGGAGTATGTAGTTCCCGCCATGGCTGTTTGTGGATAAATGGCAGACCAACATGGATATATAAATCAAAGTGTACTGTAAAATCTTCGATAAGAGAATTTGATTTGCACATAACTTGTGTGGTACCATAGTCATAGGACTACAGAGTATGTATACGTATGTGTATGTATGAAGTGTATGGCCAAGTTCCGGGGGGAGTATCTAAACGACAGACTGAATAGTGGATCAGCAAAAAGGCAAGAGCGACGGACTTAGACATGTCCCGTGTAAACGGCACCAAATACATAGTGGGGCATTTGCGGCTGCGGGGCTTTTTTTTTTTTTTTTTTTTTTTTTTTTTTGTTCTGACTATGGACTCGGAAAAAAAAGTTACGAGAGGCTCATCATAAAAGTAAGAGGCAGTTACTGAATCTAGATAGGGGATTAGACGATAATTGTGGGTTAAACAGGAAGATTCTTGCATTTGGTCCAGAGGAGAAAACCAATTTATCTAGATTTATCGACTCGACTCTGGACGCTGTTCTTCTAGTCCGGATTTTAGATGCGCCAAATCTTTGCAGGATTTTCTTTTCTGTTCCTACATTTTTCTTTTTCTTTCTTTCTTTCTTTCTTGTTCTTTGT
>CM069901.1:1642551-1659387 GCA_036034705.1 Thielaviopsis punctulata | reverse complement strand
TTTTTTTTCTTTCTGAGATTCACTCGCAAAAAGTGAATTATCAAACTTCTTCATCTAATCTAATCTGATCTATCCTACACGTTCACTACCCTTTAAAAAAACATGTCGAGAAAAAAAAAGCAGTAGCAACATGGTTCCTTGTAAAAAATCAGATGACAACCTCAGCGGAAAGAACAAACGACAACCCAGTAACCCTAAATTTCCAAGCAACCCTACCGATTCAACTCCCAACGCCAAACACGCATCAGCGCAATGTTAAAGATCAAAAAGGAAAAAGAGGCGCCGGCAGTATTTGAAATATTACTGTGGTTGAACACCTGTTGGCTATTGCTAACAAAGTAGTCATGGCTAGCAGAACTGCATTCTCAAAAAAGAAATATGTGTGTAACATTGACAGCAGGCTATCATTGGAAATCGGCTACATGCATGAGCAATCAAGAAGCGGTCAACAGAAGAAAGTCAAGGCTCTAATAAAGAAAAGAGAAAAGACAGACCAGAGCAAAAAGATGATGACAGAGAGAGCAGCAAGAAGTGGCTTCACGCATGCGCGAAACCGGGACGTGGATATTGCCAGCTTTCATCTATTTCAAACAACCACCGCCCGGAATATACGAAAGGCTCTACGAAGCTTAGAATTCAAAGGGGACGAAGGAAAGATAGCACAAGGACACCTGCAGCGAGGCGTTTGAGGGATTTATGCATCTCACGATGGATACACTCACCACAAGAAAAGAAAACAGTGATGGGATGAAGTACGCTGTACGCACAAGGTCATGTAACCATCCAACCGAATGTACAGCAAGGCATGAACAAGTCGGAGCCGGGTGGAGGGAAGACTCGGAGGATAAGGAAGCAAAACAAATACCTGGAGGAGCACGAGAGCGGTACGTGTAAGCGGGATCCTCGAAGGCGACGGTCGGAACGGCCAACGCGGGTCCTTTTCGGTTTCTTGGGGAGGGGGAGGGGCTTTGAAGGAGCTCTGCTTATGACCCATGGCTTCTTTTTTCTGGGTTTTTATAGGGAAACAGGGCTTGTCTTCACCGTCTGCTGTGTCTGTGGCGTAATGGGATTTTTCTTTGGTCAGAGTCTCCAAAATCCCAAAGACCAGACGACATGTCAACTTCTGGGCGCTGCGTGTAGCCGAAGGAGGGCATGGTGGG
Source organism: Thielaviopsis punctulata (assembly GCA_036034705.1). Lineage (NCBI taxonomy): Eukaryota > Fungi > Ascomycota > Sordariomycetes > Microascales > Ceratocystidaceae > Thielaviopsis > Thielaviopsis punctulata. The sequence continues at coordinate 1,658,227 of CM069901.1, read as the reverse complement.
TGATTTAGATAGAGAGTAAGGGCATGCAGAGGTATGTTAGTGGCTTGCAGTGATAAGGAGTGATGACAAAAAGAAAACAGAAAGTGAGAGAGAGAGAGGTAGAAACTGACAGAAAGAGGCATGGAAAGTGTAGCCGCAGGGGTGTCGTGATATTAGACATCATGTATTGTGGCTGATCAATCGGCTGCAATCACATGGACTGGGCTGCAGTAAGAACTCTCCATTACGTAGCCAACGAGCTTGCTGCTACGTCAGCTGTGTCTGCCCTGTTTGAAGAGAATGATCTGATGCAGAACAAAGGATATGTATAAGAAAAAAGATGTATAAAGCGTCCCTGGGGTCCCGCTGCAGAATGGATTGGTTGGTCCTTTCTGTCCATACCAGCACAGAATTTGCTGCACGCTGGAACTCTTGAACATTCTCCTTGATATGCCCATGTAAGACTCCCCGCGCTTTTACTTAAGTACTAAAAACTGACGCTTTTAGCATGGCTATCTCTGACTCTGAGCCATCTGTGCTCGCCCACGATATTGCCCTCATCAACTATGCCTACACTCTGAATCCTGCTCCGTGGTCTGTCCACCCCCTTCAAGCCATTGAAACCGCCCTGTCCTCCCCACATGCTTCTCCCCACCCAGTTCTCCACTGGGCCCTAACCACCGCCTCTGCCCTCCCCTCCTTCCCTCTCTGCCACCTCCTCTCCTGCGCCCTCACCCGCTCCGCCGAACTGCACCGCCCAGACATTGCCTCCCTCCTCCTCACCATCTATTCTGCAGATCCCTGCTCCATCCCCGGCCTCACCCTCCGCTCGCACGCCACCTACGCCCTCCTCGCCACCTTGTTGCGCGCCCACCTCCCGCCCAACGCCCTGCTTCCCGCCGGCCCCTCCCTACCCGCCCAGCGCCTCATCCGCTGGGCCCTCCCACACCACACCGCCGTCGCTCTCCTCCTGCGCCACGGCGCCCGCCCCCTGCTCGCTGCCAACCCCGATTGTCTCGTGCTGCTAGACTACGCCGCAGCCGAAGCCAGCCCCGCCACCTTCAAGCTGCTGCAGCGCCACGGCGCCGCCCTTGGCCCGCGCACCCTCAACATTGCCGTGCTGCACGCCGCCCGGCTCGGTGCTGCGCCTGGTGTGGTGCCGCGCGGCGGCGCTCCGGCTGCAAGGGTCGCCGGGATCCTGCGGCACTTGGTCCTGGACGATCCGGTGGGCCGCAGCCTGCTGAATGTGAGTGACGCGACTAGCTTGCCAGGCATGCAGACAGACAATGGAGACATTTATGTGCAGACCCGCCGGCTGGGCACGCCGTTGATGTATGCCGTGTCGCAGCCGCAGGGCGGTGATGTGTTTTTGTTTCTGCTGCAGCATGGGGCGGACCCGCGGCTGCCGATTGTGGCAGGCTGTACGACGACGGTGTTTGATGAGGCGCAGAGACTGGGGAATGGGGTGTGTTTGCGGCACTTGTATAATTGGGAGATGACGCGGGCGTTGAGAGCAGAAGGCATGCAATGGAGACAGGGACAGCGCTTTGGGTCTGATCAGATTCAAGCGCACACTGCAGGCCAGACTTGTAGTCCGAGCCAGGCATACAGTCAGAGTCACTATAGCTACCAACAAAAACGCAACATCCACACCTGGCCAGACATCCCCTCTCCCAACCCTGCATCTCCGCCCTCCCCCGAATTCACACCACAGACACCCATGATTGTGCGTTCATCCGACGAGCTGTTTGTCGCTGGCGCAGTCTTTTCGTCGCCGGCATCTGCGAGCACCGCTGGGACCAGCTACAGTAGCCCCAACGCACAGCCCGAGGAAGACGAGATGGCTGAGCTATGTAGGGCGGAAACGCCGCCGGACAACGGGCCATTTGGAGAGCCACAAGCCGGACGTGACGGGGAAGAGGAGCCTGTAGAGGAGGCAGAGGAAGTGAAGACAGAGGAAGAGCCTGCGGAGGTGGAACCTGAAGAGGGCTACGACAGTGAGGTAGAGGAGAAAGCCATTGACTGGCCGGAAGTTGAAAGTGTCCAAGTTGAGAAATCGACAGACCAGCGCAGCAGATCCGCCCCGCCATCTGCCATGACTAGTTTCTTTAATGCCTGGCTAAACGAGTCTTTGGAAGACGGAGAGCCTGTAAGGGCTTCTCGTGGCAAGACCAGCGTGAAGCCAGAAATAGTCATTGAGGAGGAAGAGAAAGAAGAGGAACAAGAGGAAGAAAAGCAGCCTTGGTGTGACTTGGAAGACCCGGCGATGCTTTTACATGCGTCTGGATGTTTGTTTTAGATAGTCTGATGGACGTTGAGGATTGTGTAACCTAATTAAATGATTATCCCACTTTGGTATTGTCTGATCGCTGGTCCGGATTTGATTACATGCAACAGGTACTAACTTGCAATGTTGTTCGAGTACGCCACAACTGCTATTGACTGTCCATCAACATCGTAGTGTCCTCTCCAGCATGTTGTGCTACGGCACATGATACCGCTGTGGTGGTATGATGCTGTCCAAAATAACGCATTGGTTCCGTCAATCGATGGTGGCAGTGAATGGGTTGCGGCCGCCGTATTCACTCATATTGGTAGGATCAAACCCGACAAGAGAAGCGCTAGGTCGATGGCCAAACGCCCAAGGACAATATATAGTTTAGTTTTATCTCAAGCCAGGCATGCCATAAGAGATATAAGAGATATAAGAGAAAGAGACAAAGAACAGCCAAGTGATAACCTGGCTTTGTAACCCATCACGAACAACAACCGCATAGCAACAACACAACAATCCAATGTCACAGCATTAGCACCAAAAACACACATTCTCTAAGCGGCCAGGGCCTTCTGTCCCAAGATGGGAGTCGCCAAGATCCTGAATAACTGTGTTGGGCAATATTGTTAGCTCTGAAGCACAAACCACGGTTCCCGTTTTGTTGCCCACTCACATGCTCGTCCAGTTTGTATTTGTTGTCGTAGAAGTCCTTGAACGTGAGATCCGTAAGCTGGTCTGCACACAGTTAGTCTCTCTCTCTCTCTCTCTCTCTCTCTCTCTCTCTCTCTCTCTCTCTCTCTCTCTCTCTCTCTCTCAACTCAGCTCACCCTTGCACACAAAAACTTCGTCGCCCAAGTCGCCTTTGTCGCGCAAGTTGCGCAGGAACCGATCAGCTCCAGAGTCCGTGCCAACTTGCACAACCACAAAACACACCGCTGTCACCCGATATTAGCGTCCTGTTTCTCGTCTTATATTTGCCCGGGAATATCAATCAACCAGCTCAACTCACATTTCGTGCCAAACCCCTCCTGTCTGAGCCGTTGACGCACCGCATTCACCGTGTTCACAAACTCGTCCCTCTTTTCGTTATTCGGCGCCCCGTCTGTAATCACACACACTATCAACGGCCGCTCCAGTCTCTTGGCCGGCACAATTCTCTCTCCGTTGGCATCGACAAACTCCGCATACGCATCATCCTCGCCTGTGTCCGTCTGCGCCAGCGCGTCCACCTGGTCGTATACCAGCGGCTCCAGAATCTTCTTGCGCAGCTGCGTGCCCAGCGGCGTGCCACTGTGCACGCGGAAACTCTCAAAGTGTCTGTCAGTGTTTTCTTCCGTCACACCCTCCCACTCGGCGCTGCTATTCATAAAACGCACGCGTATGCTGTTCTCTTCGGGCAGCAGGAGGCTGCTGACGTGGGCGATGCGCTGGATGGCTTTAGCCATGCCAGTAATGCGGTTGCTCTTGGAGCCGGGCGAGAGCTTACTCGTCATGGATGAACTGTCGTCTATTTCATATCAGTCAGCACCTAAACCCACAACACATGAGCGCCCGCCACAGGGATAGACATACCACAGTAGATCACCACCTGATACAAATTCAGCATCATCAGAGCCAGCACATTCTCCCTGTCTGCTAGGCCGCTGCCCGACTCGGAAAATTTGTTGGCCGCATCAACCAGCTTCTCCAGCAGTTTAAAATCCTTGGGCATCGATCCTGCCAGCCCGCTTGCCAAAGTCTTGCTCATCATGGTCTTCATGTCAATCTTTCCGGCGTCCATGCCGATATCGAGTAGCTGATTCCCATGTTCGTCGTAATGTTTGTTTATGGGTTCGCAGATAACAACCTTTTTGGGGGGGCTAGAGGCTTGCTTTGGAGACTCGGGGATGAAGGGGGCGGGGTATTGGCTATCCTCAACAATGCTCGGGCTGTAATAAGACACACTTTTGGCGTCTTCTTGGTCGTCTTCAGAGTCACAGACACTCTGTGCGTCTGGATCGGCTTGATGATCGGGAGAGCTAAAGGAGGTTTTATTTGCGTCCAGACTTTCTCCAACCCCGTCATCCTGAACAAAACTTCCGCCTTTAACGGGACTCTCGGCCTTGACAAAAACAGAACCCGGACTCATTTCGGGTATCGTCGAGTTCACAGACGACGCAATAGACGACGACCGACTTCTCCCGCTCTCTTTAGAAAACACACTGCACGCATCCTCTCCAAAGCCTCCATTTGCACCGTTATTCGACAGGCATGGAGACGCGGGCAACGACTCAACATAAGGAGACAAAGGCTGTGATTCACTCGATGGAGGCGGCAGGTTGTCGAAAGAGTAAGCGGAAGGAGTGAAAGGCGTACTGATAGATTCTGGATTCCGTTTGAGGTCGTGGGGAGCAGCAGCAGCCATACTGGTTTTGGGAGTTACCTGTTTCTCAGAGCCAGAGTGCTCTTCAAAAGCCACCTGTTTGTCAGAATATATGCGCCCTTCAAGGACCGCCCGCCTTTCCGAGTACATGTGCTGTTCAGGGAGTACCTGCTTTCCAGGGCTTCCGTACTCTTCAAAGGACATTTGTTTTTCCGGGGCAGATTCGTTCTCAAGCACGGCGGGTCGCTGAGGAGTAGCGGTAGCCCTGGGATCAGGGCTCGAACGACCACCTGATGACGCGGCCGTGCCATGAACATGTTTGTCGCGAACAGTCTTCGGCATAGACAATGGATGAACAGGACAGCAGCTCTGGCGCCCGCCAGCCAAAGGTTTAGACTCTTTCAGCGAGCATGTGCATTTTCTTGTCCTCGCCATGATATCTGCCCATGATATACCCTGCTTCAGTGCAGCCTGACTGCCCGCTGGGCGATCCTTGTGCGCAAACCGCCCGGTCAAAAGTGCCGACGCCGGATAGTTCCACATTCTCGACTTGCCAGTCGCGGCGCTCGTCATATTGCCCGTGTTTGAAACATCAGCTGCGCTGCCAATCTGACTGTTAACCTTTGCTAGCCTCTTCGGGCCGAGGTAGTTCTTGACCACTTCCAGCTGTGGCACCAGCCGCAGACCCGAATTGCGCACGAAATGAAGCGGCTTCCACGCCAGCGTAGAACTTAGCACGTGACCACAGGCTTTTCTGATTGCGCTCTGCTGCTGGGTCTGGGTCTTTTCGTCAGCCTGTGTCTTGGTCTGTGCCTTGGCCTGTGCCTTGGCCTTTTGCGCCTTTTTCATCGCGCTATGATTCAGCAACATGCTGTACATGTCATTTTCGCGCTGCACGCGGTCGCGCGCCAGTTCTAGTGGCGTCTTGCCAGCTGCATTGCGTGCATCCGGATCTGCACCGGCCTGCAGCAGCATCTCGACGCACTCGGTGTTCATAGCCGCCACGGCAGCTGCCAGCGGCGTATTTCGGGGGCCTGTCAGTGCCGGGACTTCCAAGTCTGTCTGCGGGCGGACATTTAGCAGATGCGCGAGGATGCGCGGGTTTTCGATAGCGAGCGAGCCAGCAAGGTAGACGGGCGTCTCATTTTGGGCTGTGGCCTGGCGGATGTCGGCGCCGGCGGCAATGAGCAGCTGCACGATGGCTTCATCGCCGGCAAGGATGGCTGAGATGAGCGGGGTAGTCTGGTTGGGGTCGCTGGAGATGTAGCCATTGATGTTGGCGCCGTCGCAGAGATATTTGTCGAGGGAGCTTGACGAAAGAGCTCTGGCTTTGATGGCCTTGATAAGCTCGGTTGTCGCGGTTTGGCTTGATGACGTCATTTTGAGCTGGGCTGCAGAAGCTCGCATACGATATTGTTAGAAACCAGTCATAATTATGGGGGCGGCCAAGAACCAGAAGTACAGAGACAAATCGCTTCTCTTTCGGCTGTTTGTCACAAGAAACTCAAACCATCGGTAGAGCAATATACATACATATGTACGCACGCATTCGAAACTCCATTCCAATCATGCATGAAATCTCGGGTCTGCAACATGGGGGCCAAAGTTGTTCAACTTACCTATACCAATCAATGAGCACAAGAAAACAAAAGGCAAGAAAGAATTCAATCAATATTGGGAAAGCCTCATCACAAGCGTTCCACTGTGCGTTTGCTTGTCGTCTTCTTCTGACGCCGGGCTGAGATGCTGCGAGAACATCGTGCCCTTTTATATCTCACTACTCACACCGAGAATGAACTTGCCCGGTGATGTCATTTATGTCATGACTTATCCTCACCGTCGGCCGCCATTTTCAAGACATGGGCCACATGGCAGATTTGCTCATCGATGAAGAAAAAGAAGAATCGCCACTGGCTGAGCGTTCTGTGTTCTATGTGGTTGGAATGTCTGGGAAGAAATGAAAAAGAAGATGGTGGGATTTACAACTCATCACTGCGTCCAGGTTGGCGATGTTGGGCTTTGTGCGATGTTTCAGTCTTTCTCTCGCTCCTCTCGCCCTATATCAATACCCTCCCCTCCATCAGGCTGAGCTCCTCCAGGCCATAGCCAGCCATAGCACCAGGCTGGCGACAAACTGTGCGATAGCAGACATACATGCATAATGCATATGACTTGTCCAAGATTGACGGTATTGTGGCTTATCTGCGCACCGAATCCGCTCTCCCACAATCAACCCTGAAACTCCCACAGTCCAGTTCTGACAAGTGTACTCTGATCATTGCCAAGCTTATCAGGGCTTTGGTACTTTGACTAAAGCGGCCCCTATCTCTCTCCTGCTTTGGTATTGGACTACAACAAATTAGTTTGCTGTTCAACATATATGTACATATATACATACTTGAGGTTTTGGGCATCAACAACAGAAACTGGAATTGGGCGGCTTGAAACCGCTCTCAGTTTAATAAACCGAGAAGTAAAACAAAGCCGCTTATCTCAGCCTTAATCTAGTTTTGTTGTAGGAACAAAACGGAGCATCAGGCACTGAACTTGTGTTTTGCTGTTGCTTTTGCTGCATTTAATAGTAGCCAGCTCTCAGCTGAAATCAAGAAGAATATATAAAAAATAATTGAATAATTGAAAAAGAAAAAGAAAAATAAACACCAAGGCCGCGCATATGCAATATGCACTGTATTTCACATCCAAACCTAACCCCGTCATAACAGTGTTACACAAAACGTTTGTTACAAGTTTATCTTAATTGGCAAGGCTGTGCGGTGCATTCCCAATGTTGCCCTATGATAGCCAAGGGTAATGATGTTTATGTATTATGTATCGTTCAGCATAGCACGCGAAGAAAGTTTTATGGCAGTTTGATAACTCAAAGAAATACTCTACACTATGCATCTACATATGGTTGAGATTTGCGCACAATAAGCAGCCAATATCACCAACTAACTGTAAGCATAAACCCCCGCCAAACAGAAATCGGGGAAAATAAACCACAAAAGTTTATGGTAATACATATATAACATATTGCAAACTGAAGCCCTTGCTGCAGCAGCTAAGCAGCTCTGCTCGCTAAGCCTTGATGAATTTTCTACTATGTACATCTCCATGATTAGCTGATATCTCCTCCTTTTTCTTTTTATTTCAACGACTTGGCGTTTGTCCTTCTATATCTCTGTTGCTCTCACTGTTCAAAATTATAATACGAAAGCGGCTATGCTACGCATTTCAATGATATGTGGCTTGTTTCATAGAGGTGTGCTGTGGTAAGAGTCATGTATCCCGATGTAGCGCTCATCAGACTTTGCTTCAAGAAACAAATTTAGCCCCAATATAATCTGTAGCTTCTGTAGTTTCTTTCTATGCAATAATACGTGAAGTTCCAGCCCCAAAGAGTCAAAGCCAGCTTGCAGCTAGCTCCCTTGGCCTAGAGAGAATCAAATTATAGACTACCTCTATGTACAGTACGTACGCATATGTTGTCCCACCATTCCACAATAATGCTTTATAGAGCCTTGAAACTATCTTTGCTTTCTCCTGCGATGCTTAAAGAAGTATGTCTATCACTCACTATTCTTTTTTTCAAAGATCACATATTTATTGGCTGAGATACCAAGAGTTGTGAATGAAGCCTATCTTTCGTGCACACCATCTTAGAACGAACACACTGACATCGGATAATTGAAAAATCTGGATACATTTACACTGAAAGAAACAGCCTTTCTTGAGCAATGGAATTATACAAGTATTATCATTTTTAACAGAGCTTTGTAGCCCTCCATGCAAGAAAGGCCCATATAATCCCGTAAATCATAATCGGTACATACAATAACTCTAAACATGCTGAGCTTTAATACTTTTCTAGTTGCTACAACGATGAAGAAGAAACATAACAGTGTAGAGCATAGCTTTTAAGGAAAATCAAAAGATTCGTTATATTTTGACACGATTCGGTTTAATCAGGTATGTACTACATACTGCGTAAATGGAACCTCTTCTACTACGAACCAAGAAATAGATGTGACCTGTTATTTTATATGCTTATATTTGGATCCTTTGTTAGGGTTATCGGGCTGATGCAAAGCTATACGCCGTTTGCTCCTCCTAAACAGTCTATCTTGGGCTCTAAAACGCTCCGTACAACTACTCCGTACAATACATACATAACTACAAGGACAATACAATTGGGTTGCCTGATTGCTACCATAACGATGGAAGATGGAAGATGCGGCGTGTTCCGCTGTCTAGGATTTGATACGGTTCGTCATTTGAGAAAATTTGAGTCAAGGTTTTGAGTCAAAGTTGCATGCATACCCCATGCCAAAGTCCGGGGAAATCATCAAAGTCGGGCGGACGTCCACCACAAGTCCCGGTGAAACCAATTCGCAACTAAATCAAGGCAAAGTTTATCTATTGTAGGCTTAAGTCGCTCAGTAAGTTGACTCACTAAAACAACATGATCCCTTGCCTGTAAAGGCCCTGGCTTTACTGTAAAAGGTACTAGCGGGATCCTTGGTGTTGACGGTGGGGCTCAAAACTCTTATATGGTATATGTATACATAGGTATATTGTAGCAGTACTACGCATACATATGTACATACCAGTAAGATTTTGCTCTTCATCGGCACTGGCCGAGCTCTCCCAAAAGCAACAAAGACCCATATTTCTTTTTGGCCCAAAACGGCGCAGCGACTTCCAACTTGCTTGGCTTCAACGTCACCAAGAGCTTCTGAAACTCAGCCCACCGTCAAACCTGCTATAAAGCCATCGCCCCCTCTTCCACATCTTGCACTACAGTCGCTTTCTTGATTAATCTTTTTACAAGTTTTTCTGTCTTTTTCCTTTATTCTCCGATACCATTCTTTTACATTTCTTTTTCTACGTTGTATTCTTATTAATTGTCCTGTTCATTGCCTCTTGAACCCAAAAGTGATACCCTTATCGCGTCTTATCGGCTGCCCTCCGCATCCGTACCTGCCAACTTTCTCACCTTCCGTCAGCCGTGCTGCGTTTTGAGTTATACCTCAGCCTTATCTGCTTTTCTTTTCTTCACTTCTTGTATCCCAAACAACTTTTCACAATGACTACCCGATACCGTGTTGAGTGTATGCTCCCCCCCTCCTCGTTCGCCCCTCGTCAACAAAGTACACAACTAACCCACTTCTCCATCAGACGCTCTCAAGAGCCACCGGCGTGATCAGCTTATCGGTACGCTCGCCCCCCAGCTTCTCCCTGCAACCCACACCCCCGCACAGACTTTGATAGATGCTAACCTAGTCCAATCCAACCCGCGTAGAATGGATCAAAGCCCTTCTCGCCGTCCCGTTTGTGTTGCACTCGCAGCCAGCCGGCATCGTTTCCAGCGCTGACGGCACCGTGGAGCGCATGGCCGCCGAGGCGCACCGGCGCTATGCAGAGATCATGCGCGATGTGGAGGAGATGATTGACCAAGACAGTTTGTCTCCCCTTTTCTTTTGTTCCTCTTCTTTTTTTTTGGATGTTTTCCTCTTCCTCCCCTTTTCTTGTTCTTAGGCTCGGTCAAGCTGACAACCAAACAGTTGCCTTCAGCAAGGAACAAAACCCGCTCCCGTCCAAACTCAACCTCCTCGTCCCCTCAGCCGGCCCCTTCTTCACCCGCCTCCCGCTCGAAGCCGCCTTCAAGTACCAAGATAGCATCCGGTACATATCCTCGCGGCGCTACGTGTCGCCCTCATTCAACGATGTGCGCCTGATTCTCAACTCGGCCCAGGCCATGGCCGTCACCGACGGCTTCCTGCAACTCGCCACCTTTGATGGAGACGTGACGCTTTATGAAGACGGCCAGAACCTTGAACCTTCGTCGCCCATCATCCCGCGCCTGCTGGACCTGCTGCGCCGCGACATCAAGATTGGCATCGTCACGGCCGCCGGCTACGCCACCGCCGAGGGCTACTACACGCGGCTCCACGGCCTCCTGGACGCCGTCGCCGCCAGCCCAGACCTGACGGAAGCCCAGAAACACGCCCTGGTGATTGTTGGCGGCGAAGCCAACTACCTGTTCAAAATGGCCCCCGGCAAGCCACACCTGCTGGAGCCCGTGCCGCGCTACCAGTGGCTGACGGCTGACATGGCGCGCTGGAACGAGGCCGACATCACGGCACTACTGGACGTCGCCCAGGGCGCGCTGCAGGACTGCGTGCGCAGCATGAACCTGCCGGCCACGCTGATCCGCAAGGACCTCGCCGTCGGCATCATCCCGAGCGAGCCGCACATCCGACTGGCGCGCGAGTCGCTCGAGGAGACGGTGCTGGTGGTGCAAAAGACGCTGGAGCTGGCGAGCATGGGCCTGCCGCCCGGCCGCAAGATTCCCTTTTGCGCCTTCAACGGCGGCCGCGATGTCTTTGTGGATATCGGCGACAAGAGCTGGGGAGTCACGGTGGCGCAAAAGTTCTTCCGGGGCACAGAGGGCGACATGATTCGTGCGGCGAACACGCTGCATGTGGGCGACCAGTTCTTGAGTGCCGGGTCAAATGATTTCAAGGCGCGCAGTGTGGCGACGACAGCATGGATTGCGAGTCCAAATGAGACGGTGGATTTGCTGGCTGAGTTATCGGCCTTGTTGGAGTACAAGAAATAATATCTCATGATTTGATGTTTCTTTTATAAATTACGATTTAATATCATCCACAGCTACATATTAATATCAGCCGTATATGCATACATACATATTCTACCCCCACATGCAGCAAATATCACCAGCCAGCTCCATAGTCAACACACATACCGTTATCGTTTGAACTTCACATGACTGAATCTCAGATGACAAAAGCGTCGTCCCGTAATCTTTGCATTATTTCCCTCCCACCGTCTCGGCGAAGAATTAAAAAAAAAAAATATACATCCCTAGCAACCCAGAATTCCAGCAGAAAAAAAAGAAATAATCCCCGCCCATGAAAATGGTCCATATCCTTCCACACGCCCAAACCCAAGGACACAAGAGCCCGACCATGCGACAATATATACAACGAAAAGAAGAGACCGAGGACAGTAGCAAACCGCCATATACCGATAGACCAGCAAGAAGACACACGACAGACTCAGGACCACAGAGCGTTCACGACGAGACCAAAAAGCAAAGACTGCACAGGCAAGTCCCCGCCGAGACCAAGACATGGCATCACACAAGTACACAGCGTCACAGACCGTACATGTGGCACGCCATGGTGCAGAAAAACAGCACCATGGCAAACACTCGCGACACTAGCATCTCATCCACCAGGCGGACACACATCTCGGCATCGCCCAGCACGCCCAACACACCACGCACCAGTGCTCCTAGCTAATGGCCAGTGCGCCCGATAAAGTGGCTGTGCGTGTTAACCGGCGGCAGGTGGTTGTGGAAGGCGATGCGCATGTGCTGTAGGTTCGCCTGCTTGGACACGTCAATCGCCACGTTCGGCTCGTCGTACGACTCGGGTTGGCAGCACTCGAGTCCGCGGAACCAGCGGTGGTTGACCACCTCCGAGATGGTGATGCGCTTGGTCGGGTCAGGGTGCAGCATCAGCAGCAGGATGCGCCGCAGCACGGGCGGGAAGACAAACAAGTCAAACGGCTTGTAGCACGGGTACTTGTCGCCCGTAAGCGAGTCCAACGGTTCGCCCTCGTACTTTTCCCAGCCGCGCACCAGCGAATCGTAGTGCTGCTGGCCGGGCTCGGCGCGCGACCACAATCCAGATCCAAAGATCAAATTGATCATAATCACGGCTGAGCTCCACACATCCAGTGGCCGCGGGTCGTAGTCGACCTTCTTGGCCAGCACCTCGGGCGCAATATACGGCTCGCTGCCGCAGATTCCCGGCTTGCACATGCGCACTTCGCCCATGTTCTTGCCGCACACGCCACCAGCCTCACGCAGGCCGGGGTGTATGCCCGAGAAGACTTCTGACACGCCAAAGTCGGTAATCTTTAGTTTGCTGTCCTTAGTGACCAGCAGGTTCTCCAACTTGATGTCACGGTGAGCAATACCGTTGGAGTGCAGGTAGTTGACACCCTGCACCAGCTGCTTGAACAAGCACAGTCTGTCCTTCTCGCGGTCTGCACTCTTGAGGAATCCCTCTTCCACAAACGAATACAAATCACCCGCGCCACAATACTCCATGACATGGTTCCAGCGCGACTTGTGCGTGCACAGATCCAGCGTCTCCACAATGTTGGGGTGGTGCAGAGACTTGGCAATGGTGTATTCGGACTTGACCTTCTTCTCGTACTGCTCCTGGGTGTCGGACTTGGACTTGGCCCGGAATTCCTTGACAGCCACACATTCACCCGTGTCCTTGCGAACCATGCGCACAACCGTTGACGTGGCGCCCTTGCCAAGGTGGTTCCCGTGGCGACCTAACCGGCTCTCGTAATTGTATGTCTTGAGAAGCTCAGATGTGGCCACGACAAAGTCGTCAGGCAGGCTCAGACTCATACGCCGAGCCTTAACACCAGTACCAGTCTCGGGAATGTAGGCCCATGGTGAGCGCTTCAGGCCAAGGTGATCTTCGCCGCCATTCTGCACATGGTTGCACGCAACCACCGATTGGCCGTTGTGGGCATCGCATGCGCGCTTTGCATTGGCATCAAAGCTGTTGGCGCGACTACGCGAAGGCGGCAGGGGAGCAGGTTTCTGTGACCGCTTAAAGTGGCGACTAAGGTTGAGGCCAGTGGAAGACCGCTTGCTCTTACTCATAAACGACACATTGCCGCTTGCTTGAGTCACATGGGTGGGCGTTTGATGACCCGAGTTCGGCGCAGTCGCGCTGACTGGGTTGGATGAAAGAACGTCACTGCTCAGCGGCATGACTTGGTGGCCGGGGCGAAGCGGGAGATGCATCTCTAAACCGGTAGAATCAGGCGACGGTGGGGTCACTGAGCGCTGTGATTCAGCCGATCTGTGGAAGGAGAAACGGCGGCCGCCTGTTGCTGACTTGGGCGGCACAAGATTAGCGTCACCGTTTCCAATGATGGCCTGGAAATCTTTTCCAGAGGCCGAGGGGGTGCGCCGGAAGATGCGCGAAAAAGAAAAACTGCCGGAACCGCGACCACTTCGTCTCGCGGGCGAAACCACTTCACTCGCCTGGCCGCCAAAACCTGTCGAAATAGACAGCCGCTTTTTTTGGCTGTGCGATGTAGGAGGAGGCGCAAGACTGGACGATGATGTTGAAGAACTCGTTTGTTGTTCGAGTTCTTGCGAGATCGAGCGGCGACGGTCGTCCTCAGATTCCGACTCCTCTTCAATGGCTGGAGGAAAATCTGAAGGGTAGCTGGGACTCAGGCGCGGTGATTGCGACGGGCCTGAGGAGGAAACTTCGGGGGCTATGAGAGTTCCGGCAGGAGTTTGGGGTTGTTGAGATTGGTCGAGAGAAGGGACCATGGTCTGGGTGATGGTCTGGTCTATATATAAGCACGCAAGAAATCGTGTTAGTCATCTGTCTTGGATGGCAGAAAGCTAGAAGCGACAAAGAAAGACAACACTAGTGCTGAAAGCAAGCAAGTTTGAGTGGCAAAAGGAAAGAAAGTAGGTGACTTGTTAGGTTTGAGCACTCAAAGAAGCAACGTCAGACAAATGCCGCTCTTGTTTTTTTTTTTTTTTCTTTTTCTTTTCCTTTTTGTCCTCTTTCTCGCCTTGTTCTTGGGGTGCTCTTATCCCTCTTAGTCCCTTACTTGTTTTTGCGGTTCCGGAAGTATGTCGGGAACACCGCTAGCCAACGTCATGAGCCGCTAATTTTGGGGTATTTTAGCGTGCATTGGTAGTGCACTGTCTGGGTTAAAATCGGCACCGGGGGCGGCTGATGCACTGTTTCTTGTCTTTTTTCGGCGCTGTGGACGCTGAAATAACGTGGAAAGCAAAACATCAAGCCAACTTAGCCACGAATATGCCGGAGGTATGACAGAAAAAAGATATGCCTCAATCAAATGAGTGGTCAAGGCAAAAAGAGAGTTTGGTGGCATGGAATGTCGTCATAGACGACAGGCTGTCTGTATAAGAGCGTTTTTAGGCGCTGCCAACACAGTGATTCCGAGCAAGACATGGAAATCGCAGATAAAACAAATGGGAAATAAAACAAAACCAAAACAGAGACTTACCAGTAGAGCCAGAACCTCTGCGAGTACCTTGCACAGCAGACATTATGAGAAAGAATTGGAGGGGTGTTACAAAGAATAAGAAAGAGAACAAAGAGAAGAAGAAAAGAGCAAGCAAAAAAACTGGAAATAAATCGAGGGAGAAAGCGCACGATTATACCAGGAAATCAAGCTTTGCGGCGTCGGTCCAATTCAATTCAGGTCAATTGAATTGGCGTCTAGTCGGTTACCAGGAATTAAAGTCAAAGGACGGACAAAACCAATTTCAAGCTCCTCGCTTTCTCTTAGAGCGAATGAGAATGAGGAGGAGTGAGAAATGAGGTTTGACAGGGTCGAGTCCGCTGTAGTACACAGTTTTGTGGCAAGGATAAATGCACTGTGGTATTTGGTGTAGGTCTGGCGAGTAGAGACAGTGCGCGGAATTCAAAGTAGTGAAACGTTAAGCCGAACAAGAACAGAACTAACTGACTTGCTGAATACCGACACGCCGATGGGGGAGCGGTCAAGAGAGAAGTTGACAAAACAATATGAGAGGGCGGCGAAGTTGTAAGACGGGTTGTTGGCAGGACGAGAGGTCGAGGTAGCTGGGTCGAGAAAGAGAGCTACAAAGTCGAGATGGAGTAGTGAGTGAGTGCTTCTGTACTGGAAGCTTACGGCGATGGTAGTCGAGTATGGTATGTATGTATGTAATTGAATGTCGAATAATGATGAAATATAAGGATGAAAAACCGATAATAAAGGTCAGACTGAATGACGACTCAAGAAAAGATGAGTGAAAGAAGAAGAAATGAGAAATAATTAAGTAGGATTGGAAACTGGGAAACAAGTCAGTTAAAGGTCGCAATTACTACTACTTTTTTGCTGTTGTGTGTGTGTGTGTGTGTTATGTGTTGCTTCTTTTCGGCTGCTGCTGGAAGAGGAAGCCACGACGACGGCGGCGGTCGGTG
>CM069901.1:1627876-1642528 GCA_036034705.1 Thielaviopsis punctulata | reverse complement strand
AAAAAAAAAAAAAAAAAAAAACAGCAACAGCGCAGATAGGGAAACAGCAGGGTTGAGGAAGGAACTGGACGGTGGATTTGGCTTTTGGGTCTAAGTTTCCTTTCCAAGTTGTTGCCCCAGCTTTCTGTCAGGTCAACCTTGCCTTGGATTTACTGTTATACTATGTACATACATATTGTACATACTGGTATGTATGTACTGGTACTGCATAGTAAGGATGCATCATGCAAGCAAGCAGTATCCAAATTGTGATCGAGAAAGTGCAGCGTCACAGCAACTTGTAAAGATAATAATAAACAATCGTAAAAAATAAACAGGTGCAGCGTCGCAATCTCAAATGGTAACAAAAGACTAAAGGCTTGCAAAGGGGAGGGGTACAACAAAATGACGGGTAAAGAAAGGGTCAAAGTGAGAGAGGAAATGAGAAAACAAGTACTGTTGTAACTTACTAAACCACTGGCTATGTAAACAATATGGGGTATCAATCAAGAAGTACAGAAAAGCTTTCAATGAAAATGATAATGATAGTGATATCAAGAAAAAGAATCATGCTTTCAGGTCTTCCACGGTGGGAGATTTGCTCTTTTTTTATACTGCGAGAAACACCCCCCCTTCCCCATCTAATCAGCCAACACTGCTCTCGCTCGGCCTCTTCTCCGCTCCATAAATCTGATTCCAGAAGAAGTACATATGTACATACATACATAGAGAGAACAGCCCGCGGTGGCAAGCAGCCAAACCCCCTCTGAGGATATCAAGTTATATAGCTACCTTCCTACTTTTCACGGCACCAACTCACATCTAAACTACGTCACCAAGTAGCTGCTAACAGCACTTACCAAGCTCTCGGTCTCTTGAGCCCCATATATATGACGACCTCCATGACGCTTTATGTCGTCTAGCTCGAGCTTTCTGGAGCTATATCTTTGAGTTTTTCCCTGGGCCGCTATTTCCTTTTGGGCCATGGAGCGTTTTGGAAAGGTTTTTGAGTTCTAAGCTAAGCTTGCCGTGTCTATGTATGTACAAGTAGCAGCATGAAGCTTTTCGTTCTCTTCCCGTACCGGCACTTGAGACTAATGCATCCTACCAATGAACCCCGTCCAGCAAGTCATGTGAAGAAAAAAAGCCTCGCCAAGATACCGGTGAACGCTCATCATCATTGTTATGAACCGCATAAGGTTTAAACTTGAAAACAATCAAGATAAAATAGATAAACAAATGTCTGGCGAAGCATAGCAATACCAAGGCATCTGTTTGGATCTTGGTGTTCCTTGTACTATTCTTGGTTCTTGGCCATTTGTTCCCATGAGCTACACAGACAAAAAGAACGAAGAAGCCCTGATTTACACCAATTTCTTGGCTCGTTAGAAAGTTCCGTTTCCTTGTAGACACAAGTATCTTGAAGGACTTATTGTTGTGTCCGCGCATAACATACAAGTACGTATATGTACAGCCTCTTCTTATTGTATACAACTGGGAATGTGTACATAAAGTAATCATTTTAGGAGCCTGTTAGCGCACACAAAACGACAGCTTGTAAATGGAAATCTCAAGTCTTGGCATACCTGACCACCAATATATAAAAAAGGCCAAGACAAAGATGATCGCCATTTTGTTGGTATATAAGCGCATAAGTCAGCCTGAGCTTTCTTGTCTCCTTTGTCAAGTAGCAAACCCATAGTTGCAAGAAGCAAGGGACGATCATAAAAACACAGCCTAGTTGGCAGTTCTCGTCGGTACTGTATGTATGTATGTACATAAACAAGTCTGCCAAGCCTTTTATCTGATCTCGATCTGCCATAACATTTCTTATGCCTGGTTGTCAATGTAAAAAAAAAAAAATGATAAATAATAAAAACAATTCTCATTCCCGCTCGTCAGGGTTCTTTGTCACTCTAGAGACTGCCAAGTATAACGACAACTGAAATACTGATATTCTTGTCCTTCAACGCCATCCAAGATAATCCATTATCCATCAACATCTGTGATCAAGACAGCACAGATGCGGCAAGCCCCGCAGCGTTTCCTGGCCCCTATTTTCCCCTATATGTATGTATAGTTTCTTTTTTTTTTGAGGTTTTCACTGTAATTCGTTTCGTCCATGTCATCTATTCAATCTTGGATTCGCGTGTGCCAGAACTTGCAGAAACACCAGGCTTGGCAGATTCTCCATCATCAGTTCATTTCTTTATTCAGCGCCGTCGACGGAGAGGCCTGACGCAAGCAAGTATCCAGCGACAGAAAACAAACAAAAAGCGCCCTTGCATAGCCTGTAAGAATCTTGGCGTTTCTGCTACATTTCTGGTTTTTTTTTTTATACACTTATATATACTCTGTCATAGATAGTATTTAATAAATAAAATAAAATAAAAATGTGACGACCTGCATAAAGAACCATCACTTGACGAACAACACACAATGTTTGCCAGAAACAGAGGAAACCCGCAAATCAACGAACAAGACTTACCATACTCGTTGTTCCTTGATGTGTTGTTTGTTTGGGGCGGTCGCTGGAATTGACAAGTCACTCACTTTCCAAGGGAAGGGAAACTATCAAACGCGCCCTCAGACGCTTCTTGTCTGCTAAGCTGTACATACATGTACACCGTATGTATGTACATACACTTGAGTCGAATCTACTTGTTTAGAACAAAAATGAGCGTAAATATGCATGGGCCACTTCAAGTAAACATCAGGCTTTTTTCAAGCCTCAAGAGCCTCATTTCTGCTTAAAAAAAAAAGCACTTGGCCCTCTTATTTCATTGTCGGCCTTGAGATTCATTGTGTTTCTGCCTTTGCTCTAGACTTTCTACAAGTATGAATTCCACGTCCGTCTATAGCGTACTATCTATGTACTGGTATGTATACGTGTATTAACAAACAGTGACGTTTTGTCGGCATGATCGAGACCCTATTACAACCCTAAAGCCTTCCATTTGGGTTCATTTTTCAGAGCGGGAATTTAACCAAGTCTTATTTCCTTTATGTACCTTGCTCTTTTCTTTGGGTCGGTTACCAATTTCGGCAGTTTTCTAGGCGCTCTATACTGGTACAAGTATTTGTGTCTAGGATACATGCTACATACATACATACATGCAGCACCAAGTTGTTCAGCAGCTTCAAGAAAATGATTGAAGAAGATGGGAAATGTGATATAAAAACAATACTACAATATACGCCAAAGCCCTGTTTATGAGTGCATACCGCCTTGAATAGTATGGTATGTACATATTTGTATGCACTAGTACATATGTACCACTTCCCAACTGTGAACAGCACCTGTAATGCCACCTAATACATATACACAGTAATTCAGCGCATCCAACCCCCCCTCAAGCCGCAGTTAAGAATCAAATGCAAGAAGGTCAACTGACACATGGCTACCAAGTTCCCAAACGGCCCGTTTTTTTTTTTTCTTTTTTTCTTTCATTACCTGTTGGCCGGAATTTCGTCATCTGTTTGTATTTTTGATTTTTGACCTCCGGCCGAAGAGGAAGTCAAATTCCGCGGTTGGCTCGCAAGATGAGATAAGTCACATTTTTCATTGGGAGTTGATTTGCCCGCATAACTTGTTACATACAAGTATGTACATACTACATACATATAACATACGTATGTGTGTACATATGTATATACATACATACGTATGCACCTGTACTTTTCCCCTGTTGAACTTGAAAATCATTTTTACTCCGCTTCCGCCTGTGAAGCTCTTGTCTCCGCTTCCGATTTCCGCCTCTCCCAGTTAACCTTTTTTTCTGTTCTTAACACTAGCTAACAAACCAAGACAAGACAGCCAGAAAAAAAGTTGTATGGTCTAGTGTTGGTCTCTAAAGAACTTGGACAGAGCGATATGAGGTCATGAATACACATAGTGTTGTTTTTTCTGGTCAGTGGGCCATAAGTTGGTGCTAAAGCAATGTGTTATGTGTATGTATGTATGCTCTAAAAACCAAAGAAGGTACGGGGCTCCGCTTTTTCATCTTTTCATCCTTACTTTAAAAAAAACCCTTGATATCTCGCTCAACTCGCTCCTGCTCCTTCCATTCCACCCTAGCCCTCACATTTGAGGTCTATTTTTTTGTTAGAAAAATTGCCCCGCCTTATCTTTGTTTAGACGTTTGAAAGGGAGGCTTAATAAAACAAGGCACAAATTACTACAACCAAACCAAAATTACAGGGCAAAAGTTATTAGACAAGACAAGGAGGCAAATAAATTGCGAGAAACAAAAAAAGAAAAAAAAAATTCCCTCGATTTTTTATTGAGTAATGTTGATTCGTTAACCCTTTGAAGGCATCGAACCCTGGGCACTGGTAACCCTAACGCCTCGGGATCAGGCCATTCAAAACCATCGTGATTCAAAGTCAGGATGGAACTATTGATGGAAGCACACGTGTTGTCCTCAAGCTTAATCTACAGTACATACACGTTATGTCTTTACATACATACAAGCACAGCCGTGACCTTTTCTTTTCGCGTCATTGTTTGCCTGTTTGTGGCTCAAACAGAACCCACGAAGGGCTGACTTGCCCCCCTTCCAGCAAGAGACATCTTTTCTCACCCAATATCAAAGCCATGAACACTGGTTGTTGTATCATCTCCCCCGCCTCACCAAAGAAACTTCCTTTCTCCATCCATTCTCCTTCCTCCTTACCAGATTGAACACTCTCATTGTTGAGGTTCTCGGCCGGGCCATTTCTGCTCCATTCGGGCTTCTCGCTTTGAAGCTGACGAAGGAACGGGAGGTTTATTTTTGGCAGCTGATAACATGCAGAACAGCAGCATTGATTGGCCATAACCTAGTTTGAGTTCCTTTCTTTCACCGGGAAAAAGTTTTCACACCGCTAGTGCATGACTATGTACTAGTATGTCCTATACTGATATAAGGGTTCAACATGCTGTTCAGTGAATAAACCCTAACTGGTAGTCTGCTAACATAACGTATACGTATGTATGCACGTATGTCCAAAGACTTGGAGGGTGTTGTTAAGAAGCTACAAGTATGGTATGTACTGCAAGCCAGAATGGGCCAGAAAGTCCTGCTGTACGGTCGAGAACAACATCCGGAAGAAGCCAGAAGGGGGAAGGACAGACCCAAGAGAGGGCAAGACTTGCCAAGCCAGCCAAGAAATCCCAAGAGGCATGCTGCAGATCGACTTTGACTCTGTTGTCTTCTTCTCTTAGGCCTGGATATCTTTTCTTCCTGTGTCTTTTAGTTTCCCCCCTCTTTCTAACCTGTCCGGTCTTGCTAGCCTTGGCGGCTGTTTCTCCATGATCCAACTTGAGAGTAAAGGGTGAACAAACATTGAACCACAAGGACAAATCTGTTCGGTCCTTTTTTCTTGTTCACATTCTCTCTCATAAGCAAAAAGGAAGCCAGCAAGAGAGAGAGAGCCAAGAAAAACGCGAGACACAACAAATACCAAGGCCATAAACGGCGAGATCAAGAATCAGCCCAGCTGACTTCTCCAAGCCAAATGATATGGCAGGTTTTTCTTGGCCGTGTCGTTATTTGCAACTTGTAGGTCGCAGTGTAAAACAATGATGTTGTGTCGCTTTGGTAATGCGTATGTATGTATACGACTTTGGGTTTTCTCATACTTGTACATACATACATACATACTGCGTATGCACAAACATAGTTCTATTGTGAGTTTATGAAATCGGAAGAGAGAAAGAAGAGAGAATAGGCAAAACTGCACGTCAAAAGCGGCTGAAGTAAGCAAAGCAACAGAACACATACATACATACTTGTACATGCAGATATGTACTGTATACATGTAGTGTATTGTATGTACAAGCCGTTTTTGTCGGGAAAGGCTTTATGATTATCGGGGTTCTTCTACTCTGCCCAATCACTAGCAACATGGTCTTGATGCAAACTTGGTTATGTACACACAGTATATATAGAGGAATTGGAGGTGCATCTTTGTATAAGATGCACCGCATATATGTATATAGCAAGTACATACCTATGTAACATACTGCTGTGGTTATCTGTAAATGGTTGACGGGCCGGGTGAACAGACCAACCACACTCTCTTATTCTGTCAAAACGGACAGATGGATAGTAAGGATTGGATTTCCTTGCTTCGGTTGCTGCTTTTATTTGGTGTTTTTTTCTCTTCATATTTGCCTTTCTTTTTCTCTGTATGCACTTGTATATGGGTAAATGCTGGCCTTTGTTGAACCAGCCGGTAAAATCCTCGTATGTATGTATATATGTAGTATTACATACCTTCAAAATTAGCATACGAAGTTGGGGTAGACTTGCTAGGAAACCTGGGGCGCGGGATGACTTTCTTTCCTTCTCCTCCTGGGCTGCTTTTGTTGAGACCTCCGGATAACCATCGTGGAAGATTGAGCCAGAAATCAAATCATCTGATGTGGTCATGATTAACCCCTTCCGCCCCCCGCGTTCTACCCCGGAATTTTGCCGGTATACTGAGAATTAGCCAGACTTGCGCATTTGATCTCTTGATCTCTTTCGTCATTTATGATGCTGGAGCGCCCCAAGAATTGGCTGGTCAAAACACACGCGCGCGCCCCCTGACCCGGGCTTTTCGCGAGGACACAATTCCGGGCTCAGTTGGTCGTTCGCTGATAGCGTTGCATAGTTCGGCCCTTTTATCTCCTCGAGGTGGATGTCTGCTGCCAGATTCGTTAATACATAACATGCTAAAACATGTTATTTTCTTTCTTCATATCATACTTGTACATACATATACTCTCATTTGTTCCGCCGGCCGAGTGCGGAATTTGTCTTCTCTTTGCCTCCGTGAGAAAATGAAGGTTAAGGGATATGGAAGCGGTGTGATATATAGGTATTAAACAGAGTGAGGCTTCAACAAAAAGAATGCGACAGAATTCACGGTCAAGTAAACCTGATATGATAATGCTGATGTGACGATGGGCTACATGTACCAGGTTAGCCCTAGGAACAGCATTTCATTTCATTTCCAGAAGCTGCCGGGCAAAACAAACCAGGGGCACATCGTGTGAGAGGCTTTAAACTCACCATTTGCAACATACCTTTATATGCCCGTGTATCCTCAAGAAAACACAATGTCCTAACTGTATGCCCCAGACCAGGCCAGTGTAGCACAAAGCATGCCAAGCCAAGGGACTGGTGTGTTTTGTATATGCTCTCGCCTCCTTCCATCTCAGAATCCATCTCTGTGTACAACGTAAGCAAGGGGCATTGGAGGAGAAGAAGAAGAAGAAGAAGAAGAAGAAGAAGAAGAAGAAGAAGAAGAAGAAGAAGAAGGGTTTCAGAGCTCTAGGAAGAACTTCTTGGAACTTCCGGTTTGGGACAGCTAGTAATACCTGTATATGGATAGAAGCATGGACGAGGCTATCCAGGGTAGCCAGTGCGCGTGAAACCGATTGGATTATGTAGTAATTGGTCGAAGGATGTTGGTAGCGGCTGTGTGATGTGGAAGGGCAAACTAGTTGCAAAATGCATGAGTTGGAGTTGGCTACTCGATGCATTTCCAGGAGAGATGCGTCCTGAGCGCAAAAACAGCAAAGCCTCAAGACGAAGCTATGGCCAAGGAGGCTTTTCTTAATACGCATCAGAGCTTAGGGCCTGCAATAATAATGCACAGCCAATGCTGAAGGGTATCAATGCAGGAGGCCCGCCAGCGCCCTGTATGAAGTTGTTTTCAGACGGATGACGATGGTGAAAGAGAAACTTTATCAATTCACGGACTTTTGCCACTTTCAACACCGATTTACAACAAAGAAAAAGCGCGCATCATGGACCTTCAAGATCTCGATATAGCCACCATCCGGGCCATCGCGGCCATCCAACTAGCCGATCTCGCCGAAATCGAATCCCGCTTCAAAGGCAAAAGCCCCATGGGTTCCGCTCCTGATGACGCAAAGGTCGCCGTAGAAACGCTTCGCCAAGATCTCGAGCGTGAAGAGCAAATTCTCAGTGACCATCTCATGTGTTTAAGCATCAATGAGGCTTTGCGGCAGGACTGTGCCGTGATTGCTACGGAGCGTCGCCAGGAGCGCCTGGCTGCGCGCGATCGACGATATGCCGAGAAGCTTCAGCAATGCCAGGAAGATGCCGTACCCTCGGACATATCCGATGAGGAAAGCATCAAGGACCCTCTGGAGCCACTGCTTCATTCCACAGCAACACCGCCAACGGTCGCGGGGCCATCTTCAGATGCACCACAGAGCGAGAGCGATGTCGAGAACTCATGTGTCTCTTGTGTTACGGATTACCCAAAGTCGCATCTTCTTGAGTCCACATGCGGCCATTTCTATTGCCGCAACTGTATCTGCACCTTGTTCACCTTGTCTTTCCAGGATGAATCGCTATTTCCGCCGCAGTGCTGCCAGCAAAACATCCCATTCGACTCGACTAGGAACAAGATGATTAACGACGACATGCGTCTGACGTATCAAAAAAAACAAGTGGAATTCGGTACGGTTAATAGGACGTACTGCTATGCGCCTCAATGTGGGCAATTCATCCCTCCAAGTCGTGTTTTTAACGATACCGCCATCTGTATCTGTCTTAAACAGACGTGTAACATATGCAAACAGCCACAACATACTGGTGACTGTCCGCAGGACGAAGCCACAAAAGCTGTTCGGGCTCTGGCCCGGGAACAAGGTTGGCAAGAATGTGGGCGGTGTCATCGCTTGGTCGAGCTTGGTATAGGCTGCTATCACATGAGTGAGTTTTCTGATACTGGGGTCCATTGCCAGTTGTTATCGCAAGCTAACTCAAAGTCTAGCATGTGTTTGCCGTTACGAGTTTTGCTACCGATGTGGCGTCCGCTGGAAGAACTGCACTTGTCCCCAATGGGACGAGCAACGCTTGTTGGACAGGGCGAATGATGTTGTTAACCGGCAGCCTGTGCATCGGGGTGCTAACAGAGATCAACAAGTGGCACATATGGCTCACTATCTCCAGAGAAACCATGAATGCCAGCACAGAGTCTGGCACTCTCAAGGCGGCTCTCACCGTTGTGAACAGTGTCATGACAGACTGCCGCTGTATATCTACACTTGTGCCCAGTGCCATTTGATGGTGTGCAGACGCTGCCGGTTTAATCGCCGGCTGTAATGATGAGATTCAAGAGTGATGGACTTTCTGTACTGGGCAGTTTCCTTTGCAAATATGATACATAGCCGTATTTCTCGCTCTTTCCTCTTGGGAATAGAATGTTTTTGGGTGTGCTTTATTTGTTTTTTTGTTTAGGGCTGCCTCAAGATTAGTGATTGTACCTTCCGCCCACAACTTTGAGAAAATGACAAGATATCCATCAGGGTCCGAAGGGCCAGATAAATCCACTTCTTCTTCCTTACTTCCCTCCTACTTCATTTTGTCTCTGGCTTTTTGCACTCGCATCACATCTCGCCCAGTCTCTGTCCCCGTTTCTTGAGTTGGATTCCAGCCACTTTCATGTCGCCATGGGATTCTACACTGGACCTTGCTGCAGTTTCTCCGATGTTTATGTACTTGGGCACGAGTTTCCCATCCCTCTCCAGCACCCGTCCCATGCTGTCGCCAGAATTCAAGCGGCCGTAAGACATCAAGCGGCCGTGATACTTCGGACTGCGGTCACGTCTCAGGAAATCACCCCCGTTGAAAGAGTGGAAAGCGTTGAGCGAGACACCCCTGATCTAGAGGTGGAGGATGTTCAGCAGATCCCCATCACTGAGATTTCTCAGTCAAGAGCTTCTGTCCCTTCGAGGCCACCCCTCCCTCCTATCGAGGTTCCTGACTTCCCTCCCCCTCCCAAAGAAGAAGGCCAAGTCCCGCTTTGATCCCGATGAAGAGTGCACCGTATGTTTGTCGTTTGTTCCTGCCCACAATCTGCAGCCCCTTTCTTGTGGTCACAAGTATTGCTGGAATTGCATGTGCAAGCTCTTCCAGCACTCCTTTAAGAGTCGCTGTTTCCCCCCAGTTGCTGCCAAACTCCGATTGACTACGGCCCAGAGAACCCCTTCTCGAACAAAATTTTTTGGGAGACTTATGAGAAAAAGGCTAGAGAGTATGCTGATCAAGATCGCATATATTGCCACTCGTCTGCTTGCGGCCGCCACATTATAGGGCCGCACTATCTTGCTGAAGGGTTTGCACATTGTGTTTGTCGGAGACGCATGTGCATCGCTTGCAAGCAGAGGCATCACTTTGGGCGCTGTCACGAAGACAGAGAGACGATTATGTTCCGGAGAAATGCCCAGACCCTCAAGGTGAGACCATGTCCGAGTTGCCGCCACATGATTGAGATTGAGGGACAGTGCTCGGAACAGGGTAAGGGGGCTTCTTTTTTGCTGTTTCCAGAGTGATACGGATTGCTAACAATCAAGCAGAATGTCGATACGGCCACAAGTTTTGCTTCACGTGTGGCATGGAAATCATGCCTCAAGGCAAAACATGCCGGTGCCGTTATCATGGAGCATGGCACCCGTGTCCCATCGAACTGGTACCGGTGCGGACAGACTCGGAGTACGGCATTACCGCCCGGACAAGTACAAGTGACTTGTGTTACCATTCCACGGTACGCTTCAGCCGACGGCCCCAGCGCTGTGATCTTTGCCAGCAGCGTCAAAAGCTTTTCGTCCTGTCATGCGTTTATTGCCATTACCGGCTGTACCTAAAGTGCAAAGACGAACACAACAAACACTTTGACGAATGGCTCAAGGCTAGAGAGCCTTTTAAATGGCTGCGTCTGCCCCGTGACTGAGATGAAAAGAGGTGGAGGTCTGGAGGAAGCAAGTGTCGTGAGAAGATAACGGTCGTCAAGACAATAGATTAAAGCATTTACCCGAAGACAAAAGGGATTTGCTAATAAAGAAAACATGACTAGAAAATGTCAAAAGTGCCGGGCCTGTATTTCCCAATAAAAGTATGTGATGATCCTCCCAAAAAGCTTCATGATGTAATTTGCCCAACAAACATAAAAAACAAACAAATGCCAAATCTCCGCTCACTTCTTGTCTCCTTTTTCTCTATCTAGTACGATTGGCCCATCGGCAGCCCAAAGTTCGTCGTCTTCTTCAACCGCAGCGGAATCTCAGGCTCGTCATCCTCGTCGTCTTCGCCGTCGTCATCACCATCGGCCTCGGCCAACACCCGTGGCTTCATCCGGCCATCCAGCGCCATCAGATTCATTGGCAGCGTGGTATCCAGCGCCAGCGCGGGCCGATCCGCCGCCAGCGCGCCACCAGCATCGTCATCTACCACGCCGCTTGCCACGCTCTCGGGGCTCGCCTCGCGGCTCATCTTGACCGCCTCGAGTTTCTTGGCCAGCTGCGCCAGGAAGATCTCGTCCTTGGCGGGGATGTTGGTAATCATCAGCGGGCCCGTCAGCGGCCGCTCGTGCTCGGGCGGCGTCAGCACCGGCTCGTCTGCGTCGCGCGGCGTGCGAGCGCGGCCGCGCGCGGCCGGCCCGGCTGCATTGGCCCGCGCGTGCTGCGAGGCCTGAGAGAGGGAGGTGGCGAGAGCGCTGTCGCGGGCTTTGGCGTCGCGCTCGCGGTCGCGGCGGCGGATTTCGCCACGGTGCGACACGGGCAGGCGTAGCGATGCGGCTGTCTGAGAGGACGGGGGCGGGGCGGCGGCGACGTCGTCGGCTTCGTGCACGGGCGTGGCACCACACGACGTGTCGCCGCCAGCAATGGAGCCGGCGGCTGTGGTGCTGGCGGCCGTGGCGCTGCCGGTGAAGGAGGCGAAGTTGCTGATGGAGTGGCTGGGGGTGTGGCCGGCGTGTATGCGCAGACGGACGCTTTCGTGGGCGGCGAGCATCTTGAGGGTTTCTTCGCGATGGATGCCGCCACGCTGCGGCGACGTGGCAGGGTCGGGGACGTCGGCGGGGGGCACGGGCAGGGCGCCGGCGACGGGCATGTCGCAAAACGTGGGCGATTTGAGCGCCGCGGCCTTGATGGGGATGCCCTCGAGTTCGGGATGGATTTCCTTGATGTCGACGGTGGGCGCGAGACTATCGTGCGACATGGCTGGCCTGCTCAGGGCAAGGAAGTCGAGGGGTGCGGGCTTGGCGGGCCCTTGCAGGGGTATTGGCGAGAGCAGCGACGAGTTTGTCCGCGGCTGCAGACTGGGGCGCACGGTAGCGGTTCCGCTGGCGGGCACCGATGTGGACGCCGAAGCCGAGGCCGAAGCCGAGGCTGACTGTTCTGAGCCGGAGGCGCCGCCGCGCAAAGTTGCAGCGGCGGACTCCCCCGACACGAGTCCGGCGCCGGAGCCAGGAATAACGAGCGACGGATCGTCGGCGCCCAGGCGCGTGCGCAGTGCGCCGTTTTCGTCCTGCAGCATCTGCACGTGGGTCTTGAGGGCGTAAATTTCGTCGAGCAAAGCGTCGCGCTCGGCCTCCATAAGGGTAACGGCTTCGTCCATGATGGCGCGCTCTTCCTGATAGACTTCCTCTGCGCGGGCGCGGTTGGCTTCGAGGTAGCGGCGTTCGGCTTCCCAGGCGTCGCGGATGGATTTATTCTGTGCTTCCATGTGGCGCAGGGCGGCATAGAGGCTTGTGTTGCAGGGATTGGTGGTGGTGTTGGTGGTGGTGATGGTGGAATTTGCACATGCGTCGACGGTGGTTTTGGCCGTGGACGTGAAAAAGGCACTGCAAGAGGCAGTATTTTGTGGCGGGCCGCCGGGGCTCATATTTGGGCAGTAGGAGCTTGTGGTAGGGGTGTTTGTGGTATGGTTGGGCAGGTATTCGGAGGGGGGTAGGTTGTGGGTGTTTTGGTAGGGGGATGGATGGTAGGTGTTTTCGTAATCGTAGGTGTTTCCGGAGGCTGATGAGTTGTAGGTGTTTTCATAAGCCAAAGACTCGTAGGCAGTGTTGGTTGTGGTGGTAAAGGCAGAAAAGCCTTGGTGGAGATCGAGGTCGATTAATGGAGAAGACGAGTAAGATGAAGGATCGGCAGCAGTAGCGGCAGAGGACTCAAAGGCCTGAGAGTTGTCGCGGAGCGGCCGTAGCGGAAATACAAAAGGCGGCGGCTGTGCACGCGAACGCTTGGGATTCTGAGAGCGGGAAGAATGAGAGTGAGGAGAAGTGTGAGAGGGAGTATGAGAGTCAGTAGAGGCGACAGCGACAGCGACAGCAGCCATATTTACAAAGGATCTGGATCGAGGAAGGACGAAACGGGGAGGGGTCGGATTGAATCGGGTCAGGCCTCAAGAACAGTAGCAGCAGCAGCAGCAGCCAGCGTAGGAAGAAAAGGGCTGGCTGGCTGGCTGGCTGGCTTATTTTCTTGTTTTTCTTTTTTCGGCCACAGGCAAATCTCAGTTGTATCACGAGGGCGGCGACCAGGCGAGGATTAGCAGGAAATTTGGAGTCGAATATTGGCCAGGGACCAGGGTCAGAAACAAGCCTGTGCTTTGCTTGTGATTCTTGGTAGGGCTTGATATTAGGTTGGGTTTTGTTTTTCCGGGCTGGCTTCTGGCTCTTGATGGCTTCTGGTTCTTCTTGGCTTCTGGCTCTTGGTGGCTTCTAGACTTTTGGCTCTTCTTGGTTTCTGGCTCTTGATCGTGGAGTTGATTTTTTTTTTCTTCTTGCTTCCTTCGGCTGTACCCTGTATGTGTTATGTATGTATGTACTTGTCCTCAGTAGAGCCTCCTCCTCCACCTCCAAAAAAAATGGCCTGTGCTTTTCGAGGTTCTCTTCCTTTTCCCCACGCTGAGTCTCAATGGAACAACGGACGGGAGCGGCTCGTGATTTGACTCTTCAAGGTTGCTTGTTCCGTTTTGGAGTCGGTTTCCAAAAGGCTAAAGACACGGAACGGGACGACGAGAGCCCGTTCTGTTCTCGCTGGGCTGGGGGGGGGGAGGGGGCCGTTGGAACAAGGCTGTGGCGACTTTCGTTTTAGGCGCTTGACGTTCGCTGGGACTTGGACAAACCGAGAAAGTTGCACAGTATGTATAGACTTGAATGAAAACTATGTAAAGGGTCAAAGAATAGAATATGTAGCAGGCGCTAGATTTATAGCACGCTGATGACACAAAGATGAAGTGGAAGAAACTTCAGATGAAAGAAACTGATGATATTCGGACGAAATAAGAGAGAAAGAGCAAATTCATCTTGGGCTGCACATTCGAAATATGATAAGGGAAACAACCCCCTCTATACGTAAGTTCCTACCTCTTACAGTCCATCTATGTCCATACTAACTACGGACGGTACCTTACTACTACATAACATATAACATACATAGGTACGGTACGTACATATGTACACACGGGTTGTATGATTTCTGACACCTTTTTGGCCACTTTTATCCCACCAAAAAAAAAGACCAAAGCAAGACCACCCACCTTCTTTTTTTTTTCCCTCTTTTCTTTTTTACCACACTATCATGAGATCTAGATCTAGTGAGATCTCCCCAGCACAAAGAGAGTGTATTTGGAACCTTTCTGCTGATGGGAATAGCTATAACAAGATCTCCTCTCTCTTTCACCTCTCTAAAAACACAATTAGCTCTACTATCCGTTTGATCCGCGAAAAAAAGGCAAAAGGCATCCTCAACCCCTTTGAGTCTTTGCCTAGGCCTGGAGGGCCTCCTCTGCTATCCTCTAGAGCTCACCGGAGCTTTATCCGTTACGCAAAACGGCACAGAACAGCCTCTCTAATAGAGCTTGCTAAGAAGGAGGTTAGTGGGTGCAAGCT
>CM069901.1:1601903-1627776 GCA_036034705.1 Thielaviopsis punctulata | reverse complement strand
TTTTTAGTTTTAGGTAGAAAAGCTGTCGTATGTAGCATAAGGCTACGAGTAGACAGGATAATAAAGACTTCAATTCAATTCAGGTGCCATCTCTCTGATTTTTTTTTGATTTTTTTCTTTTTATAGAAAAGCTGTCGTATGTATTCTCTCAACGTAGACAGGATAATAATGACTCAATCAATCAAGCTGTCGTATGTAGCATAAGGCTACGCGTAGACAGGATAATAACAAAATCCAGGGACACCAACATACCATAATCTTGGTAGTCTCAGTAGTGAATGCGCAAGTCAATGGCTGACGAGATCCCGCATTATTCTATGTACATTTGCATGTTGTACGGGGCTGGACTTGTTTCTTTCTTGGGGATCTGATGCATCTCCATACCCCCGTCTCATCCCATGTTTTTAATCCTGGTATTCCACAGCTACGAACAAGCAAATCTCCTGAATCTATCATGACGAAGGAGGTGGAACTCGTCGCTTATTCTACAGTTCGCGTCCCGTCGCTTGTGGAAACCTCCTCCTGAGTCTCCGGTTGGTGGTTCGATCTTGTAGAATGTACATAGTATGTACATATGTATGTACAAGGACAATAGAATACTACACATCACCTCCCCCTCTTACCGCCACCACCACCAACTCCTTTATGCAGTGCTTGGTAGATCTTTCTCGCTCTCGTCTACATGTACTCCGTACTCATCAGACTGCTTCAGACCATTTGTGCGCTCGCTTCCACAATCTACCCATCCATCCGGGTTCTTTTTCTTCATGTGGATTGGGCCTTGTGGATGTGTTCTATGTATTGATTAGCCGTCTGTGGTTTGTATACTGCATGGAGTATATACGTGCGTATGTACATACGATACATAACGTGTGTGTTTATTCTGGAGCCTACCTCTACCACCATGGCCAGCAAAGCAAAGCACAGCACATCAACGCAACGCAAAGTTACCCCGTGCAGCACAATTGCATGCATCTAAGTATGCATGTGATGCTACGGTTGGCCTATCAGACGCAAGGCAAGAGCCGTGCTGCTGGGTTTCATCTGGGTAATCTGACGGATGGATGCTAGCGTGGCCAAATAAGATGGGATGACAGTTGTATAGTATGTACAACATGGTGTTGGTTTAGACTGTCGGGTCTTAGCTCTCTTTCTTTTATCTTTGTTATATTTAACTTGATTGATATGCAGTTTATCCCGCTTGCTCCTTAGCATACCACTCTCATGGCAAAGGACAACCAACAAATACGATGGCCAGGTATATACTGTCTACAAATACATGCATGAGTTATTGCATACAAGAAATGTAGGTGCATGGAAGTTTGTATTTCCGAGCATACATACATTCGATACTCAAAAGGTGTAGCTGCAGGCGCATAAACAACACAACCCCACCTCACTTCACATCCCTCTCGCCCACAAGGTGGTGATTTGTTAATTTCAGCCAGCCACTTCAATATGCGTTGTCTTCTGTATCTGTCGAGACTGCATGGAATTCAAGCAAGATAGACCTACGTAGCATAAGGAGAAGAGATCAATCAAGGAACCAGTGCCAGTAACAAATCTTCCGCTATTGGCACACTGTTACTGCTACCATGTAGTACATCCATACGTACTGAAGTGGGCAGGCAAGCAAGGATCATGGTGGGCTGGAAGAAAGGAAAGGCGTATCTTGACGGAACGATCCAGACCATCGGGATCGGACAAGTAAAGGCACACCTGTAAATTCGTATGTACATACATGCGTATGTACGTTACGTACATGCATGTATGCATATGTACAAGTATGGTATGTACATATGTATGTGCATTCGCACAAAGTCGTCCACCATGGTACCCATGACCACGATTGTCTGGAGCGAAGTCTGATGTGCGTACATATTTGCTTACATACACGACAAACAATAACAATTGGGGTGCAAGCAGGAAAAGCGGGAATGTTTTGTTGTTAACTGAACTAACTGCAGCAATGATTCATGCAACCAGTAGGATAGCTGGGGGGTCCGATTGGTAAAGAGCAGCAAGCGTAGAACTCTACTTGTACTTGTGGTCAAGACCTTGATAGCTATGCAAGAAGCTGTGGCAATGCATACTTGATATGTTATCCATATGTACACTCCATTTGCATGTCCAAAAACACACTTGCAGACAGGTGTTCGCAACAATCCAGCCATCAGTTGATAGTGGGTTGATATGCCGCGTGCTTGGACACAAGGATTGGGATGATAGAATAGAGGAGCTTCTTGTGAACAACGAGAGAAGAAAAACACACGCCACGCCTGGGGGCAAGTCCGTGAGCCCCGGCGAGGCTGTCAGGCGAGGACTTCCGGATGGGATTGAAATGAAAGAGACTTGCTATGCATGATATAGATACACGCGTATTAGCAGGCATTGAAGAAGGAGACAAACGAGAAAGCAAAGGACTGGAGAATGGAGCCATCAGAAAAGGTTGGCGAGAATAGCATCAACACGGATAATGGCGAAGAAAAGAAAATGCCAGGGCGCGAGGCAGAAACGCACAGAGAGAAATAGGGCGAATGCGGGTAGCTGCAGAAGACCAGGATTAGGTGGATTGGGAAGAATTGGATGGATTTTGTCCAAATGCAAGAATGAGAGAAGGACGGCGTGAGACTAGGATAAGCAAGAAGGGGGCAACAGTATGCTATGGTACAAGTAGAGAGACACATGCTGGATGATTATCAACAGGCTTCATTCTTCCTTGTTGCACCGAGATTATGGATGAGCATCTGGCAACAATACCTTATTTGTTGGCAATCTGCTGAGGTTCAGCTAGCGCCATCTTGTAAGAATCCGTGTGTTGTCAAGGCTGAGCTGTTCTTTGGTGTGTATTGATCAACGGATAAAGGCAAGTCGTCGCTGAGGCGGATTGTGTGTCCGGCGGAGCGTGAGTTGGTGTGGAAGAAATGGGGGTTGCTGCTGCTGCTGCTGCTGCTGTTAGATATCTTACTGGTACAGAGTAAGGAGGACAGAAAGGAAGAGAAACAAAGCGAGCTGAGAGAACCAATGGGTACGCAGCGCAGCATGACGGATTTGCCGTAGGCCGTGGCTGAAGTATTCGGCTTGAATCTGGCTCCGGGTAGGTGCAGATTGGTGACAACTACATACGTATACTCTATGGGTATAATTTTAGAAGTCGGTGAGGGCCTGAAAATCAATAGGCCGATCCGGCACGTATTGACTGCTGCAACGAGATGCAGTTGTGGGTGATGCGGAACGTACCCAAGAAAGCAAGAAGTTTGATATGGGTTGGGCGTCTTTGAAAACTGCTTGGAAAAGCCTAAACGGCGGGACAAACGGGCGGTACAGAGGCAGTACAAACAGGCAGGACAAACAGACAGTATGTAGTACATACACGCTGTAAGCACAGCACACTAGAGATCGTATGGTGAGTGCTATTGGAGCCTAATAGAAGCGATTCAGAGAAGCTTTAGGTCAAAAGTTGATAAAAAGCAAGTCAAGATGCCATGTACAAGTATGTACGTATTGGGCTGGGCAGAAGACTGAATAAGGCTCGAAAGGGTAGTCATGGCTTCTTTGCATATTCTCGTATGTATGTATGTATGTATGTATGTATGTATGTATGTATGTATGTATGTATGTATGTATGTATGTGTATATGTATGTATGTATATATGTATGTACATACATGTGTATGCATGGCGTGTATATGTACGTATGTATACATGTACACAGCATTACATGTGTATCCGTTTCGTCCTAGGCATTGGTGGTTGGGTCTATCTGGGTTTGTGGTGTAACCTTTCACATAGCTTAAAACACAGCAATAACACCAAATTCCAGGCCAAAAGTACTTGTAACTGGAAAAATTGGTGCAGTGGTACAGGCCAAAACCGAAATAAAGGCTTCAGTTTGCATCTATGTATGTGCAAACAACATCACGAAGTAGCAGCCTGTAGAAAGTCGATACATACCGAGGATCACCGAGCAAGAGAAGAGACACGAAGCACAAGCAGTAGCACTAGTATAAACAAACATGCATTCATAGCTGGATATTGAGCAAGAGTAGACAAGAGTTGAAACTAGCATGAAGCTTTAGGCCAAAAGACAAAAAGGGAAATTTACACGGGATGTTTTTACAAGGTACTACTACTACATGCATACATACATACATACATACATATTTGTATTGTTTTTCCCGTATTAAACGATACGGCAAAGAGAGAGAATAAAGTAGAAGATGGTAGAAATGAGCTTGTGCCCATATCATACTTAGCATCAAATGCACTATCTCGGTCTTCAAAATGCCTGGATACCGCATGATTTCAAGCCTTCTCTGCAGTATGTACCATACAGTTCAATTCTCGGTGAAAAGCTGCACAGACATAGGGCCAGCTATATTTGGCTGCAGGCCCTGGATGCAGCTAACGCATTTGTACCAGGGTGAAGGAAACTCCCCCCAAAAGTGAGTATACATGCATACATCATACATGCAGTGACTTCTTTTTTATTTTTTTTTTATTTTTTTTTACAAGACGGTGGTTCTCATACCAAGGGGAAGACGAGATAGAAAATTGCATATACTTCCATATATACATAAAACTCACCAAGGTTCACAGACGAAGCGCATCATCAGGCTGAGCTTATGTTTAACGTTGATGGCATTGTATGTACCTCGTGCTAGGTGTGTGTACACATACATGTATATGTACCTACATACATACATGCATACATACCGTACTGGTATATTCGATACATGCTTGTTTTTTTGTTGTACAACCTTGCTGTCATCATATTACGTATGTATGTGCTTGTACGTATTTACTACAAGTACATGTACAGCACTTCCAACTTACACGCTGTCTTAGGTGCAGCTGGTGTCTCTTTGACCAATACACGCCCAAAATCAAACAAGATGCTGCTCCAAGCCCAAGTCAACGCACACTTGCATCTGTTTTTCGCAGCGTGGCTCATGACCTCTACATATGTATTATAGTCCTCAGTCCGGCCCTCGACATATGTATATCAACGTCAGTCCTCACTAACTCACGCCCTCAAGGTTCTTTTCTCCTTCAAATCCTCCCACGAAGTTGGCTGCTGAGCAAACAAACGTTTTACTCTGCCCAGCTGGAAACGAACGAACTACCAGAAAGCTCGCCCTTGACCACGTCCAAGTCGGCTGTCTTTCTTGTCACGACAGTCCTTGGCCTTTGCTGCTGTTTCTTTTGAATCCCGGCTAGCTGCGCACTTTGGCAAGTCCATATTTGGGCTTTCCTGTGAAGTTTGCCCGCAGACTGAGACCCTGGAGTGGTTCTGTTTGCCCACCTACCTCCAACTATCACGAACCCAAGATCTGTGCCTTTTTTTTAAAAAAAAAAAGTTTTATTTTTTTCATTGTTTATTTATTTTTATTATTATTTTAAATCTTCTCTGACTCCTCACGCAAAGACACGAAACCAGTCATAGAAGTTCAAAAACAAACCGAAGCCGAATCTTTTTGGTGTTTGTTGACCTTTCAAGTTGTCAGTCTGTTTGGCGCTTCAACCGTCTGTTGAATTCCCTCTTTTCCCTTTTCTTTTCTTTCTTGTTTTTGTGCTTTTCACTAGCCAGCCCTACCGTTGGCTGCCACACACTACTAGCCAGGTCTATTTCCTTTTGCTTTGGCTCTACGCTGGCGTCACTATCGCATCATCAATCTATCAGTATACTCGCCCAGTGCTTGAGCCTTTACACGCACACCACCATACCATCATCTATCTCAACATGGCTTCTCCCATTGAGCCATTCCCGGTTGGCCCCCTTCACGATGTCTTGATCGTCAAGCAGCCGCCTTTGCCACCGCCGAGTCGCCCTCCGCCGCCTATTCGACCCGAAATCTTCCGCACACAGCAAGAGCTCGACGCTCATTACTCGGATAATCCAGAGGCCCACCACTTGGTATTCACAGACCTCAAGGCTCTCAAAGGCACCTCGGCTCTTCCAATCAACCACGGACTCTGGGCCAAGGCCATGACGCGTACGCCGCCGACTGTGCGCATCAAAAAGGCCAGAAGGATCCCAAAGAGCGTGCCAGCTGACCATGTCGATTTGTACCGTCGTCTGTCGTCTGTCATTGCCACGCCGGGCACCACGCCCGAGTTTACAGACGATGGCTCGCTGCTGTACTCGGTGCCATTTGCCCCGCGGAAGCTAGACCGCGGCAACATTGACTTCCTGCCGCCTACAATGCCAATTCACCAGCCATTGATGACGACTCCGCTGCCGTCGTGGGTTCGATACCAAAAGATGCTGATCTTACGCACCCCGTGGACCCCCGTGCCTGAAAAGAAGCGCATACTGCTTGACGAGGTCAACCAGAGCTGGAAGACAGACGTCACTCTGTATGTGCGGATTTCCGACACTCAATTCGAGGGCACTGTGTTTTTGCCCCAGCCACCGACAGGCCGGGTGTTTCCGCCCGAGCTGATGGCGAGCCTCGTGGAGCTCCGCAAGGCTGCCGACCAAAAGGGCCGCGAAGGATACATGGCAGCATACCAGGCAGCCGAGCGTCGCCGGGCCCATGCAATTCGCGTGTGGTGCACCGTCAGCAGCGCAGTTGTGCTGTCCATTGAGCCCAGCCGGTTTCTGCGTCGCTGGCCGCCCGCTCTGAAGGATATTTTGCACGAGTGCCAGACACAGGCTCTCAAGCAGGGCACTGCTGTATATGCAGCAGCGCTGCAAGAGTGCTCGGCCAAGATGGCGCGGCTAATCAAGTTTTACGACGAGTGCAACCTGCTGCACGGCCCGCCGCCGATGCCGACGGACTGGCGTCTGTCGTCGTGGTGGCGGATTCCCCGCTACGGAATCAACGATGCTAGCGGCAACAGTGTCAAGTGGCCACGCCCTTTGGTGGACAAGCTTAATGCGTCCCTGGCCCGATTTGGCGTGGCATCACACTCGACTTGGTTTAGCAGGGCTCTTTTGCTTGCCCTGTGGAAGGAGTCGCTGGCAGCCACCGGCATGTTTCCGGACACGCGCGTGCTCGAGTGCCAGCGGTTCCCAATGTGGATGGTAAAGGGACTGACACAGGCGTGGCGAGAGCGGTTTAAAACAGGCCTCGATGCAGTCGAGGACCGGTTTATCGGGCTCTTGAGCAGCTTCCGGGCGTGGTGTAGCAACGCGCACAACCAGAACCAGATCCTGCTGGGCATGTTTGAATATGGCTCTACGAGCGGCGGCATTGTAGCATCGCAGCAGGAGATTGGCGAATGGCTGGCGGCGGACGATGCCATGAAGAATGTGCAGTCCGTGTATGACGGGCTGTATGACGCCATGGGGTGGGAAAAGGTGGCGTCGGCTGTGGAGGCGAGATTTGGGGGACGGCGCAGCGAGTCGTTGACGGGAAGTGAAGGATCAGACGACGAGACCGGCGAGGAGTCTGGGTCACCGGCTTCAGTTGCATCTTCGGTTGTCCCACCTCCTTTGTCTTCTTCTTCTTCCCTGCCCGTAACTCAAGCAGCGACGGCTACTGCAGAGGCGGGTAATGATGAAGGCAACATGGCTGATGATGATGATGACGACGACGAAGAAGAAGAGGACAGCGATGAAGACGACTATTATTTTGACATGGAGGCCGAGCCAACTGTTGACGAACTGCGCTTTAAGGCGGCGCTGTCACTGTCTGCAAGCACACTGTCTCGGCGCAAGACGTGGCTAGTGCAGCGGCGGAATGGGGACGGGAGCAGGAGAGGGAATCTGCGGGTTTTGGGGCCGCAGATGCAGGCGGGAAGACGGGTGGCGAAGCGGGGCCGGGTGGGAATATTTGCGGGATGAAGTTGGGCAAACCAGAATCCGCTGTGGAGGATTGCGGTAGAGTCTGGGGTGGAAAAGAGGAGGAAACAATCAAAAACGAACGACTAAACTATTGATTAGTTGTGATGGGGGGGAGAGAGAGAGCATGGGATGGTCTTGTACTGCAAGAACAAGGGATTGAAGGGTTTTCTCTTCTGTTTGGGGTGTCTATTTCGCAACTGACATGTGCTAAAGAAGGGGGCATTAAGTGGGGCCTGACAGCAAGCTACATGTATAGCTCTTTTTAAGTGTGCCAGGATTCAGCTTCTCTTAATATGGTTTCTTAGCTCTCAGATTTGTTGGAAAATGACATCAGGAGAAGCCATTTATTTGTTTTACAGTAATCGAGTGTTTTTTTTTGTTTATTTATTTCTTTTTAATTAATATCCCTGACTTTTGCCGGAATCAATGGAACGTATAGACGAGCAC
The DNA here is from genome assembly GCA_036034705.1 of Thielaviopsis punctulata. Taxonomy (NCBI): domain Eukaryota; kingdom Fungi; phylum Ascomycota; class Sordariomycetes; order Microascales; family Ceratocystidaceae; genus Thielaviopsis; species Thielaviopsis punctulata. The sequence goes on along the minus strand of CM069901.1, from coordinate 1,619,538 downwards.
ATCCTGAGATAGAAACACCCCGAGCCTCACAACAACAGCCGGCCACACTCTTCTTTTCTGCTCTGCTTTGGGCGCTTTGCTCGTGATCCTTTGTTCCTTTTATCTATTGGCGGCTCTTGAGCACGTCTTGATTCCATTTCTGCCCCCCTTTCTTCTCTTCTTACTCTCGATTCCGCATCCCATACACAACCGCCAAACCAACGCCGCTGCCCTCTCCTCCAACCTCCCCCCTCTCCTCCCCTGAACCCATCGTTGCAATGGCGTGGGCGAGCTTCGTGTTCGCCTACTTTCTCGGCGGCCTCACTCTTTTGCCTCTGTCTCTTGCTCTAGCCGCTGTGTATCTCCACCTGACGCTTCCATACTACCGCCCGACCTCTTCTCCATCGCCCGCTTCCGACGCCGACCCCGATGCCGACGACGACGACGATATTGTGCTGCCCGGCGATGACGTCGGCCTGTTGTCCGCCGAGCGCAAAGCCCGCGCTGCCGATGCCGCGCCGCGCCGCTCCAGCGCCCCGGACCAGGCGTCGGGCTACTTTGCCGTGTGTCGCGAGTATGCCCCCGGCAGCGTTAGCGCAAAGCCCGTCGAGCGGTCGGCCACGGGGCTGGCGGGGTCTGGCGGCGTGGCGCCACAGAGCCAGAGCGTCTACCAGACCATGTACAAGAGCTTGTTTGAGCGCAAGCCCTCGCAAAAGGACGGCGATGGCAAGGCCCCGCGGACCGAGAGCGGCGTGTTTTATATAGTCTTGAGGTATTCCTGTGCATCCCTCTCCTTTCTCGCCACCGCCTACTAACTTCATAGACACGGCCATCTTATGCTCTTTGACGATGAACACCAGCTCGAAGTCCGCCACGTCATCTCCCTCGCCCACCACAATATCTCCATCTACGCCGGCCCCAGCCCCAAGCCCATCCCTGAAGGCGAGCTGTTCATCAAGCGCAGCGCCATCCGCCTCTCGCGCCGTCCCGGCAGTCCTGACGCCGCGCCCGACGCTCCACCCAGCAAGCCGTTTTTCCTCTTTTGCGACAACTGCTCGGCCAAAGAGGATTTCTACTTTTGCCTGCTGCGCAGCCAGCAAGACCACAGCGCCGGCGCTGGCTCCAGCGACTCCGCAGCCTCCGCCTTGGCGTCCGGCCCGCCGCCACTACCGCTGCTTTTTGACGTCAAGGACATCATTGCCCTCGTGCAGAAGCTGCATTCGTCCGAAGACCACCTGCAGACGCGCTGGCTCAACGCCCTGCTGGGCCGCCTGTTCCTGGCAGTCTACAAAACCGACGACGTGCTAGACTATATCCGCGGCCTGCTCTCCAAAAAGATTGCGCGCGTCAAGACCCCGGCCTTTTTGACCAACATTGCCATCCGCCACATCCACCCGGGCCTCGGCCCGCCGTACATCACGAACCCAAAGCTGCGCGAGCTTACCGTTGACGGTGAGTATCTCGCCGAGGCCGACGTGCGGTACGCCGGCAACTTCCGCGTCGACGTGGCTGCCACCGCCCGGCTGGACCTCGGCGCCCGCTTCAAGGCCCGCCAGGTCGACTTGATGCTGTCGGTCACGGTACGCCGCGTCGAGGGTCACATGCTCTTCAAGATCAAGCCGCCGCCGAGCAACCGACTGTGGATGGCCTTTGCCCAGATGCCGCGCATCGATCTGCAGGTCGAACCGATTGTCAGTTCGCGCCAGATTACGTACACGGTGATTCTGCGCCAGATTGAAAACCGCATCAAGGAGGTGGTGGCTGAGTCGCTCGTGCTGCCGTTTTGGGACGACGTGCCGTTTTTCCACACAGAGGACAAGCTGTGGCGTGGCGGCGTGTTTGAAGGCAACAGGAAAATCGGCAAAGACTCTGCACCGGCCGATCCAGGCCCCAGGAATGACACAAGCCCGGCCCCGAGCCCGAGCCCGACTGGCCCCGAAACCGACACCGATGACGTCAGCCCAGAGCCGCCCATTCAGACCATCCCCGCCATGGATAAAACCCACAGCTTTACCGGCGCTGACGCTTCGGTGCACAAGCGCAAGACATCGTCGACATCCACGCCCGTGACGGGCGCCGACGCTGGCGCTGTGGAGAGTGCGTCGTCGGCCGTGGATTATCGGCAGACAACGCGGTCGCATACGGTGTCGATTTCTCCGCGGGCTAGTTTTGAGAATCTTGCAGCTGCTGGGGGGTCTGCTGTTGATTCTAAGGGCTCAACAGTTAGTTCCAAGAGTTTTCTTGCTGACCCCAAAGGCTCTACAGTTGATTCCAAGAGCTCTCTGGCTGATCCCAGAGGCTCTGCGGCGGATTCAGAGCCCTCTGTGCCTGTCACCGCTCCTGCTGACACGCCTCTGTCAGACGATGATGAAGTCCCCCCCGAGTTGCCCCCGCGTCGGCCATCGTATGCGTCGCGCGACTCGCTCTCTACCCCGCCGCGCAGCCGGACCTCACCGATGCTTATGCGTCGAGATAGCCACAACCAAGGTCTCAGCCACAGCACCCACGACTCGCCCCGAATCGTCTCTCCGCCCCGTCCTCACGCTGCATCTGATATGACGGCCCCCGTCTTCCCCGACGCCATCGAAGTCGCCACTGAGCCTACACCGTACGGCGGCCGGCGCGGAACCGTGTCCTCTCTCGACTCCGAGTCATCCTCCTCCAAGCCCGCTCCCAAGCCTCCGTCCATCAAGGCCCAGGCCAACTCCTTCTTCACGACCCTCATCAACTCCTCATCCCCCTCGCTTTCGTCCTCTTCCTCCTCCGCCGCCGCCGCCCACGCCCGCTCCAACAGCGCCGTCAGCCTCGCCAACGGCTCCGCCACATTCGCCTCCTCCGGCTCGCCCATCCGCGCCGACCCGCGCTCTGACGACGACCCGCCCACCAAGCGCTCCACACCCTTTTCCGCCGTGACCACCGCAGCCGCCCACGCGCGCAACTGGAGCATGACAGCCCTGCGCCGCCGCGACCCCGCGACCGCGGCCCCAGTCGACCTCTCGCAGCCCATGGGCCGCGGCCATCCGCTGCCGCCCATTGGCACGCCGCTGCCGCCGCCTGGCAAGGCCGGAGGGGCAGTGCCGAGCAAGCCGCCTGCCGCAGCTGCGCCGAGCGTGACGGCGGCGGCCGCAAAGAGACACTCGCTGGCGACCATGCCGGCGGGCATGCCGGGGCCGACGCGCATCCCGTCGCCGCGCCTGCGCCGCTCGCCGAGCGCAGCAAGTGTGGCGTCGACGGGGCCGCAGCGCTCGCTGAGCAGAGCGTCGTCGCGGCAGTCGCTGCGGCAAGTGGCGTCGCCGGTACAGAGACGGGCGCTGGAAGAGGGCAGCATGTTGCCGACGCCTGCTGCTGCGGCAGCAGATGCGAATTATCTAGTGGTGGAGGCGCCCGAGGACAGGTCGGAGCCGGGCACGCCGATGGATGAGGAGGGGGTGAGTAAGCGCAGCTACCGCCATAGCTCGTACGGGGTGTTTTCGGGAGCGGGAGTGGTGTCCAAGAGGTCGTTGTCACGGCTATCGATGGAGAGGCAGGATTGTGGCGAGGGGGAGGATTTTGCAGGGCGAGAGTCCCCCGAGATGTAGGGGTTTGTTTTTGAGGTCATTTTTTTTCTTTTTTGCTATATACATACATATGATACAATTTGGACAGGCACAATAAACTCAGGCATATTGCTACTACTAGTATTAAAAGGAGAAACTATCGATATCAAAGAAAAACGAAAACAAACGGCAGGTAATATCTAGAAAGGGGAAAACAGGTCATTAATCGTGGGTTAGGGTTAAATCGTCATGGTAAAGTCGTGTTCGATGCCGGGAGTGACGCTGGCCATGAACTGCAGCTGTTAGTTTCTTGATGTATGTCATGGGTCCAAACGAGCAGAGCTGGGAAACAAACAGAGACAAAGAGAAGAGGATGATGATGATGATGATGAATAAGAAGGAAAGGAGCGCAGCGTGGATATATACATACCTTGAGAAACACCACCAAATACTGGTCGACGCGAATCGCCACCTCGTCCTGCACCTCGCTCTGCTCCACCTCCTCCCATTCGTCGCCGTCCTTTTCCTTGTCCTTGACATTTAGCCGAGCCACATCTTCGGCCAGATCGTCGTCTCCATCGGCACTCATCTCGCGAGCACGCGCCTGCTTTTCCCGGCGCAGACGCAGCGCAGCGTCGGCGCGGTCCAGCATCGACTTCATGACGCTGGCGTGCTTGCACGGGTGCACGCTGGCCATCTTGACGTTGTTGGCGAAGAAGGGGAAGTCTTCGAGCGTCACGGTTTTGTCCTTGTAGTCGCCGACAATGTCGTCCATCATGGCTTGTGGCGGCAGCGGCTGGCCCGAGGGGAGGTAGCCCGAGAGGTACATGCGGGGGGTCCGGTAGAAGGGAGAATACATGATGTAGAGGTTGTAGGTGCGGCGGCCGCTGTTGGGGGAGGGTTAGCTGGACATTGAGTCGAGTGAGGCGCGGAAAAAAAAGAACCGAGTGAGGCACCGCCACAAACTTACCCAGTCTTGCCTTCTCCCTGCTCATCTCGGATAATCGCATCATCGTCCTCCTCATCCTCCATGTCTGGAATATCATCGTCATCCTCTACCACCTCTCCGTCGCCCACATTCCCCGCATCGTCCACCGTTCTGATCTCCTTGACCTTGAGCGGCTGCGAGCTCACCATGCCGCCCGTGCGCAGCCACCCGTCATCATCGTCGGCAGCCTCTTTCCCGTCAAATCCCTCGCCGGCCTTGACCAGCGCCTCCTCGTGGCCCGCGTCCCCGGCAAAATCCTCGTCCAGCCGCCGGTGGCACGGCACGTTGCGCGTTACCAGGAACTGCTTGTCGGCCGGCAGGAACGGCACACGACGTGACGCATCGTCGTCAGAACCCCACGACCATGTGGGGAACTTGTACACGAGGTAGTCGCCGGCCTGGAGGAACTCTTCAGGGGTGATTTGGCCGGTGGTGCGGAAGGTGGATTTGTGGCTGACTGGAGTGTAGCGGTCGCGCAGGTTGTTGACGGTAGAGTAGAGGTAGTTCATTTTTCCGGTTGTGGTTGAGGAGGGGTCGTTGCTATCGGGGAGTATCGCGGAGGACTTCGCGATAAGGGGGGGGGGGGGGGGGGGGCAGAAGGCTTGGCTGATGAAGGGCTTCGAGAATTCGCGGGGTGGATTTAGATCGCCAGAATGACGTCGTTGCAGAAGCTCGGACTTTAGTGATTCTCCTGCTTCTTTTGATTTCTTGCTGATAAGAAGAAAGAGATGCGGTGAGTGATGGAGAGTTGGTGAATCGATGAGAAGAAGAAAAAGGAAGAAGGAAGAATCAAGATTCCCTTAGACTGGCGTCATCCGCTTTCAAGTATGTAATCTCATGAATAAGCAACTAAGCAACTACTTGTACATACCAGTCAACATGCTGATGTCACAAGTGAAATAACAGCACCCTTTCCCTTGGCTTGCCTGCTAAATTGTGGGGTCAGCTGCACTTCTGCCTTGTCCTTGTTCGGCAAAAGTCAAATGACAACTTGGGGGTTACTAGCGTCGGTAACCCTAGACACTCGTTTAGGGTCTGCGAGTTCTACATCACGTGCCATATATGCAGCCAAGACCGACGACTGTTCAACAAACTTTCAAGCTCCGGAAACAAAGTCACGGCCTTGGCGGCAGCAACTGCCCGAGCTGTCTACATTCAGATTCTCCCCTTTATCAAAAGGAAGGTTCATGAGAAGGGACGCTTAGCCAAGTACATGGCACGAATGGTTTCCAGAGGTGATTAGCAGGTGGAAGGGATCGAGCACAATGATGCCTTTGCATCTACGTCCAGGACAAACACTTGGCTGGGCATGGCTATGAAGTGGCAAACCTGTTCGACAGGCTGGCATCACGGAGGCATCTTCATGGATACATTGATGAGAAAGAGCATTTACATGCGCGATGTGACCGTTCACGTAGAAAATACACATGAAACTTACGCTTACGCCGTGTTCCCTGAAAAGGCCCTGTGGGCTTGACCACAGTCCTTCGCTTAGTGGCAGATGTGTCACTCCCTGATTGTTGTTTAGGCTGGCAAGCTTCCAGAATCTTCTTGTTGATTGCCACAAGCCACTTCAAAACATCATCATGGGCAGCGTCGGCAGACCACCTGTTGCTGAACAATGGAGGCTCACATTCAGAAAGTTTCCGGAAAACATCTGAGTTTGTATTGGCCACTTTGGGCAGTTTGAAGAAGCGTTTGTCCCATGTACATGGCGGATTGAAGCTCGCGCCTGGAATGAGGGTCGATTGTCGCGGTAACCCAGCATGAACCGACCAAACTACGAGAGTTGCTAGATATCGATGATTCAAAAACAAGACGGAAAAAAAAAAAAGAAAGAAAGAAAGAAAGAAAGAACAGAAGGCAAGCGATTGGGATGCGCCTCTTGTGCACACTCGATGGTTCTGGGGATAAATTTGGTGATGAGAATTGCGGATGCATAAAATCAAAGCTGAGAAAGAAAGAGCAAAATTTTTGAAAAGCAGTGGAACAACAAAGCGATGTGAGCAAAAATTTGAGGCTTGGATTTGGTTCGGTAGAATAACATGTAACATGACCATACATATTTATGCTTCTTTTGTCCGATGATCTTGGAGGATTGTTTTCCCTACGTATACTCAAGTCTTGGTTCTTAGGGTTGGGGTTATCATGGGTATTGTGCAACTTCACAGGCTAACGGAAGCATCTACATAATGGGAGCAGATACCTGAAGAATCAATATGTAAGTACATACGTACATATGTACATACTCCGTACTTGTATGTACATATGTATTATGTATACGTACATGAACAATCTACTTCGGCTAAACTAAGATGCGTCATTTGAAAAAAAAAAAAGACTGTGTTACACAACTCCCGCACGTGATTCTTATCTTCATCTCCACAAATACTCTGTACATACATATGCAATAAACAATTGCGTTGTACTGCGCAAAGAAAAGATGATCATTACCCGTAGGTTCTCATGCCAAACATGGTTAAATTGAACCCAGTCCCACTAAACACCATTTTCTCTCCAAGATAAATCCGAACGACCTGTACTGGTATAACCCAAATCTCTCACTAATGCCACCATCACTCTATAATCTGTGTTTCTGAGCCTCATGTTCCAAATCATTCTCTTTTGTGTTTTTTTTTTCTTCATTCGCGTGATATCCCCCACACGACGGGGCTTCTCCCGATTGATAGGGTATCTGAAAAAGTGTCAGATCAACAGTCACAGGCAAGTTGCAACTTTCAGGAGACGGCCGAGTTTGTTGATCCCTAACATGAAAAAATCCAATCAATCCCATTTTTTGTCCCATAAAAACGCCTCATGCTAATGTGTGCAAAATGAGCGACGCATGACATCCATAACCCGGCCGTATTATCCGCTCACAAAACAGAACCCTGAAAAATCAAAAAGAGAAGATAGGAATGCTAAGATTTAGCGAGCTGTTTACTCGTCATCCTCAGCGTCCTCGTCACCACCGCTAGCAGCCTTGGCCTTCTTGCGCTGGACACGACCGGGGCGGCCCGAGCCGAAGGGAGAGTTCAGAGCCAGGTCAATGTGCTTCTGCGAATCCAGACGGACAATGAACGAGGGAACGTTGACAATCTGCTTGCCGACGCGGATGTGGCGCTGGCGGATCAGGACACGGGCGTGGTGGATGGACTTGGCAAGACCCAGCTTGTAAACGCAGGTCTGCAGGCGGCGCTCAAGGAAATCCTCGACCTTCAGGGCCAGGACGTAATCCAGCTTCATGCGGGACTCGTCAAGGACACCGACACGCACCAGGCGGCGAATCAGAGCGTTACCCTCGAAGAGGCGCTTGGGGTCCTTCTCGTCCAGGGTCAGCAGCTCACTATATGCTGTTAGTATGATAATTCTTCCTTCTCTGTTCTGGTTTCGCCAAACATACCGAGCAGCACGACGGATCTTGGACAGAGTAAGCTGGACACGCCAGACCTCACGCTTGTTGCGCAGACCGTACTCGCCAACGAGCTTCAGCTCGGAGTCCCTAAATGTTGTGGAAAAACGCAAGTCAGTTTTACCGATCACAATCGACTTAAACAGAGCAAAGCTCTAATTCATTGGCCGGTGATTACTGACAGACGGGCGGCCTCGAAGGGGCGGCGGGGAGTTCTCGAAGTCTTAGAGTAGGAGAGACTGGATATCACATGTTAGTGAAAACGAAGAACGTGATAGTTTTTCCTTGAATGCAGGCACTTACGGAGCCATTTTTGCGGTGTGTCGTGACGATTCTACAAGGAAAAAAAAGATTCAAGATTCGCAAAGTCCAGCTCAGAGGGGAATATTTTCCCATGCTACCTCCTGTAGCGGACCCGCAATTTTTCTGAAAATTCCCACCTGCAGCATTTTGCCGAGGCTTACCCAGGGCCAGCCAAAGTTGTGCGTGGGCTTTGCCCTGACCAAAAAAACCTAAATGCGCCAATTGAAATGTGTTATTGGCAAAACGAGTCGCTTACTCAGCACAAGACCCCACCACACGGATTTCTGGAAATCTTCCCTATTTTCGACTGGGTCCTTCTTGCACTTGGAGAGTCTATCTTGAGAGAAATCCTGGAAGTGTTGAACGAAACTATCACCAACTTCACCAACCATACCAAAATACAGTCAAAATGGGTAAATCCGCTGGTCTCCGTTCGGGCACTCGCGTACGTTGTTCTCCATTCTTTTTTTTTTTTTTTCCCGCCATGACGCCGTTATGCTGACATTTTGAGGATAGTATGCCTTCTCTCGCGACTACCGCAAGAAGGGTATGATCGCCCTGTCTACCTACCTCCGCGAGTACAGGTTCGTTACCATCGCCCAAGCCGACGAGAAAATTTTCGACGAAAAACTATCTGCGAAAATCGAATCGACGACAAATTGAAGAAAATATGCGAAAATATTGACACTTTTAAACAGAGTTGGTGACATCGTCGACATCAAGACCAACGGTGCTGTCCAGAAGGGGTAAGAACTCAGCCTACCCTACCACGAAGACGATACCCAGACGACGACCTGCGTCATCTCATCTCTCTCGGCCGCTCGACTCTGAATCCGACGACACTCAACGACACCCGATCTTAGAACGTTGCTGGCGATAGGATTCCCAAGAACTTGGTCAGAACATGAATTCGAAACTACGCAAACAATCGACGCTATGCCTATGAGAGAGATGGAGTGTTGCAATAGTCAGGCGGAGAACTCTCTGCACGCAAGAGTCCGAGTACTGACTTAGCTTGCAGTATGCCCTACAAGGTCTACCACGGTAAGACTGGTGTCATCTACAACGTCACCAAGTCCGCCGTCGGTATCATTATCTACAAGAAGGTTGGCTACCGCTACCTGGAGAAGCGCATCAACGTGCGCATCGAGCACATCCAGCCCTCGCGCTCGCGTGACGACTTCCTGCGCAGAGTCAAGGAGAACGCCGAGAAGAAGAAGATTGCCAAGGCTGAGGGCAAGCCCGTTCAGCTGAAGAGACAACCCGCTGCTCCCCGTGACGCGCGGACAGTGTCCTTCAAGGAGAACGCTCCCCAGACTGTCACTCCCGTCGCCTACGAGACCACGATCTAAAAAGAGAATACCAGGAAGAAGTGAATCAAAAAAAAATACAAAACTCTTTCTTTCTCTTTTTATGTTACCCAACCAGCTCAAAATATCTTTTTCTTATTGTTCAACCCCCATAGTCTCTGTCTCGTGTGCTGTTGACCAAGGCTTTGGCGCATTGGTGTGTGGCAGAGGAAGTCCCTGGAGACTCTCATTTGCGGTTGGGTAGGCCATTGCTATGGCAATAGTGCCTGTTTGGCTTGACGAAACGAAGGCTTCATTGTTTCCTCTTACATACGTGATATGGCAAGGCAACCCTTGGGTCTTCCTTGTCCTGTCATTAGGTTTGTGATGACTTTTCTGGATGAGCGCACGGATTCTATGGCGTTCATGATGATATCGCTGGTGAGTATTCAAACCCAAATTGCCGAAAAAAGCAACAAGCTCGGCACAGGAGGCATTGTAAATTTGGGGTGGGCGTCTCTGGTCGGAAGGGAATGGTTTTTTTTTCGGTCTTTAGTTTTTGGGTGGCACAGCAATTTTGGCACATCATTCCCAGTATGTATTCAATGCGACAAAGCACAAAAAAGTCCACAGATATATCTTGAATGACAATGATGCGATATGTATGTATTATGAATATATGTGGCGAGTGTAGGGTATTCTTGATGACGTAAAACAAGTTGAGAGAACAAATGCGATGAAACTAAGGAAGAGAGGATAGAAAGAAGTTCAAGAAAGAGAGTCTTTACCAAGGAACTGAGCCATCGGATCGTCAGCTGCCGTCCTTCTCTTGCGGTACTCTTCGAGTTCCGCTTCCGTGACACCATCCATCATTTCCGCAGCCGTTCTCTTTTTCACCCGGCGCTCCTTGACAGGCTCATTTTGTTCATCCTTGGCGCCGGCCGTTTCCGTCTCAGCCTCCTGTTCAGCCTCAGCCCCGGGCGCCGCCTCAATCATGCCGACGCCAGAGCGTTGCTGCTCCGACTTTTCCCACGCGCGCTTACCCTCCTCGCCCGTGCAGTAGCTGTTTTTGACAAACGAATGGCAGCACGCATAGCCCCACTTAAAATTCGCCCACCACGAGCCAAACACGGACGTGTGGTTGCCCGGGTGCACGTCCTCGGCGTACCGGCTGCGCACGATGCGGCGCGGCGCGCCCTTAATCAGACCCATCTCGTCGTACTCGACAAACGCCTCGTTCTCCGTCACTGCGGCAGCTGCCAGCCGCGCCGCCGCCGTTGACGCGCCCGTCGCGCCTTCGTCGCTGCTCACCCCGTACATGTCGCGCAGCAACTGCTCCTTGGCAGCCTTCTTGCGTGCCTCCTCGTCGCGCAGCTGCTTGCGCTGCACCTCGCCAGCCGTCGGATTGGCTTGCAGGTGCAGCGCCGTGTTGCCGCTGGCCTCCTGTTGTTCCCAGGCGTAACGCTGGGCGCGCTCAAAGGCAGCCGCATCGCCCGAAGCCCGCAGGAAGCCCTGCTCGGCGAACACCTCGGCGGCGGCATCAGCCGTGGCGCCCGCGTCTACGAGCGACCGCGTCTTGGGGTCGTATTTGGCACTGTCCAGGTCCAGGTTTAGCAGGTACTTGGCCGTGTCCTCGCGGATGCGCAGCTGGCGCGTGGCGGTGCTCTGGTGCTTGCTCATGTCGTTTTGTTCGGCGTACTTGTCGCCATCGGCGTCATCGGCGTCGTCGGCAGCGGCGGTGCCGTCGGCGGCGCGGGCGGCGCGCTGCACGTCGCGGCGCAGCTGCTCCATTTTGTTGTGCTCCTCGACGACGGCGCGGAAGTCTTTGGGGTCGAAGCCGTTCCAGCGGTCGCGCTTGGCATCCCAGCCGAGCTTAAGATCTTGGTGCAGGTCATCGGCCTGGATGTCTTTGCCGGTCCATTTTGCGCCGCGGGCACGCGGGCGGCTGAGGCAGTCCTTGGCCTTGTGGGTCATGGCGCCGCAGTTTTCGCAGGCGCCCTTGCGGTACTTTGTGGCGGCGGGCGCGGCCTTTTTACCGCGCTCGTACCATTTGGAGTCTTCGGCTTTCTTTTGTAGACGCTGGTGCTCGAGGTAGTCGGTGCTAGAACCGGTGTCTTCGCCGGCGTAAAAGGGCCGCTTGCTGATGAAAGACGGGATGTAGATGTTTTCCTCCTTGTTGGCAGCCGAAGCCTTGTTGTGGCTATTTGACGATGATGGCGGAGGAGGAGGCATTTTGGGATTGGGACCGCGGTCGTGGCTGAATTGGCTCAAGGTTGTTTTGGGTAAAGGTGAAGAAAAGTTTGGTGGCCAACAGGACTTTTTCTCTAAAATGGAGTTGAGCTTGGAAGGCCGCCACAACGTCATTGAGTGAGTGGCGCATAGCACGGAGTCATGTGATATGCGAGCTAGTGTGGCGTCCCGGGTTAAACCCTACCAAACTGCTTTTCATTTCTTAAGCCGGAATGGTTTTTTCCATTAGCCAAATCACCCATTCTTTGAAGAAACGACATTCCAAGGAGGTAAAATGACTTGAATTATCGTACAAAGTCAGGTGCAAGCTGCAGGCTGCCGTCTCGTAGTCTCATGAAGTCAAAACTTGAAGTTCTGTATCCACTTTGTTCAACAGAATGACAAAGGCCCCATATTTTCTGACATAGGATAAGGCAAGAAACAATTTTGACGTTGCACAAGCACTTATAATGCGCTGGATATGTGGGTACATACATACAAGTACATCTGTACAGTGCATGTACATTCTTCCGTGTACAATGCATCTGTAGCTTGGGTCTATCAGCCATCGTTACTGCTCCTACACTCGTCGGTCATCTGATTTCACCGCCGGGCACAACGACCGGAGCTCGCACTCCAGGCAAGCGAAGTCCCCAAGTAGTTTTCACTCCAAGAAGTGCGCAAGCACAAACAGAGATGTGCTTCTGTCCGACGATGGATGCATGTACACCGAGGTATACTCCCTCTTATTCACAATCGGACTGTTTTCATTTGCTCCACCACGCTGATGGCCACAAGCGGCTGCATACAGAAAGAGGCGTTTTTAGTTATTATTATTCTCTTTTTCCATCACTCTCTGTAGTTCGCCTGGGGTGGGGAGGAGAACCTGGCAAAGGCCTTCTGGCTTTTCCTCCATCTCTTTCTCTTTTTCTCTCCTTGCTTTTATCTGGTTCCTTTCGCTCCTCCTTTTCCTTTTCCTTCTTTCTCCTCCATCGCCGCTCACCACACGACTTCCTGAAGACCGGCTTTTATCTTCTCGACCTGTATTTCTTTTGTCTAAAGCTGTGTAGCCTGTCTTTTCTTTGTTTCAGTGCCACCACCAGAATTCATCAGTCTTTTTTCTCTTTTTCTTATTCCAATTTGAATACATACACACACGCACAAAAGGAACTGTGTTTTCCGTTCTTCTATTGTCGAATCCAAGCAAACCCGCGAAATGGATCCTCGCAGACAATCGCTCATTATTGCCCGCATATATCCCCTCAATGGCTCCTTCTCACAACACGTCATTGACAGCAACCCCACGCGCTACAGACCGCCGGGCTCGTATTTTCCCAATATCTCCGGGCCCAATGATCGTGCTCTCAAGTATCTCCGTCTACCTTCGCTGGAGCTTTCTTTTGACAACCCCCCGCGCTACAGCCAGGGCTTTGTGTTTGGCAGCTCGCCGGCCCACTGCGACGTAATTCTTGATCAGCAGCTGGGTCTTCACGCCGTGCACTTTCTTATTGGCTACACCAATGACTACGAGGACGGCATGTACCGTCTGGCGGTGCGCGACCTTGGCACATCCAACGGGACGCTAGTGACTTACGGCCCACGCGGCACTGATTTCCGGCGGAACTTTCGCTGGACTATCAGCGGCTGCCAGTTTGTTGACGAGTCAGAAATCACAATCATGGTCGGGTCCAGCAAGGAATACGCCATTGTGCCTATGCTGTACGATATTCAAGACATGGCCTATGTCGACATCATCGAGGCCTATACAGCCGGCCAGCCACCCTTTTCCCACGAGGCTCACGATAGCCTGGCGTGTCGAGCGCTGCCAGAGACAATTATAGAGGCGCAACTGATGGGTGGGCCGACGGGCACGACGCGCAAGATTTGGAATCCGTCGACGGCTGTGGCATATGTGCAAAAGTCGGTAAATGGGAAGCCCAAGAGCTCATGGTACGAGCACGTACGGCGCTGTGCCAAGCTGAATCACGTGAGTTTTTGGTTTTATTGTCTTTACCTTTATTTATTTCATTTTTATTTTGCTTTTTCCAAAGAAGAAAGCCAAGAAAATGCTAACTAATAGTCACAGGAGAACCTCCTCAGAATCCTCAGGTTTGAACCTGCCGTCGCCTGTGTCTGGTTCCCCTGGAAAATCCACGGAAACCTGGCCATCCGCCACAGCACTGCTCCTTTAGTTTTTGGCGAATGTCTCATGTTCTTCCGCCAGAGCCTCTCTGCTCTGGCATATCTACACTCGCAAGAGCCCGCTCTCGTGCATGGCAACATCCGCCCCGAGAATATTTTGATTGCGTGTCGCAGCCCCAACTTTGATCCCTCGGGCCTGGTCATCCAGCTATCCGACTTTGGCATCCTCGAAACAGACCGCGCCCCCAACAAAAGCGGTGCCTTGCGCTACAGAGCCCCCGAGGTTCTCGCCAGCGGAGCCTACACTGCCGTCCTGACGCCCGATTGGCCGCCCGCCCTGCTGCCGCCCGCCGACATGTGGGCCCTTGGCATGATTATGCTACAGGTTGCCTATAACAAGGCCTGCGTGCGTATCACCGCGCCACAGATGCTGATCTACTGCCTGCAGCTGCACCAGCTCGTGCGTCGCTGGCCCGACGACGCCCTAGTTGTGCTCGTCCGCCAGTGTCTTGCGTACCATGCTACCGCCCGCAGCCCCGCCGCGCTCGTTTTGCGCGCACTTGACGAGCACATTACCACGCGCCGACTGCCCATGGGTGGCCCGCCGTTCCACGCCTGTACGCGAGCACATGTGGCCGTGGGCCACGGCGACGCTGGCACGTTCCCGCTGGATCTAACTGACACGGCGCACGCAGCTATGGTAGCAGATGAGCAGGCCTTTCAGCAGGGCCAGGTGCGCGTGCATGAGGCAATGCGGCTGCGCGAGCGCGACTTGGAGCACCGGCGACGCATTGAGATGGAGATTGACGAGGCGGACGGGGCGCTGCGCACCGCGTATGTGATGAACGACGAAAGCGATTCGAGCGACGATTCCTTTGATGACTCAGACGATGACGTCGAGGTGCCCGTGGTGTATGCGGCACCGGAGCAGAGCATACCCGGGCCGATGGCGCATGTGGCGGCTCCGGTGCCAATACGACCGCAGCTGGTGCGGTCACAGCCAGCGAGTCGCGGCAGTGTGAGAATGGAAAGCCGGAGACAGCCACGACAGACGCTGGATACTATCTGGGAAGAAGAGGAAGAGACCCAAGACAAGGAAAGTGCGGTAGAAGAGACGCAGCAGGAAAGGGCAAAGGAAGATCAGACGGGGGTGGCAGAAGTCAAGGGCGAAGAAGACGAGGGAAATGGCCACGGGATTAGTAACTGAGAAGCAGCTGGTGCTTGCTCCTTCCAGTTAGTGCACAATACATACATACGGGCCTGCTACATATATGGATGCATGTTGAGTACATATAGACATATAATGTTATGATCTGATCGATCTGGGTTGAGCTGCGCTCTGTTGGAACTCCTCGTTAACCAGAGAAGCTAAACCATAGTCGGAACAAGATCGATCCAAGGGAGAGTGGAGCCCGCAAGGCTACGTGCAAGTGTTTATTGTTTAGAATATGCTCGGGAGTTGAATACATTGAATCACTCCCGTTACGTTACCATGATACATCCGGACGACACCATATAACAGGACAAAGGAAGCAAAGAAAAGGCCGAAAATACCAAGAAAACTAGAGTTTAACGGGCGCTTTGTGAAGCAACCAACTACAGTACAAAAGGAAAAGGTACAATTATGTTTGACTAATTGATTGAATTGATTGAGCTATCTACAGAGCAACGTCTACCTGGATCCCTCTGGAGATGTACGATGCCAGCCGCTAAGGACTGGGCAGCTGCCAAACGACAGCTGCAACACTGAAAATGCTCCACATCACGCTGCGTGAGGCGTGTTCAAGCCCCCAGGACGAACCTGTGGCGTAAACGTGATGTGTAGCGACAGTGAGACCGACAATAAAACAAAAGCAAAAAAGAAAAGAAAAGAAGAAAGAGGTATAGGAAAGAAAGGAAAACCCAACACAAAGTACAGAAAATGAGAAGAATGATGGTCTTCACCGTCTGTGATTATGGCCTCGGACGGGGTGCGGCGCCGCTTAAGGGGCGGGGCCAGGCATGTTGGGACCCGGGGGCGGCACCGGTCGGTTGGCAAATGTCCCCGCCCGAGCGCGTTTTCGTATCGTTGGGGGGCTCTCGCCAGCTGCGTCCTGCGAGTCTGCTGTGCTGGCGAGGGCGGCCTGCCTCGCGTCACGTTCCAGCCACTATAGCTCCAGCGTCTTGGCCAGGTAGCCACGGGACTTGTCGTTGGGGAGCAGTTTATTCGCGAATAACTTGCCCAGTACTCTAAGGGTGTTGCGGCATGTCCATGGATGTAGCGGCTCCTTAGGTTTGTCGTAGAAGGCGCACGTCAGTATTGCCCTCTCGTGTTGGAACCTCCGGTGGTAATCCGCAAAGTCACCATGTCCAGAGTAAGCCGCAAGGACCCTCGAGATTCTGATCCTGGGGTACTTTTTCAGCCATCTATTCTGCCAGGAGCGGGAGGGACTACTGCCTTGAGGTGTAGCCTAGGGGGCTCGGTACTTCTGGTGCTGTCTAGCAATGCCATGCGGCGCCACAGGTTGAGGCCTGAGAGCGTGTAGTGTCCTGGGGGGACGAGCTGGTTTGTGCCTTGCCACCCCTCCTTGGCTAGGACATTAGAATTCAAGACTTGAGTTGCAGAAAGAAGACTGTAGTTTTCTAAAGTGTATGTGCAAAAGTTCGTAATATATTGGAAGGATGTTCTGTTCATTGACGAGTCTTCTGTAGATAGAGGTGAAAGGGGCTGGGCGAAGTGGGTTTGGCGTCTCAACCAGAAGAAAAGACGCTATGTATATATGAACGGAGCTCTTAGAAAGAGCATCGAGAGCCATGTTCTTTGAGGATAGCATCGAGTTAAAGATAGAGTCTAGATTCGGGTACTTCGAGGGGTGAAAAAACAAACGCCGGAAATGCTCAAAGACAACCTTTGAGTGGTAGAAACACTTCATACTTCGCCAGTAACTTTAGAAGAGAGTTTACGCTTGCAGAGCATGGAAACACTTTTAGTTGTATCACCAAATCTACTGTCAGGGTTAGGGTTGCCTCTGCGCTCCGTTTAATGTTAATCCACGAAAAAGGGAAAAGGGATCTTCCAAAGAACCAGAGTAGCCCCTGATCTTTCTACTAGAGTCCACTGCTGCCTCCGTCTCATTCGTTTGGCAAAAGCGCATAGAGCAGTGGCTCTTGAGAAGGAGGACGTCAGCCAGCACATCTATAGCAAGAGGAAGGGAACTGAAGAAAGATGAGGAGAAGCGAGGAAGAAGTTTGGACATAAATTAAAGCTAATTAAGAAATTTAGACGGAACAAAACAAACCTTGAGCTAAAAAGCTTATACAGCAAAGAAAAAGTAAACTAAAAAGTTTACGCAGACCTTCTCTCCCCCCACCTCTGGTTTCATACACTGCTTGAGTCATGATTCTCCGCATCGTCCTCTTCTGTGTAGTTCTCTTCCGTATAGTCCTCTTCCGTGTACTCCGCCATGTCATAGTCTTCTTGGTCTTCGCTCGTGCTTGTCTGGGAATGCACGCTTGTCGTATGTTTCGAACTATTACTCCTTGAGCTCCGGCCCTTCTTAAAAGTTGATCGATAGTGCTGTTTTGGGCTTCCTTTAGACGGCTGCTTGTTGACTCTTCCCGACTGCTGCCTTTTCAAGTGAAACTGTTTGCGGGTGAGTTTGGCAATAGTCCCAACCTCAATCTGGGCAAACATAACCGCTACAGCATCATCCTTAGCCTTAGCTTGAGCAGCATCGGCCTTAGCTTGAGCATCCTGGGCCTTAGCTTGAGCATCCTG
>CM069901.1:1527597-1560971 GCA_036034705.1 Thielaviopsis punctulata | reverse complement strand
AGGGGGGAAGAGGGAGAGGGGGGGAGAGGGAGGGGGAGCAGGGGAAGACGCCTGAGGGCACACACGGGGTAAGGAGAGGCGGGTCGGAGTATCAGAGAAGCAGGAGTGTCGGTGGGTTCGACAAGGACGGGGAATGCGAGAGGCGCAGCCGCGTCTTTCAGGGGTTAGATTTCCGAGGCTATGTTCAACAGGCAGGTCGTTGATTTCGTAGGGCGTAAGGCCGGAGCCCGCCACGGTAGTATTGGTAATAGTAGTGTAGGGATAATGCGGGACGTTGTCGACAACGATGGACGCCGCAGAAGAATAAGGGTTCAGAGGGTGGGAAAGGGTGGGAAGAGCAGCGATGGAATGCTGGGAAGGAGAGTCAGCAGGGCATTTGGTGAAGAAAGACGAAAGGGGTCAGGACGTACCATGGTGAACAGAAACAGACTTTTAAGTACCGGGAAGACAAAGAAGAGACAGACAGTGTTGAAATTGCCAGGGGGGAATAAGGGAGGGAGGACAAGAAGCAAAGCACGCAGCCAGCAGAGAGAGGAAGAGTTCTAAGCACAACACGAAGGGCGCAGTCTCAGAGTGAGTCGTGGCTGTAGAAGCATGATAGAAGCGAAGATGTACACAGGAAGAAGAAGAAGAAGAAGAGAAGCAGCAGCAGCAGCAGCAGCAGGGCGAGGCGGACAGGAAGCGAGGGAGCAGACGATGCGAGGTAGATATAAAACGGGGCCAAACAGGTTATGGAATCACCAGAGAAGCTGCGTGGAAGAACAGCGGCAAGAGAAAATGAGAGCTCGGCTCAGTTGAGAAACGATCGGCAGGGCAATTTGATAGCAAGGGGGCAACTATGGGCTTTGTGGAGGAACAACACGCAAAAGAAAAGGGCTATGAAGCTGGGCTTGGTGCACCAGGTAGAAGAGCAGGCGGCCAGTGGGAGGCCGTGGGAGGCCGTGGGAGGCAGTGGGAGACTGTCGAGAGAGAGAGAGAGAGCTGGCGGCTTTCAGGTGTAACCCCGAGACGGCACGTCAAAAGAAACCACAAAACAAGAAAAACGAAGCATCATTAGTTACTACTACTATGTAAGCATGTACATATGTATGTACGTACGTAGTAGCACATACATATCATTAAAAGCGTGGTACATAAATGCTTATCCAAAGCGTAATTGGTTGGCTCACAGAAGGATAAGATGAGATGAGAAGTGAGAAGTGAGATTGTAACCCTAACCACTTACACCCCCTGGACCCCGTAAGCGAGCTGAAAGAAATGGTTTCGAGCCTTTGCCCATGATGCAAGGGCATAAAAAGGAAGCAAAACAAAATAGGCGGCAGAAGCGGAACATATAAAACTTGTGTACTAGGAGACCTGTAGCTCTTTTTTTATTCATTACTCTTATGGAGCCCATTGGCTTATTAGGTGACTTTACTAGGAGGCTCATGTACTGTAGGAGGCTCATGTACTGTAGGAGGCTCATGTACTGTAGGAGGCTCATGTACTGTAGGAGATCATGTACTGTAGGAGATCATGCACTATAGGAGAGCCTTAGGGAGCATGGCTAGGCCTACCTTGAAAAACAGACAGAGGCTGTGTCTTAAGCCAAAAATGAGTGGCGTTTTTTAAAATTGATGTTCTCGCAGAGCAAAAGAAATGAGATGGAACAGTATGAATCAAGCCACACACAGCACAGCACAGCAGATCAACTGTGTCGTTTTCTAGGGTTGATACTGGAAGATTAGGGTTCACCAGAAAAAGGAGCCCCGACATTCCAAATAAAACAGTTCGCCTTAATGTTGGCAAACCCTAGTTCTCAAAAACCCTTAGAGCGACCATGCAAAAATTCTTCGCGGAAACCCTAACTTGACAACTCCCTCATTTCATCATCAACAACCAAACCATGAAACTCAACAAGGACACGGCCGTTTCGACGCCACAGGTTCTGCTGGTGCCGTACGAGCCACGTCATGTTCCACTGTACCACGAGTGGATGCAGGATCCGGTATTTCCTTCTCTCTCTGTCTTTTTCTTTCCCTAGATCATCTCACCAACACAGCCAAGGCCATCCAAGAAGCCACCGCCTCGGAGCCGCTCAGCCTGCGCGAGGAATTCGAGAACCAGGAGTCTTGGCGCGCTTCCGCAGACAAACTGACGTTTATCCTGTGCGCGCCGCTATCCGATGCCGGCGCCGCCGTGGCTGCCGGCACCGCTGACGCCGCCCCCCGCATGCGCGGCGACATCAACCTCTTCCTGACCGAAGCCGTGCTTTCCGACGACGACGACGAGGGCTTCACGGCCCCAGGGTCTGGGTCGTGCTGTGCCGGCGGCCATGCGCACGCGCACTGCGCCGACGAGGACCGGCTGTTCACCGCCGAGATCGACGTGATGGTGGCGCGCGCCGCCGACCAGGGCCAGGGCCTGGGCACGGCGGCGGTGCGCGCGCTGCTCGAGTATGTGCGGCGGCACGAGGCGGGCATTGTGCGCGAGGCCGCTGGCGGCACGGGCGTCGGCAAGATCATCGCCGTTGAGGCCAGGATCAAGGAGGGGAATGTGCGGAGCAGACGAGTCTTTGCGCGCCTGGGGTTTGTGCAGCGTGGAGGGGTCAATTATTTTGGAGAGATCAAGATGGTGAGTGACGCGGGGTGGAGAGATGTCGCGGTTGACGGGTGGAGGGAGATGGAGTATACGAGGTGATGTAAGAGGTGAGCCCAAGGGGATAAGGATCACGGGGACAAGGACTATGTTGATAAGAACCAAGACATGGTGACAACCAAGACTGAATAGAGCCCACGGGCAACAGATATCAAAAGCCTACAACCAACACAATAAATTAATCCGTCAATCTTGTACATGTCAATCTATGTATCCCTACCCTCAACATCCACCAGTATCCCGCCCACTTGCCCGCTTCAGTCTGTTCGTGCGGTCCCTAGTGTTCCTTGGCAACGCCACTTTGGCCATCATTGTCCTTTGCTTCCTGCTGCTTCCCCTCTGCCTGTGCTGTCGGCATATCCTCCTGGTCGTGCGCAGCGGCGGTCTGCACAGTCTCGCCAAGCTCAGCCTCTTCCTCGTCCCACAGCGTCTCATCTTCGCCAAAATCATCAAATACAAAATCCACCTCGGGCACCGCTGCTTCGTCCTCGCGGCGACATGCGCCCACGCAGCGTCTGCCGCTCGCCAGCCGCGCACACAGACACGCCCAGCCATCCCGCACGCACCAGCCCTCTCCCACACACTCGCCCTCTTCCGGGGCCAGCGCGCGCGCACAGCCGGCGCAGCCCCCCTCCTCTTCGTCCTCGCCACGGTCGCCCTGCGGACCCGTCTTTTCATCTGCGCTCGAGCGCTGCGAATCGCCGGACTCGGAGCCGGAAAACACCGGCGGCAGGCGCGCCGAGACCAGTCTCTCGGCGCCCGCCCACTCGGCCACGTCGGCCCACATGCCACGGCGCCGGTCTGGGCGGGCGTCGAGCTGCAGCGGGGGCTGCGGGGTGGGGGCGGCGTGCATGGCGGCGCGCGCCGGGGTGTCGGGGCAGTACGGCACGGCGGCGATGGCGGCGGCGTGCAGAAAGTGCGCGGGGCCCGGAAGGCCCGAGTCGTCGAGACAGACGCGCGACAGGAGCAGCGGCGTGCGCAGCGAAGGGGCGGGGGACGGCGAGCGCGACGGGGAGCGGGGGTGGTGGCGCGAACACGACGGGCCGCATGCCGCCCGGGTAGCGGTGGTGCAGGCCGAGGAGGCGTACGAGCGCACGAGACTCAGGAGGAGCAGCAGCGAGAGCAGCAGCGCGGTGGCGGCAAGGTACAGCGACACCACGGCGTACTCGGAGCCGGCGGGGCGGGGGAACAGACTGGGCATCTTGAATGTTAGGAGTTTTAGGACATGAGTACGGGCGCAAGGGTAGCAGGGGCAGACAGCAGGAAAAAAGGGGGGAAACATACTTTTTGTGATATTTTGGCGGAATTTCGATGAAGTAAAGAAGAACAAGAAAAAGAGAGGCTGGGCTGGCGATGGGCACACGAAAGCAGATGCAGCAAAAATCGGCAGGCGTCGATGGAGAGACAAGAGGAGATCAGCAAAGACAAGCGTGCGGTGTCGCAGAGGTCTTATACTTTGCTGTTCTCTAGAGACTTGGCGTGCGCCGCGAGCAAAGGGGACGGGGACTTGCCATGGGACTGTGGTTGCTGGCCACAGAGGGGAAAAGCAACGTGGGCGTGCTGGACTATTACCAAGGGCGGGGGATTTACAGGCGCAAAGAGTCACGGATTCAGGGCGAAAGTAGAAAACGAAACACTCTATGTGGTTTTCCGTGTGGCGCCAACGCAGGAGCCCGCACTTTAGTCATGGTGATGGTTTGGAGGAGGGGAGGGTTGAGCGGTCACTTTTGCTGGGCTGGCTGTGCTTTTTACGCATATTCAACCTGCGTTTGCCCTCTCTTGCACGCAGCGTTTGCTAATCTCGGCTCGGTCTCTTGGGCTGAATTTTCTGCTTTTGTCGACATTCAGGAAGAGGAGCGTGCATTTGCAGGCCGTTTGCAAGTCCTGAGTACGTTGTGTAACACCAAGCCCTTTGAGGGGACAGCGTAGCCTTTCTCCAAACGAAACGCCACAAGATAAGCAGGCCGCAAAGGCAACAAATAAGAGGGGGAGAGCGAAATAACTGCTCTGTTGGTAGCCGTCGGTTTGCGCACAGCGAGCGTTGCATACAGAGACAATCGCCTTATTTTGCTGTATCCTTCCGGAAGGTCCTGGCCCAAAGGGTGCTACACACATACTTCCTTACTGGTGAGTTCTTTGTGTCTTGTCGACTTGGCCAGAACTAAGTGATGCGGCCCAAGCGTCTCTGGCTGTCAAGCTGCTGAGGCCACACCAGCGACTGCGCTTTGGAATGCCAGTTCTGTGGTCTAGGTAGCTTGTCTGTAGTTGATTGCTGGCTGACTCAACTTCTGCGCCCTGGGCTTGTGCCACCATAAGCAAGTATGGATAACTGCAGGTACGAAGTTGGCCAAGCAGACAATGTAGACTAGTGTCAGCGCATGTCACTGCCATCAACATGGGCCTAACGATGCAACTGAACCGGTTTGGGGAGCCGTTCATTGCCGATAGACTTGGGTTACACAACTCAAAGGGATGAGGGATGCGCTAGGGTTGGAACCTATCTCATACAGTGCGTCTACGACAGATCAAAGTATTAGCACTGTCCGCTCACCAATACAAGGGTTAGGGCTTAACGTTTCTTTTTCTCGGCGCCTTTTTCAAGGGCAACACTCCTCGCCACCAACCTTTTGTTGCCCGGCTTATTTGTGCCGTGGTGTTTATTGGCTCCAGGAATCACTTTGCTTTCTTTTTCTGCCTTGATTGGCAACATATCACTAAAGGCGTAGCCCTTTTGCCTGCATACCAAAGTATATACACACCAAAAGAAAACACACATGTACATGTACGTACCCTTACTTTAGACAGGAATACTGTATGGTAGGCAGAAACACGATTGAGCAAGTGAGCGTTTATGCACCAGAGCCAAATACAGAGACGGATCAATGGTCAATGAGAAACGGCCACGTCAAGTCCACCAAAAGTCCTCTGCTGCAACAAAAAAGAAATATACATGTATGTATGTACATATGCCAGACTGGACATTGGCATCAGCACAATGTGACAATCAACAACAGACATATAGTAAAATGAACAAGACGCAGACAGACCCAATCATCGCCGTTCACAGAGACGAAGACGAAAAAAAAGAGGAGGGGCTGGAGGAAAACGGTAGGCGACAGGTGGGTAATATATGCACGAGCGTTTGTGATAAAGAGAGCAGGCTGGCACCAAACAGAGCACGTGCATGGGCGGACGGGCATGGTATATGCAGCGTGTTTTTAAACGAGACGCATGCTTGTCACAAGCCCGCTGCATATGGAGAGGCGTATGTGACCATGTGCGCAAAGTGGGGGACGCGCCATGCAGCCAGGGTGACAGTGGGGGACGAAATGGACAGGCGTATGTGAATGCGTGCAGATGGATTTATAGGTTGTTTGAATGCGTGCAGACAATGTGCATGATATCACAGGTTGCACAAACGAAGCTGCGAAGGGGGTATGCAGACAAGTGGAGCCGCTGGACAGACGTCAGAGATGGATAGGCCATGGGCTATAGCCATGTACATATGTACTTGTATGCAGGTATGTAGCGCCATGGAGGTAGGAACTATGATATATGTGGAAAACTGTGAGATGCAGCGTTGATGAGCGCGGAGTGGCAGAATTCACAAACCGCGAGTTACAGAATTTGCAAGCTGCAAGTTGCAGATATACGAAGTCTGCCGTATCAGATATATCCACTGCTGTAAACGGGGATATCTGCCGGCTTTCACTGTCGATAGGGTAGAAGGACCAAAGTACATATGATACTGACAGAGCGATGCCATTTGTGCAGCAAAAGACCGGGCATATGCGCCGTGGCTGCATGTGACTGCGGCGCATATGCAGCGTGAAGGCGTGCCGACCTCAGTCTGCCCATACATATACCGTGCAAAGGTCTGCATAGGTGCAGCATATGGCCAGCGTACATACCATACTATGTACTTGTATATGTACTCTGCACGGCCAGTACATGTACAGGCTGCAGAGACCGCACCTCCATTGCATGTATGCATGCACCGGTCCTTTGCACGCCCCGACCCTCTTCCATCCGGGAACCGGCCGGTACTCCCTCACGCCCCTGTGCTCTGCAGGCCCCCTGCAGTTCCAGATCCATCCACTTCTCGGGCCCGGTCTTTCTCGGAGCCGCAGCGCCCGCTATCTTTCCTGTTCTTTTTCGTCCTCGGGTGTCGGAAACGAAAAAAAGAAAATATGCACCCACCTACATATGCGCAAACAACGCATATCTCCCTTTATCTTGGAATCACCAGACCTCCGGCCGCCCGCAGTTTCTGGGAAATTCCTTTTTCCTCGTTGCGCTTCACCGCTGTTGCCATGGCGACGATGCAAAGGCTTTTTCCTTTTAATCTCGCTGTTTCGCTTTCTCGCGCCAGCACAGCACATTCCGCATGTTTCTCTTTTTGGTCTTTGTATCCGAGCCGATAGCTACTGCTGCTGCTCAGGTGCAGCCGGCTGAGCTGCAGACTCTGCACAGCTTCACTCTGTTTTTCTCTCGATACGACATCACTACTGCATTTCTTATCTCGTTTGCTTGCTTTTCATTTCCTGTTCTCCAAACGCCGCTGACGTCGGTAGGAATCAACACATGCAGGCAGAAACTCGTTTGCGTATTCATTC
Source organism: Thielaviopsis punctulata (assembly GCA_036034705.1). Taxonomy (NCBI): domain Eukaryota; kingdom Fungi; phylum Ascomycota; class Sordariomycetes; order Microascales; family Ceratocystidaceae; genus Thielaviopsis; species Thielaviopsis punctulata. Next base: position 1,553,718 of record CM069901.1, on the reverse strand, counting down.
CTAAACTGTGCTTTTCTTTTCGTGCTTTGCCGCCGGTGGCGTTTGCCCTCATTCTTTCGTTGCTGCTCGGCGCCGTGGTACTTTTTCTTTTCTCCCACTCGCCTCATTTTCTCGGTCTCTCCTGCCAGAGGCCCTCGTATGGTAGCAGCTTGGCGCCGGAGGATATTCAGCAACAAAGCAGTACGTGTCTCGTGCATCTCCAACTAGACCCCGCTTCGCTCGCTGCATCTTGCCCCGAGTGTCTCTTGCACCCCGGAACTCCTCTTGCACACGCTCCCTCCCTCCTCGCAACTCTTATCGCGTCCGAGTCGGCTGTCGTTGTTTCGGGGCCATCAATCTCTCCGTGCCACCCTCGGACTGACTGTTATCTCCGTGCCTATCTTGTCGTCTGGACATTCCCCCTTTATTTTATTGATGAAGGGGGGGGGATGTAAGTCTTTCACGGGTGTCCTTTGGCTCCAGCTGCCTTTGTGATAGAGGTCCTTTGGGCTTTCAAACAGCCACAAAGTCTCCTGATTCCCTATCTTGCTCCGTTAACATGCATGAGCTTCGCCTCGTCTTGGACCAGAAAGTTGGCTTTGTGATTGATATCTTTTCACAAGGTCGCAAAGTCTCCGAAAGTTGACTTCCTATCTCTCTCCGCTGACATGCATGAGTTCCGCCTTATCTTTGTGATAGATGTTCTTGTCTTTTGGTTTCAAAAAGCCACAGAGTCTCCAAAATTGACCCCCTATCTACCTCCCGCTTACATGCATAACTGCGTTGTTTGATGGAAATGCTGCCTTTGTGATAGGTGTCTTGTCCTTTTTTCCAACAAGGTCACAATGTCCCCGGAGTTGATTCCCTATCTCTGTCCCGCTGGCGTGCATGAGCTTCGCCTTGTTGTTGAGCAAGAGGTCGTCTGCTGATTTGTTGGCATGCACGGGTCTAGAATTGAGGCTGTTGAGACACCCCGCGCCGGCGGTTTGTTGAGAGGTGACTGCCACTTTGGGCGAGGTGCGTGTGATGACGAACGAAAGGGAGGATGTGTATGTATGTAGTTGGAGACTGATAAGGTGGAGATACAGCCACAAAGACACAGAGATGCAGAGATACAGAGGTACAAACAAAGAAATATAGAGACTGAGATACTGAGACACTGAGACCTTTAGTCATGGGCCCGCCCACTTCCTCGTTCCAGGCTTCTCACGTTTCTTGCGTTCCACCATGTGCGTGCCATGTTCCAAGTGGTCAATGTATGTAGTATTATGTGATATCTATACTATTCTTCTTGTCTTTGTTATTTTCACAAAACTTTGTCTGCTGTATCTTCTTTCTTCTTTTCACTTCTCCTTTACTTTTCCTTTTCACTTTTCCTTGTGTAAGTCTTCATCCACACTCTCCTGAGCCCTCATCCACCCTCTTGTAAGTCTTGCTACTCCCTCTCTTCCCACTGCAGAATCGCCCCGTTGAAATCACCCTCAATCTTCTCAACATTGCCAGACTCCGCCATCCACTCTGCTAACTGTACCTCTCTTTGCCCGTCTTTCAATCGAGCCGGCTCATTTCGTCCTGGCTCTGCTGTGGGAGTGCTGGCAGCGGGCCGGGCAAGGACCGAGGCTGGCGAGCCACTGGCCGCAGAGCCGGAGGCGTGGGACATGCCAGGGATGGAAGCGAGCGACGTGTTGGCGATTCTGTGCGTCTGCATCCGTGTCTGTGTCGCGGCCGGTGCCCACGCCGCCCTCTCGGCCTGCATCTGCTTTCTTACCTCATTCATCCACTGCAGCTGCCATACCACTGTCCGATACTCGGAATACACGTGTTGCTGCGCCACCGATAGTGGCCCTGCGGTGGGGAACGGCCCGAGTTCGGCTCCAAGCCGGCTGGCAATGGCGGTGAGTTGGGCAATCTTTTGGTCGGGGAAGGAGCGGTAACGGTGCGGTGGCTGTTGCTGTTGCTGTGCCTGTGGCTGCGACTCGAGATGAGCTGTGTGCGCAGGGTTTAGATTCTGTGTATTCTGTGGCTGCGCTAGCGGGCGGTGACTAGAGTGTAGAATCGGCGGTTGTAGAGCCTGTTGCCGCTGACGGTTTTGCGGCTGATGTAAAGCCGGCTGTTGGGGCCGTGGTTGAAGATTGTGCGGCTGATGTAAATTTGGTTGCGGGTGTAAGCTCTGCGGGTGCAAATGCTGTGGCTGTAGATTCTGTGTCTGCTGCGCATGTATTGACTGGTGCACAGGCTGTGGCTGGTGATAATGGGCCTGTTGCTGCTGCTGTTGCTGCTGTAAACGCAAACCCTGCTGTAAACCCTGTAAACCCTGTAAACCCTCTTGCCCACCATCCGGTCCTGCCATCCCCACCACCCCGTGCTGGTACCCATACCCATGTCCATACCCATATCCACCCCTCTGCATCTGCATACTCATCTGCACCTGTTCTAGTGGCACCACCCGAGGCGGAAAATACTGCAGCGGCAATGCCGGTTGGGCTAGATACTCTGCGAAGTCGTACTGCAAGGGCGGCGGCCGGTACGGGGGGTGAGCGGGCGGAGCTCCTTGGGGCATGCATGTCGGGCTGTTTTCGCCGGGGGCGCCAACTGGACGACTTCCCTCTGGGACACTGTCCAGATGGCTCGCCACCGGAACAGTCTCCTCTCCACCTGCCTCCGGCACATGCAGCACCGCATGCAACGCCACCGCGTCCGATCCTCTTCCCGGCGGCCGCGCCTCATGCTCCTGCGCTATAGCCCGCAGGTCGTCCAAGCTCGCGCGCATGTGGCGCAGTTCAGGCTGCGGCAGGGCCAGGACGCCGGGGGTCTGGGCACGTGGCAGAGCCGGAGCCGGAGATGGAGCCGGAGCGGTGGATGGGTGGATAGTGGTTGTAGTGGTGGGCGTCGTGCGAGTGAGTTTGATAGGCTTCGGGGATGTAGGTTGTATGGGGTTTGTGGAGGTATGTGCTTCAGCGGGTTTGGGAGTGGTTCTTTTGTGACGAGAGGCTGGCCCAGACGAGCTGGGGGGACCACGAGTGTTAGAGATCTCTCTAGTTTTGGTCTTTTTATCAATTTTATTTTCTATTGTCTTTTCCACGGGCTTTGCTGTCTTCTTCGTTGATTTTACTGCTTTTTCTGCAGTCTTCTTGGCCTTTTCAGCCGTCGTCTTTGATTGCTGTCGGGCCGTCGGCCCCGGGTCTTTTGTTAGCTGGCGCCCACGCGGCCGATCCTCGCTCCTTGTCCCAGGCCCCCCGACCTTCCAGGCCGGCTCCTTGCCCTTTACACTTTTCTTTGAGCCCGACCCGCGGGCCCTTACCACCTTGTACATTGGCACGTCCTCATACCCGTCCTGGCCCGGCATCAGCGTACTCGCCGCCTCGCGCTGCGCTGTAATGCGCACAAACAAATTGCGCTGGCTGTCTTGGAGGCTTGGAGCAGTGTCGGTGGCGGGAGCTGGGAGAGCGGCAAAGTCGTCGTCGGAAGGCGCGGATGTGTGCAAGTGGTGGATGTGAGCAATGGGCTGGGTGGGGCGTAGGCGCGGGATGGGCCGGAGGGCGGGGTAGCGGGCGATGCGGCGGGCGCGAAAGCGCTCGGCCTGGGTAGTGGCGCGGGAGTGATTTCCAGAGGACTTTGCGGACGGCGGTTTGTCAGGGGCGGAATCATCAGTGGACAGAGTAGAGTTGGCGGAAGATGCGGAGTTGGTGGAAGTCAAAGACTGGTCAATTAAAAAGTCCCACCAAGCAAGGCCTTGGATGGTTTCGCCGTCCGAGTCGTCTTCGGAGTCGTCGGAGACTGGGCATTGAAGTTGTTAGCAGTGAAAGGAAGAGAAGAGGCAGAGAAAGAGAAGGGGGTACCTGTGTCAGAGTCGGAGGGACAGTCGGAGGGGGGATCAGAGGGGGAGGCATCTGGAAGCCCTTTATTGTCTGTAGATGCATCTTCTGTTTTGTTTAGAGAAACCCCTTTTGAGTCTGTAGAAACTCCTTCCTTGTCCGTAGAAAGCCCTTCCTTGTCTATAGAAAAATCATCCTCCTCCGTCTCACTCCCATCCGTCTCGGTGTCCTGGGTATTCGGCAACTCCGACCCATCGGCAATTGGAACTGCCAAGTCCTCGACGCCCTCGGCACGCAAGATGCCTTCACACTGGCTGCCGAGAGCCCATTTAGTGTTTCCGTTGAGACAGGTGTCGGCAATCTGCTTAAACTCGTAGGCCTGTTCGGCAGCGATTTGGGAAGGGGGAGGAGTGACAATGTGGATGTTGGCAGCGGGGGGGTTCTTGGCTTGGAGGGGTTTGCCTTTCTTCTCTTCAGCTTCCACCACGTTCTGAGCCTCTGTCTTTTCAATCCTCCGCTCTGCCTTTGCATCTAGACGGGCGCGGCGCTTGGCTTTCAAGCCTCTCTTGATCATGGCCAGCTCGAGGGTAGAAAGAGCAGCGTAGTTGATGCCGTGGTCATCCCAGTATTTGAGGGGGGAGGGAGGGGGGTCAGAGTCTTTTTCAGAGTCTTTTTCGGGACGCTTTTCAGAGGAAGCATTTTCACTGTCTTTCTCAGAACCTTCTTCACAGTCTTTTACCGAGCCCCTCTGGCCAGAGGCCCCGCCGCCTCCCAGAGACAAACACACACTCACATGGCGCTGACGCTTGCATGATCGTGGAGTTGTAGAAAGAGGCGGAGTGCGTTTCCGCGAGGGTTCGCGAGAGACAGCTTTTGGGTGTTTATTCTGGGGCATCAGGGGAGATTGGCTGTGGCTTGAACGGAGGCGAAAGGAGAAGAGAGACGGTAAGAGAAGAGGAACAAAAAGGAGAGAAAGAAGGAGAAAAAGCCATGACTGACTCGGCCCAGTCACAATCGGACAAGCAACTTGGTCTGAAGCGGAAGCCCTGGGTTGCCATTGAGATGAAATGATTTTGATTTTGTATCAACTAACCCTACCTGTAATTAACCCTACATGGACTCCAAGTTGAAGCTGGAAATGCGCTGATGAGTGTCACGATAATTGGGGAAGGAGGCTGTAACACAAAGCGAAATCAAGCTTTTTTCGTCATTCCCGATTCGTACGGCTTCTGGGATTTGATTGGCCAGGAATTCCCTGACAGCGGCAACTCCCGGGCCCCGCTTTTTCCTTGACTGCTGCTTCACTTTGCCACGTGACTTCCATGATTCTTTTTTTTTTTTATTGTGTCATTGTCGTCCTAGAAGACATTTTCTTGTTGTATCTTTTAGTACGTCTAGAAAGAGAGAGAAGCGGAAAGAGAAGAAAAAAATTCCGAGTCTAAAATCTCACCAAAGTTCTCTTCGCGAAACCTGACTGCTAGTAGTCTGATAAACATGCAACAATTCAATGCAATTACCGCTTTGGTACAGGCCACATGCAAAATTTCAATGCAATTACCGCTTTGGTACAGGCCATGACGTATGACGTTAACAATCCAGCAACTGGGTTGGGCTAGCCTGGGTACTTCAACTGCCGAGTTTTGTAGACTACCACTTGAAGTTCTGATAGACTATCACTCTGTTGCTCTAGACTGCCACTGCCGATTCTTGTAGACTACCACTCTGTTCTTGTAAATGACTTCAGACTTTCGGCTTTGTGCAAAAAGGCAATAGTGCCGTGTCTGTTTCTCCGCCTCATCCCACTCAAGAGCTGGCTAAACGCAAACAGAAAGAGGAGGCATAGCCATGGCTCACGTGCAACAAGGTCGATAGCAGAAGACCATCAATGTCGTCATAGTTTTCGCATACTGACCGTCTTCTATCGTGTGCTCCCTGCCGCTTGAGCTAAGTTGTCCTGCTGATTTGGTAGCGTTCCCCGCTCCAAATGCCGTATAAATACAGCTACCATCTCCCGCTGTTGGTCTCCGTCTTTTCTTTTCTCGTCTATCTTTGAAATATCACAGAGTCTTTTATATACTGCTATCTCTTCTGTAAACACACATCTCAGCTTTGTTCATTCAATTTCTCGCTTTGATTCTTTCTAATCAGGTCTACAACACCTTCATCTCGTCCTTCTTCTAATATCACAAACATGTCAAACCACAACTCTCCCGTTCTTCCTATGGATCACACTAACGAGTCCGAGTATGGTTTATTTCCCTTTCTCTTCCCCCTCCTCTTCCCACAGATCTCGTGACTTACACATCCTAGGCTTCACACCTCCTTTCGGGGCACTGGCGACTCCCAATGCCCCTTGCGCCAGCAGATGCAAATGACCATGCCTGACTTCCTCATCCACCTCGAGACAGTGGACCAATACGCCGAGTGCCCGAATGCCTCGCCTGTTCGAGAGACAAACCAACTGGGGGAGAGACAGCCTGAGGAAGGTCACGAGGCCTGCCCTTCTAATGGCAAAGATAAGACGTCCAATGTCTCGCGTCATCCGAGACTGCGCCAGCGCACCATCGAGCGCTACAGACGCCAATGGCACGTGTACCGCAAAGTCCTGGGCGCCGTCTTTGTCGACATGTTTGTGACCTCCCGCGGCCAGCCGCTGCGCCAGCGCACTGTGCCCATCACGCCCACTGAAGAAACGCGTTTCACGAACCGTTTCAAGCGCGCCTTGAACAAGGTGTACAACGCACACCGCGCCTTCACCGACACCATCATCGGCAACACCCTGTTTTCCGAAAAGGTCGCCGCCGCCGCCACCCTCGCCAAGCAGCAGGCCAATCTGGTCATCGAGACCCAGCGCCTACCCATCTGCATCCCGCAGGACGAAGTTCCACGCGGCCTTGTGCGGCTGAGCGCACACGCCGACGTGTTTGAGCGCTACGAGGCGCTGCTGCGTCAGCGCCGTACATCTGGCGCACGGCTGCGGCACCACGCATCTGTTTCTGCTGCCGGGCGGTGCCGCGGTACTGCAAGAGCGGGTTCGGCACGTTCTGCACGTGCGACATCGAAACAATGAAAGGCTGCATACGACATATGAGGAGCAGTGTACATTCTGAAGCGATATTGTGTACGAAAAGTGGTTTTACTTTCCGGGTCATATCTGGGTTTGCTTTTTGGTTTATATTTGCGTTAATCAGACGATTATACTCTTCGTCTCATTGCTAAAATCTGTGAACTGTTTAATATTTAATTTCTTTCACCCACTTACTTTGATATTTGATAACTCAACGTCGCTTGAATCATTCCAGTCTCACCAGGCTGTCTATTCACTTCAACAGCACCCACACACTTTACCTCTGTAAGGGTTCCCTACACCCATGTATTTCCTAGAATCCACTCTTTTGTGTTGTTTGCTTTTTTTGCTTCTGCCTAGTTTGTTCTTTCCTTCACAAAATGCAAACGTTAAAATTCTGCTATTAGTCATTCTATTTTCTTGCCAAATACAGCTTGAACTCTACTAGCATGGTTGCTTCCATGTCTGTTTTGTCCTTGTACATATATATTTCACCTTTCTCATCATTTTCTACCGTTAAACCTATCCTTCAAAATATCCATCTACGCATATTCATGAGCTCCGAATACGATAAGGTGCCTCCGGCTCACATTGAGAGAGAGCTCCCTCTCACTGTTGGGTCGCTAGCCATCAATGATCTACATTCCGAGATCTTAAAACAATGCTCCATTTTCCGAAAGAAATATCCCGACTCATACGTGAACTTTCACCCAGAGGTACTTAGTCAAGGTAGTGTTGTTTCATTCAAGTCTCTTCTATAGTCAATGTATCACTAACAGAAAGTAGATAACATTGATGAGGTTATTCAAATCATTGATAGTAATGTTGAGAGAAGCACGCAGCCCGCCTTCTGTGCGATACGAGCTATCAGTACACATATGGAACTTGACTACAAAAGCGTCATACACGATGCTCTTCGGGCCTGGAAAAGATTTGCTATCCCTTTCATTCTCGATGTCGATCTCACACGTGGTGTAGCACTACAGGGATATCGCGCCATCATTCTGTGTACGCATCTATGGGATTGCAGTTCGTACATGACTGCCGGAGACAAGCAGGGCCACCTTTCCGCATCTAGCGCTACAACCGCAATTATAGGAGCCCTCATGATAATCAATTGGGTTTGGAAGACAGGATCGAAGAACTCAATTCTTTCTACGCTTCGAGAAAATGAAAGCCGAACAACAGGAACTGAAATATTCATACGCTTTACCTGTGATCAGGTTTTACCTAGTATTAGAGACTTGAAATGTCTACCAGGTCGAGATCTTGGATTGCGCCCTGGTACATCTATTAGGTTTACGAGAGAACTCGAAATTCAAATAGCGACAAAAGGAATCGGTGGCGAAGTTGTGTGGGGTCCTGTTCCATATCTTCACCCAACATACAAAACTATAGGTTCACAATGGGGAAAATTCTTTCGCAACAGAAGTCAAGGCCTGTTTTTTAAGGGTAACTATACGGAGCCAAAGTTCAAGAAACGGCCCCTTGTGTTTGCAATTCCATACAGAACATTTGAAGAACTAGAGAATATTCGGCAAGAATATTCCGATGAGAAGACTGAAATGACAGATGAGGTAAGTCAAGAAAAAAGAAAAAAAAATGATAGTGAAAAACTGACAGTTAGACCAAGCAGGATTTTCCAACTGCGTCAGAGAGTACCTATGTAAGTTTGGCTCAAGCAACAGGGGAGCCATATCCAGATTTTATGTCACCGGAAACTAGACATAGGGTGAGTTTAAAGAAAGCATCATATACCTGGGGAAATTAATTTTGCTAATGCAACAAAAGACTTCAATGAAGGCCATGCCTCTGTTCCTTAGCCAACCAGCTGCTATCGGGCAAGCTGTGAGTACTAATTTCCTCTTTCTGGTGTATTCCATTCTATTCACGTTAACTTTAGAATTTTTGCTGACTCGATGATGTGTTTCAGTGCCGATATCCGGCCACTGACCTCCAGGGACAAATCACGTACAACCTAATCGAAACTATCATGGCATGTACCCCAGATGCTGTTGCTGATACTGTATACCAACCATCGAGACATATCGGCCCACCAGGGCTTGAAAGACCTCCTGAGGGGATGCTCGTGTTCAAGAGCAAAAAGTTAAATTTTCATGAATAGTGTATAAATTGCTATGAAAATAATAGCCCCATATCAAGAATCTTGTCCATGAAAGTATTTGTTAGGGTGTTCCCGTTGAGCCCTCTGAGGAGGAGGAGGAGCCTGGAGAGTCGCAGCTTCTTACTGTTATGAGATGAGGTTCCACTTCAGACGATGGCATGGAAGCCAAATTAGACAATATAGCTGAATTTTGCCTCAGTCTGTGCTTTTTTTCGGCGGCCTTTCTTGGGCGGTATTGATAATCGGGAAAGGCCTTCATGAACTGCGTCTTGTAATCCTCAGCCAGCTTTTTGTAGTGCATGCGAACATTCTCAGGCTCTTCGCGCCATTTCTTACCAAGAATACATGCTATTTTTATATATAGTGTTAGATACTGGACTGGATACTGCGTCTAAATTTTGACTTACAAATTTCGTTGTTGTCTATTCCCGGATATGACTTCTTGACTTCATGATGCCGCTCTTTGCGATATAGAATGTACGCGTTGGGAGGCCGAGGTATCTTGGTTTGTGTCGCTGAAGGGTTGCGAGCGTCAGGCTTTTTCTTTGATTGGTCTTGTACGCTTGAGGAAGGGTTTAAGTTCATTGCAGATTTTGCTTCAACCGGAACAAGAACTGGGGTATCACAGCCGTCAATGGAGATGATAGAAGAATTTTTTTCATTGAAAGATTGAATCGAACCGATGAAAAAACGATTAAAGTTAACAGAATCTCGAGCGATGATGGCAGTATCGTCAATCAGAACACTACTTTTGGTCAATGAACATGTTTAAATAATAATATCATGAACAGGGTGTGCCGGTTCCATGATGAGGCAAAAAAAATAAAATAAAGAATAGATCTGTACCTAAAGGCTTGTAAAAGAGCTGCAAGAGATTGCTGATTTAAAGTCAACACGACGTTGGCATGAAGAGCGGCGACTCGAGAGAACTGCGACACCTGAACAGTGGCAATAGACCATGCAGATTCAAGAACTTGTTGTTGCTGGACATTGAAATATGTTGCAGTGTCAATTTCAGCGGCTTCGAGGAGGCTGAGATCGAGGAAGTCAGGTGATATCTCCGACATTATTGACTCCATTGTGTTGCTAATTTTGAAGCTTGTATTTTCCTATAATAGAGGGACTGCAGAAAGTAAAGGGGATTTGAGGATTGAGGATTGGCTAGTACAAGTAAAAGTGATGGAAGTGAGCTCGATTTGTATGTATAGTAGTAGTGATATTGAAAAGTGGTGATGTCAAAAGCCAGGATGAACTGAGGGACAGCCCACGTTATTATATAGAAACAAGTCTAGACGATCGATGCTGCAAGTATGTCGTATCTAGAAGCATACTTCAAAATTTAATTCAAGAAATTATAACTCATCACTTACTAGTTGAAAGTGTGATGTGAAAATGTCTGACCTGTTGTGAGTGCACATAACACAAAAAGAAATAAAATACATAAATACATGCGCATTGCTAACTGGGCAACCACCCAATAGAAGTCATGAGCTAGGACCCACATTTCATGTCTATCTTTTTCTCTTTTTGGCCATCAAAAAGAGGAAATCACCAAATGAATAAACAACCAAGAACACAAAAAAAGAAAAACCAAAAAAAGAAATCAAGCTCAAAATTCTCACAACCAAGAATTGAATTTCAACTTTACCTTCATCACAACTCAAATCCACAAACGCATCACATTCCCATTGCCGATTTTTCTTCTTCATCGACAAAACCCATCAATAGCCACGTTTGCAGTTATTGCATCAAGACTTGATCTTCATTGTCGTGGACATATGATTGATCATCCGCTTTTTCTTTCTTCATTCTGATTCTAGTTTTCTTCATTTGAAATTGACATAGATTGTGTATTCTGAATCAACACACATTGTGGTATTCATCAAGTTTATCATCGGTAACAGTCATTCCCAATCATCTTCAAGTTTATTCGGTAAGTTCTTGAAAGATTTGAACTCATTCATATTGAGTATTCATTTACTCATCAAAATTAACAGCAGCAATATCATGTCGCCAATTCAGTCTCGCACGCAAAAGCGGTGGATTGGAACCCCCCAGTATCCAACTTGGCGCAGTATCCAGGCACCAAATGCCCGCACCCTATTCTGCTGTGAGTTGATAATCTTCTCCTATTTTAAAGATAGCGTACTAATAAGTCATCATCAGTATACTACCGACAGATTTTTGATCACCAAGATCAAATGAGCCCAGATGCGATGCGCTACTGTCATCGACTTTGGCTCCATACTAGAGAAAAACAAAAATGGCAAATGCTTGAAGCCCTCGTATCGCTTATACATACCATTCAGGCTAAGGAAGGCATGCCGCTGGTCCATCCTTGTGTTATCCTTCATTCGGCCTGTCAGATTCTCAACGTTGTGCCTCCCGCAGACTATCTCGTGCACTACATGGAAGAACCCGAACCACTTCAAATCGATCTTCCGATCCTATTCAAGCACCTCGTTCTCGACATGAAATTCATGGGAGAGGTTGGGAAATACATTTTGCGCTATTACCTTTCGGTATATTTCGCAACAATGCTCGGAATCCAAAGCAACGAGGTTGCTACCTATGGCTGTATGCCATTCATTGACAGAATTTCGGCCATTCGATCGCGATCCATGCGATCATACTTTTTACAACTGGGTAGGGATGTTTTATGGAGATAGACGTCCTGCTGATGTGGAAGTTTGACTGTTCTTTGCGTTTTTGCGCAACCGAATAGTTTAAGTATTATGTACTACGTACATACTTATCATTTACCACGTGGAACAAAATTCCGCTATGTACGGAAGAGATCCACTTTTGGCTTATGTCCTTGAAATTTTATTATGTTGGAGACTTTACAGACTGGAAATCTACGCCTGTTGGCAAAATACAAGTCTTTTTGCAGATAATCGGAGATAGATTCACATAAATTCATATTTCTTTTTAGGAACAAACTGCTATCCAACTTAAATCTAGCCATATTTATGTACATGTACATAGTATGTGCTACATAAGACCATGGAATTAATGTTTCGAAAGCGTACCAAATAAAACCACAAAGGAATAAGTCAATTATGTTCTTTTCCATTTCGAAAAAGATTGTCGGCCATCTTGATAGGCTGAAGCTACAAGAAACAAATCAAAAGGCCTAGAACTTGTAGAAGAGCAAAGGGTAATACAAAAATAAATAGGTATGTCATCATGCTTCTTCTTTAAGTGCATTCCCTTATTCTAAACTTAGTTTGGCCAAAGTACTTGTGAGCAAGGGGAATAGAGGGCGCGAAAGAACGCATGTTAGGTTCATCAGGGCAAGACAGAAAAGACCCTAAACTGTACTATGCATGCATGTGCTGGAGACACGTTTAGTGAACTTGCATCGGGCCAAGGTTGTTGAATGCATGCTGCTACGGCCGTGAGGAGAAAGAGGAAGAGGTGATGGGGCTCTTAGTCCTTGCAGTCGCCTGCAAGGTAGATGTTGGAGTTGGGGAGAGGGAAGGGTAGGATGCAGAGACTTCTGTATGCCAATATATTGGCACTGGAAGTTTTATCTCTTCTTTGATGCACGTGTGTTGAGTGCGTGCGTGTGTGTGTGTATGTTGTAAGTATGTGTTGTGTCTGTGACTCGGCGGTGGCGCATTCGTGCTTGGAGCCAAAGTTAATCCCAAAGGTGGCGGTTCTATTTTTGTGAGCAACCCTAAAGCCTGTTTTTCATCCCGCGTATGTAGGCTCATAAGGCATACGCACGTCGTCTTGTCTTTGTCTCTCTCTGTCCATGCTCTCCTTGGCTGTGCACTGCCGCTCAGGGACCTCGCAGGTTGGCTGCCGAACAACGGCATAGCAAAGACACACAACCGATAAAGACAGCAGCCACATGGTGAGGTGACCTGGCAAAGCACAGGATAAACCAACAAGCTTGGCCTGGCAAGCTGTGCAAGGCAGAGCATTAACAACTTCATCTGGAGAGGGCCACAGAACAAAGAAAAGCCGCCGCCGCCCCCCCTTGTGTGTGTTTTTCTGCAGGTTATCGATGATGTAACCACGCAGGCAGGCTTTTCTTTCTTTTATGCTTAGAGGTTCTTTGGTGGGCATGGCTGAATAATTACACATCCATGCGTTCCCCTGTTCACTTGTATCATTGGCTCGCTATGTACTTGTATGTACCAGGTTTCTAATAAAAGAAGCCGTAGAAGGACAAAGAAGATGTTCATGGAACAGGGGGCGTGATGTGCAGATGGTTGGCATGAGCGGAGTTATGCCGGGCTATCTCTTATGTTCCAGGGGTGTTTTTTTTTTTCCTTTTTCTGCTTGGGTATCTTTCAACTGTTAGGTTTCTGTGGCTGAGGACAACCCACAGCCACCAGCGCCCGGAGGACATCAACAAAGAGGAGTCGACATCAGATGACCCAGGCCGGTTTTCACAGAAGACCCAGGCTGTCTTGCGCAAAAGGACAGCCAGCGATGGCGTCCCGAGAGAGTGGACGCGAGGCGCCCCCCCTCGCAAGAATGTTGCTTCCTTTTTGTGACTCCATCTCGCTCTCTCGCTCTCTCCTCCAACATGACAAAAGACGCTTGGTATAAACGTTGCACCCTTTTTTTTTTCACAAAAGCATACGCTTGAGCAGTTAAACAGAGTCTTTAGTTGCATGTTCGCGCTTTGTCTAGGAAGATGTCTTGATGCCCTCCGTCCATCACACATGTACTTATCTACTTCTCTGTGTACAAATATACCTGTCCATACATATACAATATGTATGTACTATGTCTGTATGTATGTACACATAAAGAAGAAACATGTCCCCCACTTTTTCCTGCACAGTTCTTTCCGCTTCCGCTTTGCAACCCCCATCACAGACAGCATCTCTCTCCTCCTCTCTCTCTGCTCTCCTCGCTTCGTTCTTTGAACCAAACTCCAAAACACCTCGTCACATTTTTCTATAGTCTCAGCACACCTCTTCTAGTCATCCCCTCCCAAATTAATTCGACTTTTTTTTTACCACCTCCCCTGCATGTCTCTTCTTTTTCGTTCCAGTCTAATACGCTTCGGGTTAATTTCTTGTGTTAGTACATACTACTTGTATGTATGTAGTAGTACATAGTACAAGTAGTACTTCACAAACAAGCCATTGCAAGCTGTGTATGTAGAAGGGAATGCCAAAAACGAACAAGGGCGTCGCGTATTGGCTGGAACTTGGCCTGTTTCCGTTGCAGCTCGCTTAGACACAGCTGCTCTTGGGACTCATAATCTAGGTGCTTGTACATATGTACATACGCAGTACATATCCATATCTTATCTTATGCAAAGCTATCCGCTCCGTCCAAAAACTTACTCTGCTTCAGCCAAAAGCCAACACACCGCCTAGCCCGAGCCCAACCATTCATCCGTTCGGCTACTGCAAACCCTGAATTAGGGTTATTTACATCATCATCATCATCACCACTACCACCACTTGACTGGTACAAAATATATATTCACATACTCCATACAATCTACAGAAACAAACCCGCCCCTTCCGCCAAGGCAACACCCCACAGCCCTCTACTCCTCCTGGTACGAAATCTTGCGCATCTCGCCCAGTCGGTGTCTCGCCGCCGCCAGCGCATTCTCCAACTGCAAAATCTCCACCTGCTGCTCCATCTCGCGCACCTTGAACTCGTGCGCCCCCAGTTTCGAGTAGTCGACCGCCTCGTCGTCCGCGCTGTTGCGCTCCTTGATAATCGCCTGCACCTGCCGCACCAGCCCGCGACACGCCGCCCCCACCGCCTTGCTCGCCGCCTCCAGCTGCTCCTGCGACTTGCTCATGAACCCTGCCTTGACGCGCGACGCCGCCACCAGCTGTGCCGTCGATGCCGCCACGTCGTTCGACGCCACAATCAGCTGCTCCGCCGAGTTGCGGTTGGAAATCACCCCGTCCGCCGTCTCAATGAGCGTGTTGGTCGACGACGCCACCGCCTTGGCCGCCGAAATCAGCCCCTCCGTCCACCGGTTGTTCTTCTTGTAAAACGCCGTCTTGGACGACGCCCCGCGCCCTGCCTGCACAATCTCCTGCTGCGTCACCGTCGCCGCCTTAATCAGCTGTCCAATCGCCGTCGTCACCGCTGACGCCGCCTCAATAATTGAGTCGTGCACCCGCAGCTCATACGTCGAGTAGCCGTCGCGCGGCTTGTTCTTGAGCTTGGCCAATCGCGCCGCCGCCGCCGCAATCGCATCGGCCGCCTTGCTCAGCTCCTGGTCTACCAAATCCCCCAGGTCGCCCTTGCCGAGCAGCTTGGTAAACGACGGCGCAAACCCGTCAACCAACTTCGTCAGCTTCTGCAGCGCAATCTGCACGTCGTTGTTGCTGTTGATCACCACGTCCGTCTTTTGCAGCGGGTCCATGCCCTCCAGCCGGAAGCTGAGCAGGCCGCGGAAGCACTGCACCGTCGTCTGCGCCGCCGCCCGCGAGCCTGACAGCAGCGCGTCACCCTTGCGGTCGTCCGTCGCCAGGCGCAGCAGACCCTTGGTGTTGGAGCACACGTCGGCCACCGCTCCCGAAAACACCGAAATCGCCCGAATCAGGTCGCCGTGCTCCGCTGACGGGCCGTCGGCAATATACGCATTGAACGAAGTCGCAAACTCCATGGCGCTGGCCGACGCCTTTTCCACCTGCGACAGCACAAACGTCGGCGACGCATTCTGGTTGCCCGCCTGCATGGTCGAGTCGAGCTCGTAAATGGCATCGTCAACTCGGCGCACGCCAACCTGCAGCACAGCATCAATAATGTCCTTGATCTGGCCCTCGTTGGCCTCAACCACCGCCTTGATTCCCTCGTCAAACATTTCGTCGCCTGTGCCGCCATTCTCCTTGAGCTCAGCAAGCTCTACCAGAGCCTGGTCCATGCCGGCCTTGTACACCTCCAGCTCCTCCTCCTTGTCACGCAGCAGCCGCTCCAAGTCCGAGTTGCCCGCCCGCACGTTGCTCTGCGCGTCTTCCAGAGCACGCGTCTTGTTGCGCAGAGCCTCTTCCAGGTCGGCCATTTCGCGGTTGTACTTGGACAGCATGGTCGACAGCTCGTTGCCCTTTTGCCGCTCGAGGTTGTCGGCCTTGTCCAGGGCCAGCCGCAGCTCCCGCTTCAGCTTCTCCACCTCGTCCTTGCTGGATCCTGAAGCCCTATCCTTGTCGTGGAGAGCCCGGTCGCGCTCGCGAATCATGTCGGCCAGCTCCAGGTTCTTGGTCTTGATTTCGCGCTCAAGTTTCTCGCGCTTCTCGTTGGCCTCCTGTGCCGATGCCGCCTTGAGCTGTACCGACTTGTACTTGGTCAACAGGTCAAGATGCTCGTGACGCAGCTGAGAATACAGCTTTGCCAGTGCCTCGTACTTGCTGCGCCACGTGTTGACCTGTTCCTGGAGCGCCCGGATTTGGTCGTCCTTGCTGACCAGCTGCTGGCCGTAGCTGCCCTGCAGAGACTGCAGCTCGCTCTCCAGCGCCTTGACCCGCGAGTCGAACTGCTGGAGCATGAGCTGGTCTTGCTCATACTGGGCACGTGCCGCCAGGTTCTCCCGCTCCAGTTCGGCCAAACGGCCCTGTGTCTGCCACTGCGCCTGCTGTGCCAGCAAAGCCTCTTGCTCGCGCTGCTGCTGCTCGAGAAGACGGCGTTGCTGCTCTTCAAAGTCGCGCTGGGCCTGAAGCTGGGCCTGCTGTTGCGCCTGGATGGCTGCTTGCTGTTGAGCCTCGAGCTGGCGTTGCTGCTCCTCGTATTCGCGGTTCTGCTGGTCAATTTGGTTTTTCCAAAAGTCCGACATTTCATCGGGACCTTCGTCCTTGCTCGGAACCGGCGGAGACGCCGCCTTTTCCTTTGGCCGCGACGGCAGAGCCGGGGCGTTTTCATCTTGGGCGAGCAGATTCGGCGGATCCGATGATAATTTGGGAATGGACACAAGACTAGTCAGGTATCGCAGGTTGGAGCATTCATAGTAGAACTTGACAAGACGGTAGTGCTGGGCGTCGTAGCGTTCGCAGAGGGGGGCAAGGAGGTCTGTTTCGCCGGTTGCTAGTGGGGAAAGAGAGTCAGCAAATGTTTTTGTTGGTAGAGATTAGTTAGACTTGGAGTGGGATGAAACTCGCTCCAAAATGAAGCTGCTTCAATATAAATCTCACGATAAACCCGAGAAAAGAAACTCACTTGTGTGCATAGCCCGCAGCATGCTGGTAATAAACTTGTAAATTCCGTAGCTCTCAGCCACCAACGGCACTAGCGCCGAAATGCGACACTCGTTATTGCCCACATTACGAAAGTGCGAAAAGATGAGCTTCTGAAACTGGTCAATCTTGTCCTGCAGCGTCATCAAATCCAGGATGGTCTCGTAACCCTCGTTAGGGTCGTTGATGGATTTGAGGCTAATGTACTCTTCGTACTCGAATGTGCCGTTGAACTCGCTGTGCGCCTGGTGGAAAGCCAGCTTGCTCAGCAAGAAATGCACGTACTCGCGAATTAGCGGCGCATATCCGCGGACGCCTTCGCCGACAGCCACGCCGCGCACGAGGCTGTCGATCCAGCCGCGGTTGGCAATAGCCTCACGCAGAGTATTGGGGTGGCCCTCCTGGAGCACCTTGTGGATGGTGATCAGGGCTTTGAAGGTCTGCACTTCGTCGGCTAGAATCGGGAGCACCTTGATGCCGATCCAAAACGCCTGTGACGACCGATGGTCCCAGGTGTATACAATGCAGGCGCGCACATGTTTGCGCTTCGGGGCAGTTTCGTCAATACTGGTGGCCTTTTTGATGTTGATGGCCAGTTCCTGGTCCGTCTTGGTGTGGTTGACCGACATGGCGCCGGTCAAAGTGGAGGTGGCAAAGACGGGTTATATGTAGGTGGATATATACTGAAGTTGGTCGCTTCGGATCGGATGGATCGGGAATTGAGCCGGTCTATGATGGAGCGGAGCCGAAAAGAATAGAAAGATAAGGCGGCAAAACGAAAGATGTGGAAATTCACAGAAGAAAGGGGGAGTCGCCGGGAATATTGTAGACGGCCAGAATTCAAATGGCCTGGCGCAATTTAATAATAATTGGATGAGTTGGGAGGAGATCGCAACAGGTCATGTATGTACAGTAGGCAGTGCAAGGCCAGAACGGCGCAATTACAAGCCAGGAGATCCTTGATAGTCACGTCACGTGTGTGGGTTACAACCCTAGCAGTGGCCATGACAATTGGTGCTATGCTTCTAGGTAGAATCAGAGCTGTTTCTGAGCTCTAAAGGTGTGCAGCAATTTTCTTTTCGGATGCGTGTTGGACATTACACCGGCCCCACTTAACCGGGGCTTTAATACATACCATACACACATACATAGGTATGTACCAGGCTTGGCAGTTTTCTATCTAACCTGTATTGAACTTGCTTATCAGTCAACATCAACACCATATTCACCATCACCATCAACAAACAATCAAAGCAGCCATTAAATCATCAAATAACCACCAACAAACCACCAATATGCACTTTCTCACCCCCGCAAAGGTGACGCTCTTGGTGCTCATCGACATGTATGTCAATAACGAGATTCCACGCGCCGCCCATCGACCTGTCTTGGACTTTCTCACGATGCACACAATGGACATTGATCTTCCGGCTTTACTGCATAAACTCTCACCCAAAAAAACACAATCCCAAGTTTCCCGCATACGCAGTGTCGAAGCCACAGTCCAAATCGTAGCGTCTATTTCCGTGTTCCAAGATGTTTTGTCTCGCCTGGAGTGGAAAACCACGGCCGATGGTAAGAAGCAAACTCTTTGGGATGCCTTTTTGCGGCGTCTGTGGAAAGTCGACTCACTCAATGAGTTTCATGTTTTCGTCATCACACGACCGCAGTGCTTGATTCGTCGATGGGCTGACCCCAACGAGAGCGCGCCGGCCACGGAGCCTCAGTCCGATACGGAAAACGAAGCAGAAGTTCAGTCGGCCTCGCAGTCTATAGCTTCGAAGCGCCGGCGCCGTCTGCGGCTCTCTCACAACTCGCCGTTTGGCCAGTTTGTGCGCACATGTCGACTGGATATGCAGAGGCAGACGTTCCAGGAGACGACCAAGCTGTGGCAGCTGTTTATCGAGTACAGGCAGCCGACTGCTGCTCAAATGCGGGCCATGTCTTCGTCACTAGGAAAATATGGATTTGATGTGGTGCTGGACAAGGCCACTGAAAGCGGTTGGAGTTCGGACGGGGCCAAGGCTTTAGCTGATGTTGCCTATGGAGATATGCTCAAAGGCATTCCACCAGATGGAGTGGCCGTAAGCACACATGATGTCGAGAACCTGGTTGAGTTTCAGGTTCAGCGGATGCACAGCTTTGGATGCCAAGTACCACTGGAAGTTCGACACCAGTTTGAAGACATGGCCCGAGATGCCAAGATCGTGCCGAGCAAGGCGCATTATCTACGGTTCGTCTTTTGGTTTTCTCTTTCTTCTTAGTGACTCACAGTCTTTCTTTTGCCTTTTGTCGTGAACTCTGTACCAAACTAACAAAACCGCCAGCTACCTGGAAGCGTGGAGGGCTGGAAACTACACCACTGCCTTTGACCAGGTCTACCGCTTCTTTGACTACAGCCTCAACAACAATGACCGCCAGTCGTATCAGATGGCCCTAATGACCTTGGCCGTGATAAACTCCGACTTTGGTTGTTACGATGACGCCCTCACTGCTATGCTGGAGGCTATATCTACAGCCCGTGAAAATGGGGACGTTCATACGCTCAACATGTGTTTGCGGTGGCTGTTTCGCTTTGACCTGAACCAGCCGGCCCTGATGAGAGCGCTAGATAGCAGCACTATGCTGACCAACATGCACGAGACGTTTGCCTACCTCAAGAACAAGTCGGCCGAGGTAGGCATGATTCCGCTGATTGTGTCGACGTATTTCCTGGAAGCAGATTACGGCCTGACGATTGGCGACAGTCTGGCAACTGTGGCCGAGTGCATGATGCGGGCGTGCTACCTGATTGCTTCCAAAAACCTGCCCGGATGCTTTGGCGGCAAGGCGGCAACAGGCTCAAAGATCTGGCGTCGGATGGGCGTTGCTGTCTTGTCACAGTTGGAGTGTGAGATCTTTCTGCGGGTAGGAGCCACTGCCGGCAATTTGTCAGACACTGTACAGGTGACAATTGAGCGAGCCAACCAATACGCACAAAAAGGAGAGTTCGAGAGCGCGCTGAATCTTGTCCAAAGTCTGGAAACCCGGTTCCACGGTCTGATGATGCCTGACATTTCTGAAGCCATTGTGCGCACTACACAGTGCATCCACGCCCACCAGAATTTGATGGATGGCAGGTTGTTTGAGGCAGACGAAGTTATCGCTCTTTTGGCCCAGGAGCCCGAAGATTTGCCCCAGGCTATTTCCGCGCATCACTTTCTGCAGCTCGACTCCATGTACCGCCGCGGAGCCTTTCCCAAAGCCCTAGATCGCATTGAAGAGATGCTCTCGAGTCTGGATGCCGGCACAAACGACATTTCGACCCAGCTGCGTCTGATGCTCTGCAAAGTACGCATCTTCAACCGCTGCAACAAGCCTCTGCGCGGCTTGACCGTCTGCCTTCGTGCAGCGACTCTGGCAATGAGCACGCGTGCTGTGCCATTCATGTGTGAGGCTGCCGGCCTGTTGGCAAACATCATGAATGCTCTGGGCGAGTACGAGGCTGCGCAAAGCCTGCTCGACGCAGCCATTCCGCGACTGACTGAGACCGAGAGCAGTGCGTTGATTGGCGAGATGTACATGATTCTAGCCGATTCATACATGGGCGTCGCCGGTGAGGCTGCCGTGCCGGCCCGTGAATCGTCGCCATCAACCACAACAGCTTCGCCACTGTCGTCTGCGGCGTCATCGCCGACAACTACGGCCATCCCGAGCACGCCGCCGATGCGACCGCGGTCGCCGTCGGAAGAACCGCCGGCGCTGCAGCTCACGGCGGAGCAGATCCGGAAGGCCGTTGTGCGCAACATGGGGTTTGACCTGGACCTCGGGAATGCACGAGAAGCGCTCGATAATGCGCTGTGGGCAATGGATAGGGCGCTCGAGTATTTCCAGCAGACGGGCGATAGAGAGAGTGAGGCGCAGGCGTTGGCGAAAAAGGCCACGGCTCTCAAGATTGGAGGGGACCACGAAAAGGCGGAGATCGCAGCGAGTCGGTATTTGCAGGTCAAGATGGCTTGAGGCGGTGGTTGAGCCGGGGTTGGTGGTACAAGTCGCAATGTATGTATGTACTTGTATGTAGCTGAAATGGGTCACGTGACTGGACTGTCCCCAAAACATCGCCAATTAAGAAGCTCTGAACAAGTGAAATCAACCGTCGAGAATTTCATCAAAACACCTTTGCATCATCATTTGATGCCCTATTATTCCTTGATTTGACTCTTTAGGAACGGTTACCCTTTTTTCTGTTCTCTTGATCCCAACAATGGGCTTCCGCATCACAACTTGGAACGGTATGTTTTTTTGTTCCCTTCATCTCTTTATAAGTTTACTAACCGTGTCACAGTCAACGGCATCCGGTATCCTTCCATCGCCCCCAAAATTATCACTGCCCTACCAACTCTAATGCCCTCTTCCTAGAAATCCCTTTTCCTACCAGCCATGGAGTCAAAATCGCGCGTACGACGCCATGTTCTCCATTCTGGAATCCGACATAGTCGTCCTCCAGGAATGCAAGATCCAGCGCAAAGACCTTACTGACGAAATGGTCCTTGTGCCCGGCTGGGACGCCTACTTTTCTCTCCCTCTCCACAAAAAAGGCTACGCTGGAGTTGCCATCTACACGCGCACCTCACGCTGCGCCCCGCTCCACGCCGAAGAGGGTCTCACCGGCGTCCTCCCCAGCCCCGCCGGCCCGCCCTACCACGCTCTGCCCAACGCCATTGGCGGCTACCCGACAGCCTCGCAGCTGTGCTGCCTGGCCGACGCGGGCCTGGATGCCGCCGCACTCGACGCCGAGGGCCGCTGCGTGCTGCTCCAGTTCCCCGGCTTCGTGCTGATGGGCGTGTACGCACCGGCTCAGCGCGACGCGGCACGTGCAGGCTTCCGCGAGGCTTTTTTCGCGGTGCTGGATACGCGCGTGCGCAATCTACGCGCCCTCGGTCACGAGGTGGTTTTAGTCGGGGATTTAAATGTGAGTAGGGACGTGCGGGATAGTTGTGGAGTGGTCGAGGCGCTACGGCGCGAGGGCGTCGGCGTGACGGAGTTTATGGCGGCGGCTGTGCGGCGCGGGTTTAATCAGATGGTGTTTAACGGGCGCGTGGACGGGCCGCGCGACGTGGGCCGCGAGCAGCCGGTGCTGTGGGACGAGTGTCGCGAGCGGTGGGCGGAGCGCGACGGCATGTACACGTGCTGGGACACGCGGCGCAACACGCGGCCAGCAAACAACGGGAGTCGCATTGACTATGTGCTGTGTTCGTCGGGGGTGCACGCGTGGGTGGTTGCGGCAGATATTCAGCCGGGCCTGATGGGCAGCGACCACTGTCCGGTGTTTCTGGAGCTGGGCGCGCGCGTGCAGTGCAACGGAGTCGAGCGGCGCATTGAGGAGCTGGTGAATCCCGCGGGCCGAGTGGATGCGCGCACGGGAGAAATCAAGACGTGGACGCTCAAGGACGCGTGCGGGCTGTCGGCGCGGCTGATGCCAGAGTTTGCGGGGCGGCGGAATATCCGCGACATGTTTCTGCGCGGCAGCAAGAAGACGGGCATTGGCAAGGGAGATGTGCAGTCAGCAGGGACTGGCGCATACGAGGCGCCGCAGACAGATGAAAAAGAGGCGGGAAAACGCGGTTCTGCCGCCGCGCCGGCGGTCAAGCGGCCGGCCGCATCGGCTGCTTTTGCGGCGCCGACTGCGAAAAAGGCGCGGGCGTCGCCAAAGAAGACGGGCGTGCTTGACGCGCGGCAGAACACGCTGAGGGGGTTCCTGAAGCCACGGGCATCCGGTGGGGGCCCGTCTACGTCTTCGCCAAGGGAAGAGACTACAGAGACAAGAGCAATAACAGAAGCCTCTACGAGGGCAAAAGAATCTACGAACGCAAACCCCGCTGTGACCATCGATAACGAGCGCGTCTTTGACCCCATTCAAGCCAAGGAATCATGGACCGGCCTGCTGGGCAAGCGTACAGTTCCGTTGTGCGAACATGATGAGCCGTGTATGAGTTTGCGGACCAAGAAGCCTGGGGTGAATTTGGGTGAGTGTTTCTATCTTCCTTTCCAGAAACACAAAGGACTAACAGAAACAAAGGCCGCTCATTCTTCATGTGTGCTCGTCCACTTGGACCGTCGGGCGAAAAGGAAAAGGGGACAGAATGGCGTTGTGCAACGTTTATCTGGAGTACGGATTGGGGGAGACAGCAGAATTAGTGTTCACCAAGTCCATACATGTATAAGTTGATATGGACTAACCCCCATAACCCTTACAATCCCTGCTCGCCTTAGATTTCAGGCGTCAACAAGCTCCGAGCTTCTCTCTATCCTAGCAGATGACCTTTTGGGGCCGCCTTATAAGCCAATGCAAGACACAATACATAAAGTTATGTCACTATAGTATGTACTATACCGACTTTAGCAGCAAAAAAAAGTTAAACCCGCCCAAATTTTACCACTCTGGAAACGTCAGAGCTGGTCTCCACTTTTCTCCATCTGCCCTTTGTCTATATGCATATTTTTTTCCCTTTCTTCCATTTAAACTCGTGATATCTAGAACTGTGCTTTCTCCCTATACCCATACATATTGAACGACATAGATAAACACATACAAAATGTTCGCTCAGATTACCCGTGCCGCTGGCAAGCGCTTTGCTAGCACCGCTGCCAGCAAGGCTCCCAATGCTTTTGTCGCTGAGCGCGAGGCTGTCAAGCAACACGCCGCCGAGACTGCCAGTAAGTCCCGCACCGCATCCGCAGTTCGCTGCCGTACCGTCCAAGCGCCCCGCCCGATCTAGCTGCTGCTGCGGCTGCTGCCAAGTAGGAGCCACACAGCTGTTTGTGTAGTGTGCTACTACCTCGGGCTGTGTGCTGCGACGTGTCATATCTTGTGCCATTGCCCTAGCTAACGCTCTTCCTCTAGGCCTGTGGCTGAAGATCTCCATCTAGTATGTTGTCCATCCTCCGCCGTAACCCCGATTTCATCATCCCGCTCGCCTTCCCGTCGTCGGTCCCGCCCTCCCTGCTTCCGGCTTCGCTCTCTTGCCAGCCTCTGCCCTTGGTCCTGCCAATGCTTCCATGACGTCAGGTCAAGCCAATCGAAATGCCATGCCGAGATCTCCGATGACTCGGCGTCCGGCCCCGTGCTGGCGACGGCGCTGTTCCCGGCTGCACTGAAGCCCGAAGCCAAGCCATCTCGACGACATTGTGCTACCTCATTCCCCTTTCACATCTACCCGCTGCCATTGGCACTCTGCTCTTCATTTGTGGCTGCCAATCTGTGCTGCCTGTTCTTCCCGATGACATCACGCCACCCATTGTCTTAGACTCCCCGACGACGGGATCCACCCCATCCACCGCCACCACCACCGCCACCAAACAAAAGTGAACGAAAACAAAGCACACTTACTAACACTCTACAGCGCCTGCATTCCCTTCATTGGCCTGTCGGCTGCCAACGCGTACCGCCTGTGGAACGACCACTGGGAGCACTGGAGCCACCTGCCTCCTCTGGAGGAGCGCACCGAGTACCCCTTCCAGAACATTCGCACCAAGAACTTCCCTTGGGGCAACGGTGACGAGACTCTGTTGTATGTTTCTTCTTCTTCGTCTTTTTTTTTCCTTCTGCTTCTTCTTCTCTTGATACCCAATTTGTTGTAACTAACATCATGTAGCTGGAACCCTGCCGTCAACTACCACGACAAGAACAAGGTCAAATAAGCGACTCGCCACCTTTTAGACCATTAGTTTCTCACGGCCTTGTATTCTTGGTTGGACCTGCTGATCAAGTCTGAGTCTGTCATGTCGGCGTCTCAATTTATCATTATTCCTTTTATTCCAGCTTCATTCATATGGCATTCCAGATGACTGCATCGTTTCATGTCGCCCAAAACGACTTTGTAATATCTTTCTTACAAGAAAAGATTCGCTAGCAGCACCGTCAAGGTGGGCGCATCAATTGTACTACATTTAGAAGGCTGGGCGCAAGTCAAGCGGCTCCTGTGTATGTATCAAAGGTTTCTGTGAGACAAGGACAAGGTTCCACCAAGAATGCCTACTACTCACTGTACGACAAGTTCTTAAACCTTCCCCTCAGCAACAGGGCAAGGCACTTGTACTATCCAAGATGAAGCCTGGAATCCTTTATGTATTTCTTTTGGGGGTTCTGTCGTTAGAAAGAAAGCATTGCCATGACAGCCTTTGTCTGCGTGTTGGCTGCTTTGTTGATGGTTGTTCTTCCGTCATGCGTCTTTCCTCGACAGGCTGAGTCGTTGCGACAGTAGCAACAACAGCAGTAGCAGCAGCAGTAGCAACAGCAGTAGTACTATGCAGTAAAACATATGTCCCCCCCCCCCAAACTCCCGCATCGGTACCGCCCTGGCCTGCCGCGTCTTCACCGCTCTGTACCTCTCCACCCCCGTTTCTCGCCACTGCACTGCTCTCCACGCCGCTGATCCTCCTGGCAGCTTGGGGCTTGTCGCCTTGCATTTCGCCGCCGGGTCCGTCGGGACTATGGGTGGCATCTGGGCCCGGGACCTCTTGCGCGTGTCCAGCGCCGTGGCCGCCCGTCGCCTGCTGGGCACCTGGGCGAACGTCTGCAGCTGCTTGTTAAGTGCCCGCAAGCTGGGCGGCTCTCTCAGCCTCTTCGCGCTCAGCTTCCTCAGACTACCTCTCGATCTGAGCAACCAACTCCTTATTTTTCGTGCAAAGAGTGTCTATTTCTGAAAGCTCGAATGATGGCATTCTCCTGGCGCTCAATGTCCTGAAACTCACTCTCAAGCTGAGCAATCAGATCCGCATTTCTCGCTCGAAGTATGGCCAGAGGCAAAGCCCTTGGTGGGCTTGATTGTCCAGGGTGGTTTTGCGGAAAGGAATACCCACCCATAAGAGGTTTTATGAGCCCTTCAAGTTATTGGCTAAATCGCTTCAAGCACCCTTCCGAAGGCGCTCTCTCGTTGGCCCCGGCAATAAAGCGCTCGCGGTGCTTTTTTTTTTTTTTTTTTTTTCGTG
>CM069901.1:1512463-1527574 GCA_036034705.1 Thielaviopsis punctulata | reverse complement strand
TTTTTTTTTTTTTTTTTTTTTCGCGAGAGCGCGGATGCTGTGGAAGACAGTCATGCCCCTACATACTGGGCGTAGAGACCGGTAACATTGAGCGGGGGCGGCGTGATGTGGTGCAAATAAAAGCATAGATTGGCATCGACAAATGTAATGCTGAATGTATGAGCGCAGTCGTCGTGAACCTAGTCGTCTTATTCCAGCCCGTAGTTTTGCAAAGCTCATGTATCGCGAGCTCTCAGAACACCGTCATGCAAAGCCGGTCGCTTAGCAGTGGCGAAAAAGCCTTTGAGGCCCTTTGTTTCAATATAAAAATTTTCTGCAAGCGGGGCACTGGCATCAGAGCCTGGAATGATATCAAGAACATTGTCATTGACATCGTGATAGCTAGAGCCATCACTGTGCTTGGGAATGTGGTTTTCCCAAACAGTGCTGTATGGAAAACTCCGGATCATTGGATTTACCAGAAGATGAGGGATGTTATATATATATATATATATATATGGCAGTTTGTTTGCGAACGTAAACTTGCAGATAGTAGACTCTCAGTAAATTGAATCAAGCGTCACTCAGATCAGCCCTTCACAATGATGTACGTAGTACATATTTCATTTGTGCAGTTTTTGCTGCTATGTAACGCTTAAGTGGGTCAACGCTGAACTGACGTCGTTTGCTCTAGCTTCAAGCCGAACAAATTGATTGACGAATTTGTACAATAGTATGATAAGACGTATAAACCATGCACGACACTTAAAGTATCAGTGTATCAATAATCATGGCATTTGTCTGCAAACATCTCCGTCCAGGGACTGGTTTCTGCACGACGCTCACAACTGCAATCTCCGTGTCTGGAATACGCAGCTTTTCTGTACTCAACAGACCAGAGCCGAAATACCCGGGCCATGTTCCGTTAACCAGCTGGGAGCGCGCCGCCCTTGCCATCTCCTCTGGCATCACGACTTTTCTCGATCCGGCCCACCGCAATGGTGCGCCAATCCCAACGCCCCTCCACCGGTAGTCTAAAAGCTAACATGGTCAAGACATGCTGTGTGCCTTTGGCGAAACCACTGTTTCGCCATACTTTATCGACCGACTGCGCGATGCCATGCTCGCCGATCCCACCGGCCGGCGCATCCTGCGCGACCGCCCGCGCATTACTGCCGCGTCGCTCGACATCCCACACCTGCTGACGCTGCCGCCAACAACCGTGGGCCACGCGTACGCGCGCTGGCTCGAACGCGAGGGCGTATCGCCCGACACGCGCCTTGGTGTGCGGTACATTGACGATGAGGAGTGTGCATATGTGTTCCAGCGGTACCGTGAGAGCCACGACTTTCTGCATGCGCTGACTGGACTGCCGATTGTGCGCGAGGGTGAAATCGCACTCAAGGCGTTTGAGTTTGCGAATACTCTGATCCCCATGACTGGGTTGAGTGTTGCGAGTTACTTCACCGTCAAGAAAGACCAGCGCCAACGTCTGCGAAGCATCTATCTGCCGTGGGCCCTGCGCAATGGACTGCGTGCGAAAGAGGTCATCAATGTGTACTGGGAGGAGTGGCTGGAAAAGGATATCTCGGACTTGAGAAAGTTCTTGGGCGTGGAACCGCCACCTGACATGCGCACACTGCGCAAGGAGGCAAAGAAAGCCAAGAAAGTCCAGGCTCGGGATTCGGCCCAGGCTTAAAGCACCCCAATGTCCACAGTGTACCATACGCAGCAGTTGCATAACTACGAGATAAGACAAATTTTATATTTTCCGTAATTCTTTTATAGCCCCTCCAAGCTGAAAACAAAAAAAAGAAATGCCCAGTATTATGCATAATAGTATTAACCCCATCTCCCTTGCATCTAAAAGTCCAAGTCATCGTCCAGATCCCAGCCCTTGCGTGTCACCACAATCTTCTCCTGCTCTTGCGCCTCCGACACTGCGTTGAGAAGCTGCTTGAGCTCTTCCTCCGTCACCTTGGACCGCAGCTGGCCCGTCCGCGCCAGCGTCATCAGACGATCTTCAATCTGTGCAGCGCGCGACTCGTTAACCAGCCGGATGCGGCCCAAGCGATCGGCAGCTTCGGGGTGCAGGATCTGGTTGAGCATGGTCTGGCGGGCATCGGCCACTGTGGGTATTTGTTAGCAGGCGTCTTGGGCATGTGATTCGTGTGGCTCGTCAGTCGGGTATTTATTCTCCAGGTAGACTTTGTGAGATCGTCACCTACTTTCTTGTTGTCTGTACCACTGGTTAGCCATGCATTTTTTTTTTTACATAACAACCTTGATATTAAAAACAAACTGACCTCTGCTGCTCTGACTTTTGTTTGGAGCCGGCACCAGCGCCGCTCTTGGCCTTGAGCTCGTTAAGGCGCGCAGCCCGAATCTGTAGAACATTGTCAGATATCGATTCATTCGTCAACGCTGTCTAACATACGAACCTTGGCAAGTTCTGAATCATCCATTTTTTTATTATTTTAGTTTGTGAGACTATCACGGCAAAAAATTAATCAAGTTCATGGGGGGAAAAAAGGCAATACGTACTACATACTATCAGTGACGTTATATCTGGATGAACGCGGGGTAAACTTTTGGCATCTGTTACTTAGGGTTAATTAGGGTGTTACCGCTAAGATGTACACGGTAAAAAAAAGATTAAAAAGCTAGTGATGCTTACCATACTAGTTGTCTCCGATACGGGGAATCGAACCCCGGCCTTCTCGGTGAGAGCGAGATATCCTAGCCACTAGACCATATCGGATAGTCGTTGCTTTTTCTACAATCCCTCTTACGCAAGGCCAGTTTATAGATGAGAGAAAAAAAGGGACTTTTGTGTAACACGAGGGCTTTTTAGGAAGATCTGTCTTGTATTGCTTATGAAACATAAGTATACGTAAAAGGAACTACCACGCTCCAAACTGACAGGAGACCAGGAGGTCGTGCTTTTATGCAAGGGCGGCAAAGCGCTGCATAGGAACATCAGTGCTTGGTAGCAGCAAGCATGCAGTTGCAACAATAAATTCGATTATTATATTGTAGTTTGTCTTGAATGCGCTGGTTCTATCGGGTGAAAACAAAGTACGGCGATTAAAACCCCCAAAAAAATAGATATGATAGAAGAAAAATCGAGGAGCGAAACAACGTTGCTATAACTTGCCGTCAACAAGGCTGGGGACAATTTTGTCATGGTTTATCTTGCGTTGTACCTAAGTACATATTTATATGTATGTGGCTAAGTACTGGGTTGTTTGTTACTGACGGTTGCTTGGATGACTAGTTGAGAAGTTCAGAAGGAGGCTGGGGAACACAGCATGTATAGTTGATAGTTGGGGTACCAAAATACATGCATACGTATGGTACTAAACCTGCGATGGGTTGATTCAAGAAAGTTATGGCCAAAAGAAAAGCTTGCCCAAGTATTTAGAGAGGAGTTTGCGGGTTACAAGTCAGATGACTATCGCTGAAGGCTGGTTGACATATTATTTGCTACATGCGGTAAAGAAAGCGACAGGGAAGAAACACACTACGGTTGTATCATGATTATAAACAGCCTGCTTCGGCATAATGCCGGTTAAACAGCAAATAGAGAGCACGTGACTTGGAAAACTCTATCAGTTTTGCATATGTTAGTACGCAGTGAAGCGTTGCTTTAGAGCCCCTAGACTAGCCCAACTTGAGTTGGAGCAAACCCCCCGACAAAGATTGTACAAACAAGTAAATTACAACAAAGTAAGAACAATGGAAATGACAAGCTAAGTTGATAATAGCGCTGTCACAGGGCTTAGTAGGCTATATTGAGGGAAGCTTATACTGAGGATAGCTTATGAAGAATTGAACCGACTTAGCCGGACCCCCTTTGCTAATCCCCGCCTTGACCTTTTTTTTTTTTTTTTTTTTTTTTCTATGTTTTTTTTTTTTTTTTTTTTTCTAATTTGTCCTTAAAGTTCACTAAATCAACGTTTTGATTTCAAGGTAGTTCATGTTTCTGATGCTTCTTATTTTGGCGTGTCTGTGTTTCTGCCAGTTCTTGGTCCATGTGAATTTGCTTCAGGATTTTTCTCGATACAAGCTTTGCAATTGTTAGGAGAGGGGTCTTTTTTTTTCTTTTCTTCATAGTGAACCAAGTTCGAGGGTGTTCAATGCCATTTTCTTTGGGTAACTTTGTAATCTATGACGTCGCTGCTCATGCTCAACGCCGGTTTTCTTCGTGTGATGTACAGGTTTGTTGTTGCCAATTTATAAACACATGGCTTAGTCAGCTCAGCCAGCTTCAGAGTAGGTACCTTTAGCTCTAACCAAAAAAAAAAAGCATCACCAGCCCGCCAGCTTCAAATTGTACGTGTTCTTCTGCGTAGCTTCATTTGGCTGAATTCTCATCAATTCAAGCTCTTGTTTTTTCTCGCCTTTTCTGCTGCTTTTCTTCTGTCTCCTTTGTTTCTTGTTCTGTAATCTGTTTTTGGCCAATTCGGGTTTTGTCATCTAGTGATAGATTAATCGAAGCGAATCGAACCGATTTTTGTTTCCATAAACAAGTACAGACATACACATATGTATGTACATACTTGCACTGTACACCCAAATCTAACCCTCGGCCTGGTTCCTTGACTCTATACATACATATGTACTTGTTTCGTTCCTTGCGTATTTCTTTTCCCTTTATCGCTTCTATCTCTTCGTCGTCTCCCTGATCGTTTCTCTCTACCCTCTCGTTTTCCAACTCACCCACAACCAGATACATACTCAAGCTCCCGCCAAACGCCCCGGATTTCATCTGCTGCAATACACGGCTACCTTGAGTCAATCCAATTCAATCAATCCCGCCCCAATTTATCGCCCTCCATCACAAATTTATTTCGGTGCCGCTCAGTTCAGCCTTACAGTCAGCTTCCCTGACGTCGTCTATAAGAGACAACCCGAAAAAAAATAGCCAGCAGCTCAAGCCAATACCCTAATCCCAGGGAAGAAATCAGCCGCCACCAGACCTGCAGAAACGCCGCTTGACGCCTCTTTTTTCTCGTGCATCTAGTTTGGATTGACCTAGTCTCGTCCTGTCCCGTCCCAATTGAGCTCCGTGTCCGACTTGACCTTGAGTCCCGCTATTGACCTCCACATTGACGCTTTACCGTCTTCTGATCCCCCCTTTTTTCGTGCTCGCCCAATTCCGCTCAACTCTTGGTTCTGATTTCCCGGCCCGAGTTGCTGGGGAGCACATGCAGACATCATGGCCCCGATATTGACTAGCCGACAGGCTGAGGAGCTGTTAGTTTCCCTCTTACTCCTCATTGGAGCTGCCAACTGTGGCTGGCTGTTTGTTTATTGAATCCAAAGCTAACCGTTTACAGCCACAAGTCGATAATTGCTTACTTGACAGCTAATGGCTTGGAACACACGGCTGCTGCTCTGCGGGAGGAGCTGAACATCAGCGATAGTGCTTTTGACGCCGAAACGGCCAAAAAGTACGAGACACTGTTGGAAAAGAAGTGGACGAGTGTAGTGCGGCTACAGAAAAAGGTGTGTGTCCTGTCAAACTTACGTCAACCGCCAATCCCTACAAGCTAACCTGAATCGAACCCCGCCAGATCATGGAACTCGAAACCCGCAGCGCCTCATTGCAAACAGAACTCGACAACGTCTCGCCCGCCTTCCTTTCCAAACGCAACCAAGATCCAGCCTCGTGGCTGCCCAGATCACCGCCGCGCCATTCCCTCGAATCACACCGCGATACAGTCAACTGCGTGGCCTTCCATCCCGTCTTTTCGTCTCTGGCTTCAGGCTCTGAAGACTGCACCATCAAAATCTGGGACTGGGAGTTTGGCGAATTGGAGCGCACCATAAAAGCTCATACCCAGGCTGTCCGCGACGTTGACTTTGGCGGCCCTCGTGGCAATGTTCTGCTGGCTTCGTGCTCTACCGACCTTACGATTAAACTTTGGGATCCTGCCGACGGTTACAAGAACACGCGCACTCTGAAAGGCCACGACCACAGCATCAGCACCGTGCGCTTCATCCCTGGCGGAAATCTGCTGGTTAGTGCTAGTGGTGACCAGACTCTGCGCATCTGGGATACGTCGACTGGCTACTGCCTCAAGACTCTGCAGGGCCATGCTGGATGGGTGCGCGACGTGTGTCCCGCTATCGATGGCCGCTTCCTTCTCTCCACCGGCAACGACCGCACCGTGCGGCTCTGGGACGTGTCGACACCACAGCCCAAGAACACGCTTACGCTCACCGGCCACGAAAATGTTATTTCATGCTGCGCCTTGGCCCCGCCCGCATCGTACCAGTACCTGGCAGCCTGGGCCGGCCTAAAATCGCCGCCTCCCGCGTCGAGCACGGCCGAGTTTATGGCTTCTGGGTCTCGTGACAAGACCATCAAGATATGGGACTCACGCGGCACGTGCCTGGGTACCCTGATTGGCCACGATAACTGGGTCAGCGCCATTGTCTTTCATCCCGGCGGAAAGTTTTTGCTGTCAGTCAGCGATGACAAGACGCTTCGCTGCTGGGACCTGAGCCAGGAGGGTAAGTGCGTCAAGGTGTTGACGGACACGCACGAGCAATTTATCACGTGTCTGCGGTGGGCGGCGGCGCCGGCAGACGGCGCAAACGGAACAGCAGATGGTGCGGGCGGCGCGGCAGGCGGGAAGGCGGATGCGGCGGCGTCATCGAGTGGACAGATTCGGTGTGTGATTGCAACGGCCAGTATGGATACCACAGTGAGGATATTTGCAAATTAGTTGCGGGGTTGATTTGCTGGTGATGGTTGTGCTGGGCGTTTCTTGTCTCTTTTCCTCCTCTTTTCATCCCTCCCTTTTTTTCTCTTTTCATTACCCCTCAGAGTCGCTTGCTTGTGTCACTGTTGCTTTCTGTTGTTGTTTTTTGCTACTTATTCTCCTTGAGTTTGTTATTTAAACTTTTACACTATTCCCTTTTTATTGTCTGTCGTCTCACGATGCTTTGTTATTGCGGTTGTGAGCGTGTTCATGAAATGATGTATCACTACTACATACTAGTGACAGTTTTAAGAGGTGACTGTTTCTGCATTGAGCGGCTGAGGATACCACTAATGAAATATTGAACAATGATACCAAGCGCATGTGAGCAGCCGATATGATGTTGGAGTCTATTAGTCATCCAAAAGAGCCGACTAAATACTGATTGAGCATAAATGACCTACATGCAAGAAGATCATCAATCCATCATCCACGCATCCCGTTGAGCTTCACGCAAAACCTGGAGAAATTCTTCATACATACTTACCTCTGCAGTCTTTCTGAGCTGGCTTTGATTAAGCACAACCATCCTGAGACTATTCATACACGGAATCAAGTGCTTGTGATGATTTGTGACATGGGTTTCAGCATGATGTGAAACATATTGGGCATGAGTACTGTGTGTTTGTGGCCTGCAAGATCACGGGGAGGTGAAGTGCTCCAGCAAAAGTGATAATTTTATCATCACTTCCTGCAGCTGTTGATAGCCGACCAAGTCAGCCATGCTCGTTATCATGCTCGGTGCATTGTCGAAATACATCATGAGCTGCAGCCTCCAAGTTGGGGAGTTTGAAAAAGATCTTCTCAAAACCAGTCAACACCAAGAAAAGGTTCGTTGTAGTGTCCATATCACGACAAACGTGAGGGCTTTGCAAAGTACCACCTGAATGATGTCACCAAACAGTCTGGTAGAGATAGGTGTCTAAAGTAGTGTTTGTTAATACACGTTGCTTAATCAGTAGTCCACCTCCTATACTCCAGCCAAATCATTCAATCACGCCAAGAAAAATTCGCCAAATCTTTGCATCGTCAACATCTCCTTCCAGAAAACCGGAAATAAGGGACTGTGAGAACTTTTAACCTGCCGGTTTCACGGGCGTGGTTGAATTCGCGAGGAACAAACAATATCAAACTTGACACTCAGCCCCTGCGTCTTTCTGGATGGCAGTTCAAAGGATAATCAAAAACATCGGCCAGTTGGAACAACAACTCTCGAAGATCGGTTGTCTGTAAGCGTTATGATACAGGATCTTCTCGGTTGGATCTCTCAAAAGCTTGGCTAACTGTAGGCTCAAGCCTCTTCCGTTTTGCAGAACTATAAAAGAAACGCGGAAGAAGTCAAAGCCATCCCCAATAGGATGCTTTTTTGATATCTCGATGTTGAACGTGATGAACCAGCGCTGAACAAAGAATGGAAGCACAGAATAAAAAAGAGACTTATATACAAATATGTATACCGCGTACGAAGTACATACTGCATGTGTATTTAGAAGAACATATAAACCCGAATGTTGCGTGGCGATTATAATTGTGGACCGTGAAGGGGATTAGGGTTCGGGTTCAGGGTAGAAGTTCGGGTTATCTACTGAGCGAGTAAGGATGGTGAAGAGTTTGCAGCAGCATCATGAGCTAGGGGAATGATTCTGTTGGAGGACAATGATTTTACTGATACTTGTTTTCTTTGTTGTATTTTCTTGTTAGTTTTGCAATTGTACAGTTCTGTTTTCTATCTCTTGATTTCGACCTCCATTTACCAGTCAACTCGTCGTATTTAACCGCCGCAATCCCGCGACACACGGCAATATGCCGTGTGTCGCGGCGCCATCTTATGGTTAACGTTGCCTGCTGGCTGGTACCCGTGAGATAAATTGAGATATACCTTGTCTTCCACCTGAAATTCTACCCCTTTTCGCCCTTTGTTGTATCGCTCTTGTGCCACCAGCCGTGCGCATCGAAAACCCGATGGCTGTGGCGCGGGCTCAATTCGCCTGAGTCTAGAAGAAACACTTCATTGGTCGGCTCATTCTTCTCAGGGTCCTCACTGGCAGCGACATAGGGTACAATCCTAGCGAGCTGGTTGACCGCAGTGGCGTCCCACTCGATGTGAAACACCCCTTCGTTGGGTATCCATCCTAGTGCCTTCAGGGCCTTCAGAAATTCCGTGCAGTCCGCCGGTATTGAGGCGTATTTCTTCGGGAAGTCCGTATGGTACAGGTGCCGCGGGGGTCCGGGCGGGGGGCCGTTAAATGCCGATGGGCCGCCATTGTAAGCATAACGGTCGCGACTCGCCGGTGGTCCCGCGGTCATCCTTTCAAACGGCTGGTCTCGGTCAAGGGCTGGGTCGTATCTAGCCGCTGGGGGAACTACACTAGGCCTAGAATAACCGGCCGCTGATGGTCCCGGTACGGTAGGGCGCATAGCCCCTTGACCCCAATCCGTTTCCCGACCTGGTACTCCGAAACCCACGTGGCCGTCGGGTCTACCCGCCGTGGGGTAGCTACCTGCGGGGTGGTCCCCAACTAGGGATGACAACGACATCGGGCCTGGTAAGGGATTAAATTTGTCTGGACCGCCGCCAAAGGAATCAGTGAGGCGCCCATTCAGTGGAGGTTCGTAACCGGTTCCATAAGGGGGCGCCGGTACGCCGCCAGCACCCAGTGGTCCCCGTCCAGATGGTACACCCGGCTGGCTCGAAGCCACCGAGACCTGGTCAATGGGCCGCCATGCTGACATCTTTTCTACCAAATCATTGATAGAAGCCTGCAGCGTCCCGATCGTGGCCACTCCCGCATGACTATCATGCTCCATTCCTTCACCATACAGGGGCGAGGGAACCGTCGATTCGAGCGGGATGGCCGCGTCGTCGAGCACCTCCTCTGGGGCTACTGCGATCGGGAACACACTAGTACGTGATAATTCCGCTGCTACTACCGGCGCCTTGTTGGTCCACAGCGGCGCCCACACCTCAAAGGCCCATTTGGCTTTTTGAGCCATCATGCGCGCTCTTGTGGGGGGGGGGGGGGGCTTATACCGCGCCCAAGGGTCGATACCCCGTAGTCCGGCCAGGCGCAAATCGCGGACTGCATCGGGCGACACCGCTAGTACCAACTGCATTACGTCGTTGGTAGGTTCCCAGTGCAAATCTGCTCGGAGGGCCAGCACTGCCATGGTCCACTGATCATGCTCAAACAGCCCCGTCTGGCGGAGCACCCTGTACTTGGCCGCTTGGGGGAAATGAGTTATCAGAGTGGCCGCTAAGTTACGCAGTGCATCCAGTGCCTCTTCCAACTCCGGACCGGATGCATTAAATGCCTGTAGCGCCACACCCAGTTGGATACCGGTGGTACCCATCGTACGATTCCGGCACTTTGTCCCGGTGCGTGGTCGGCCATGGTGATGTTTCTTAGACTAGAAGTCCAAGGAAAGAAATGGTGTCTAAGTTAAAGGTAACGAGTCGTATTGTCAGACGGACGAAGGCGTTGCTACCATCTGCCGTATGTCGCGGGATTGCGGCGGTTAAATACGACGAGTTGACTGGTAAATGGAGGTCGAAATCAAGAGATAGAAAACAGAACTGTACAATTGCAAAACTAACAAGAAAATACAACAAAGAAAGCATCAAAACAGGTATCAGTAAAATCATTGTCCTCCAACAGAATCATTCCCCTAGCTCATGATGCTGCAAACTCTTCACCATCCTTACTCTTTCAATAGATAACCCGAACTTCTACCTTGAACCCTAGTCTCCTTCACGGTCCACAATTATAATCGCCACGCGACAGTATGCCCTTCCGAACTTTACCTGACTTCAGCCATGCAAGTTGTAACCACCTGCAGTACGGCAGCTGTCTTTTTCTCAGTGATGTCACTCTGCACCAACTTGATTGCTCAATCGCAGTTTTGTCATGTGTACATGGAATTGATTTTCAAGGAGACGGAATGTAGTACACACATACTACATGGAAAGCATCAGTCAGCACACAGGTTATTTTACAGCTTTGTTTTGTATTATAAAGTTCTTGGGCCAGTTAAGCGCGCTCAAGAAATGCAAATTACTGAGAAGAAAAGGAAACGCCTCGATCAAAGATATAACGAGTAAGGTATACAGAAAAAAGAAAAAGAAAGGATTTGGTGTTTCAGAGAGGAAGAGAATAGAAAAGCACGCAAGACTCTACGTGCCTTAGGGGAGCCTCGTGTTTAGAGCATACTTGTACATGTCGGTCGCAACTGACAGAACGTTATCCAGACAAAACGCGCTCTACCCTTGACACCTTGTCGAGATCCGCGGTATGGTGTGAGTGCATGGGTGTCGAAGGAATATTCTAGTCGCTCGACCGTGGTCAATTCGCTGTGCTAACGAAAAGTGAAAGCACTTATGCGCCACCAACGAGGATGTTGTTGACGGGAATGTGAACTGCATGCGAATTAGTAACCTGGTTAACTCTTAAGATGGCTTTGAGTATTGCGCATAAAACTTACTCAGCTTGACAAGGAAACCAACAGCGCCCCTATAGAACAAAAGTGTTAGTATATATTTTACAAACAGCCTAACCCAGGCGCACACGTAGCACTTCAGAAAATCATGTGTATAGCAGCGACGTGATGCCGTCGAAGGTGGGAGCGTACATAATCAAGAAGCCAACACCAACAGCCTGGCAAAGCTTCAGGAATTCCTTTTGGTCGGCTGTACACGAAGACAATCAGTTAGCTATATTTGACAGAAACGGCGCGTCAGCGCATACAGGCCACTACTAGCGATTATAGCTGGGAGTAGGATGTGTGATGCGCTGATGCATAGCGGGCACGTTGTGTGAGAGCAATTGCGAGCTGAGAAGCAGTTGGAGAGACTAACGCTTGGTGCAACGGCGCATGAACTGGATGCCATCGCGGGCGAACTCAGCAGGAACCTCGACAAACTCTTGGACGGCGTCGGACATTGTGGGGTGTTTTTGTATTCCGATTGTGTATCGCGTAGGTTGATAGTCTGGGCGGCAATTCAAGTAAGCGTGCGAAGACGAAAAATGGAGGGTCAAGAAAAAAAATATAAGGCAATTGGGAGGGTAAAAAGATTGAAACTAGAGGAATATGTAAACTTGAACATGTGTCAGTTCACTTAGAAGTCGGAATTCTGGGGCCCTTGCCAAAAGCGCTCAAGGCTGAAAGCCAGATTGCCCATTTGACGTGAATTAGCCGGAGTTTTGCCTGGGGATGCGACCACGTACATGCATATGTAGTATGTTTTTTTTATATATCATCCTCAAAGTCTATGTAAGAGACGCGTCTCAATCGCCTACCTTCTGATCTTCTCTTCACATATATACATACTCCAACTTCCAATATCTACTCTGAATATTTGAAGTTTACCATACTGCAAGCTGAATCAACCATCCCCACTTTCAAGCATGGTACACAACTCCATTACCATCATGTGTGCAACAAGTACTTGTACTATGTAGTACATACTGCGTGTGTACTATGTATATAGTGAATTATATTCAGCTTTACGTAGTGAAATCAGCCCGAAAAAACACAGCAAACATTCTCCATCTCCGTCAAAAAGAGACAGAAAGCATACCACTTGGCTGAGGCACCTGTTGACTTGATTGCGTCATAAGGATAACCCAAGAACTGTCCGGCCTAGTTACTATGTACATACTATGCAGTTACATCCTTTGAGTGTGGAGTATCTACAGAAAGTGTGTACATACATACATACTATGTACATACAAGTTGTACAAGTACGTAGTATATGTATATTCATATATATTACATCTGTACAGTACATGCTGTTGTTAGCTGTTGCTAGGCCGGAATCCTTTATCACAGCCCAAGATAACGGTCTAATTTAGACGGAATAGAGTATGTACAGGTATGTACTGGTATGTACATACATACATATGTAGTACTTTTGTCAGACGTCGCTAAGACACTCACTATGCTTTGCTACTATCAACATAAATACTTGCATCTCCTCTGATACCTTTGGCTCAGTTTTGGTTGGCTTTTTCTCTTGATCGAAATTGGCAATTCGTAAAGCAACAACACTTTCTTCTTCTCCCCGTAGGTGATCTCAATACAAATATGTATCTCTATTTCATTCGGGTTGACCTACGTAACCCTGCGTCACATTCTTGGCTTCTGTTATCCCGACACTGCTCTAAGCCCGCTTGCTTTCCCTTGTTAGGGTTTCGGTTTGGGTGCTGTAAGCGATTCTCTACAACACCATGGGCCCATTGACTCAAAAGCAACAGGGTTGAAACAATCACTCAAGAGGCAGCAGCTATCTTACCTGCTGAAGTGTGCAAAGCGAAAGGTCTTTCCCTCCTTATAAACCCGGTGCCAGCAGTCAAACGGCTTTGTATGTACCGCCAACAGCCGGAAGTTGACTATCCCAATTATTTGATCGAATTTGAAGATATGCGAGTGACCTACGACGGCTCGCGTTTCATCTCGATATTTTTTTCAGGAACTGCTTCGCCGAGCGAGGAGATTGTGGCCAGAGAATACCGGACTTGGAGGGACAGATTGATGCTGAGAGCTTTGGAAGACACCGTAAGTTTTCCATAGGAACCCGAAAAGATGCTGTTTGTATTGACTAGCCTGACGGGAGATGTCTCGGACCTCACCTGCACGGCTCGCCAACAGTTGATTAAAACCTCAATGGATTCGTCAGCATGGAATTTTACTACTTTTAGGGAGCTGGTGGCTTTTCTGAGCCAGCTATACCACGCTGGTAACGATTTGGTGAAGTATGGACTTAGAACAACTGGGTATGACGAAAGTCCCGGATTTACACCAGTTCATGACCAAATTTGAGACGCGTTGTACCAGTGTTGGCTTGGACAATGCCGGAAAAGTTTTGAAGCTGCACGCGCGAACGTCAAAGCAACTACGCCAAAAGCGGACTCCCTCGTCCCGCTCCGGATGACTACCGAGATTCGGTTGGGGTGTACACCGACATGCATGCTGGCACCCGCGAAATGAATGTTGCGGAGGGACGCTTGCCCACAGCGAGAACCCAGCTGCAATCGCAAACCATGAAATCGATATACGCGACGCCCAGTTACACGACTGGCCTGCGTGGGAGACAGCTTCCAGCCGGGGAGCCCATAAAGCTGGGCCGAGTTTCCGGTTCAAACGCCTGTCAGGCCAAGGGAGGCAACAATACAGGAGGAAATTCACTGTTTGTTTTAACAATGCCTGGAAGAGAACATTTGTTTTCATTAACGGCAGCAGGGCCACAAGTTGCACACTTGCCCAAAAAAGAGGATGTCGTCAGGAGAGGCAGCCAGGGTTGTGCGTAATCAGAGGTGCGGCCTAGTTTAATCCAAGAAGGTAGTCCCAACATCGGCTGGAAGGCACCAACTATCGAGGTCTCACACGTCTTTCAAGGGGTGATAGACGTTGTTGGACGTCTCAGCGGTTCGCACCAGAAGAAGAAAGGTGGTACAGGATATCCTTAACAAGATAAGCGTGAGAAAGATCTCCAGTGAAGATGCGAGCATTGCTTTGAATCAAAAGCAAGCCCTTACCGGTGAAGAAGTGTTGGAAAAGCTCCCCCCCCCCCCCTTCCCCCGGAGTGTCATGATTTGGTTGAGGCCTACCTTCCCCAAAACGACAAATTGCCACCCCATGGCCCACATAACTACAGCATCCGCCTGAAGTAGGGCGCTACACTTTCCAAAAGTCGGTTGCGCACCACGACACGGGATGAATTGACATCCGGAAATGCGAATTATCGGTACAGAAGACCAAACATCTGGGGTTCATCGTGGGACAGGGATATGGGGAGATGGACTTGAAGAAAACCGCAACCATCCGTGATTGGGGATACATTCACAATCTGAAGGCAGCCCGCAGAAGGTGGCCGCCGTCAAAAAGGCCTTCGAGGAGGCCACGGGAGCAAAGGTGGTCGAGGTGTGTCTGCAGAGGGACGAGCAGCTACACGCATACCTGGTCCAGGTAGAAGCCACCGGAAGAGCACTCCCCAACACAATGCGGCTCGGAGGAGACACGGCTGGAATCGTGCTCGTCCATGGACGCCCTAGGGTAGGGAAGCAGTGCAGCAACTGCTTTGGCTGGCATGGTGCAACCCCGTGCAAGAGACAGCCACGCTGCTGCCTGTGCGTAGAGACTGGCCATGTTGAGGCAGGTCACAGACGTTGCAGCCCCGGTCACGAGGACTGCCCCGCGCAGTGCATAAACTGCGAAGGTCCTCACCCCTCGGATGACCCGGATTGCCCTTTACGACCTGCAGGTATCCCTGCGGATCAGCGGAAGGCGATCAAGGAGGCCCAACGTAAGAAAACTCTGGGCCTAAGAGCTGCATGCAAGGCGCACAGCTCTAAAGGCGCAGAGG
>CM069901.1:1499335-1512160 GCA_036034705.1 Thielaviopsis punctulata | reverse complement strand
TTCAGAAAATTTTTCCCTGG
Source organism: Thielaviopsis punctulata (assembly GCA_036034705.1). Classification (NCBI taxonomy): domain Eukaryota; kingdom Fungi; phylum Ascomycota; class Sordariomycetes; order Microascales; family Ceratocystidaceae; genus Thielaviopsis; species Thielaviopsis punctulata. The sequence goes on along the minus strand of CM069901.1, from coordinate 1,512,140 downwards.
GCGCTTCGGCCCTCTCCTTGGGGCCGCCGCCGGTCGCGCCTGCTTGCGCTCCTTTCATATTGTATATGGGGGAAAAGCTCCCAAAACCCCCTACAACTTTGTGGACTTTCTGTGACTTATGACCGTGAATTCGTTGACTTATGGCGCAAAGTATGCACCACGGTCGTGTTGTTGTAAGAGCTTGACTGACGTGATGGTCTGGTTAGAACAGCGCCCAAACGGGAAATTCAGCCTGGATTTTTGTTTTGAGTGTTGTGAGGCCGGCATAATGTGGTTTTTAAAAAAAAAAAAAAAAAAGAAAAAAGGCATGGAATCCTTGTGTGACGTGCTGACAAAATATGTACAAGGCATAGATGCATAGCCGAAGGAGAGAAGGGCAAAACTGAGGATACTTGGAAGGCTTTGGGGAATATTGAGGAGCCGTGACTTGTGTTGTATCTTCGTTAGCTAGAAATAGCATGGAAAAGGAGTCAGAGCAGTCTGTGGTTCTCCCTATCTTCTTTGACACTATTCAGCCTGGTCCCCTCCTCCGTTCCTCTCATCACGTATTCGTTTGTGGCCTTCACACACAGAGACAGAGGGATATATACGTATATACATTTAGGATAAGACCTTTTTAAAGGTTGAATTCTATCTTTCTCTTAGCTCATCTAAAGAAGGGAACTGAAGAAAGACGGACTTCACAGAAGAAAAGCGAGGGAGGAGTTTGTACAAATCGTCAATCAATGTCAATTAAGAATTTTAGACAGCACAAAACAAACCCTAAGCTAAAACGCTTACACACCAAAAGAAAGGTAAACTAAAAGGGTTCTGCAGGACTTCTCTCTCTCCTCCTCTTTTTATAGGCACTGCTTGAGTCGTCCTCCTCCACGTAGTCCCCCATGTCATAGTCTTCTTGGTCTTCGCACGCGCTTGTCTCGGAATGCACGCTTGTCGTATTTTTCAAACCCTTACTCCTGGAGCTTCGGCTCTTCACAAAAGTCAATCGAGAGTGCTGCTTTGGGCTTCCTTTAAGCGGCCGCTTGTTGACTCTTCCCGACTGATGCCTTTTCACGTGAGACTGTTTGCGGATGGCTTTGGCAACAGCCTCAGCTTCAGCAGCCTTAATCTTGGCAAGCGTAACCGCTACAGCATCAGCCTTAGCCTTATCCTGAGCAGCCTTAGCCTGAGCTTGAGCAGCCTTAGCTTTATCCTGAGCATCCTTAGCCATATCTTGAGCAGCTTGGGCCTCAGCTCGAGCAGCTCGAGCCTCAGCTTGAGCAGCCTCAGCATCAATTTGAGCAGCCTCGGCTTCAACTTGAGCAGCCTTAACCGCAGCTCGAGCAGCTCGAGCTTCGCCTTGAGTAGCTCGAGCTTCAATTTCAGCCTCAAAATGAGCGTGAACCTTAGCTTGAGCCTCAGCTTGAGCAGCCTCAGCCTTATGTTGAGCAACCTCAGCTTCAACTTGAGCAATCTTAGCCTCCTCTGCAGAATTATCGGCTTTAGCCTGAGCCTCGGCAACAGCACCTTTGGCATTAAAAATGTGCCTAATATGAGCGACAGTATCAATATCAGAACCAACTCCCATTTCCATGACTGCATCAACAGGGGGAACAGCGGCAGTGGGAGCAGCGGCAGCGACAGTGGCAGCGGAAGCAGCAGCAGCGGGAATGGTAGCGACATAAGCGGTAGTGCGGGCCCAACTATTTGCCTGATGTATGAAGCCATCGCGATACTGCTTGGCTAGCTCGCGTATATTGTGTAATACACGCACACCCTCAGCAAATGTTTCCTTGATAAGAATCATAGACACGCTGTATATAAGCGTTGCATGATACTGAGGCGGCTCCCTGTTTGTCGGCTTCGTCACATAGTGAGCATAAATATTGAGAAAACTATCTATGCATATAACACTGAAGGTATACGCATTGCCATCATACTCTTCAGTGCTTACGCCGTAGTTCTGAATTGCGTGCATGGCACGTGCACCGTATGCACCGTAATAGCGAATTTGGTTTTTTGCTGTTCCGATACTACCCTCTGGACCTTTTACTTCGATAAAAAGGTTTGGAAGGATATCTCCCTGAACTGACGGGGCGATGAGATTTGACAACTCGTTGAGTACGTTTTTTTCGAGTTCATCGCGTTTTGCACCAAAGTACATGTCGGGCCTCGGTCGCACAACGTCCGCATCGATCAAGTTTTGCAAATTGTCAAATACTATTTCTGGGGATGATTCGGCAATGCCCTCTCCACTTAATATAAGCGGCAATATTTTCCAATTAGTCTCCGTTGCGTTCTTGATGTTCGGGAGAGTGTTCCGAAACCGTTGAAAGCGCTTGTCAAGGTCGGCCATCAGCATTTGTGGTAGCGGCAAATCTAGCATATCCTGAATGCTAGCTATGTTGGCAGGTGGCTCAGAATAATTCTCTGGATGGATTCCATGACCGCGAATTAAATTATCGAACCCTCCATCGTAGTCCGAAGGGTTTGTGGAGCTGGCCCTTGAACCGCAGGCCCAAGAGTTTGTCGTATTGGTCGGGGATACCGGGGGAGGCGACTCGTTTTGTAAAAATAACGACATATTATCGGCAATACTGTGGATATTGTAGCCGCGCAGGGAGCAGAGATCAGGCACACGGTGGCGCGAACAGCGAGCAACGAAGCGGGCGTGTTGAGCAATGTAAGAAGAAGAAGAAGATGTAATGGATACCAGCGGAGATGGACGGGGCTGGCGGTGCGTTGTATACGATGGTGAAGTCTGCGAAGAGCAGACTTACTAGGACGCGTTTCACAGGGCGGTAGAATATGCGATAGGTGCTGGCTGACACAAGAGGGCTTGTATCTAAAAGTATGGATCGGGAAGCGAGAAGAAGAGGTACTGGTGTCGATGCTAGGATATATACCAGCCACGGTAGCAACAGAGTAGAGGTAAAGAATTTATAGAACAAACGCACACAAAAAAAAGGTTGTACTACGTAGGTAGTAAAGTGGAGAATGGAAATTAAGTGGGGATTGAAGCATTCAACTCATTGTTCTACAACTACAAGTCCGTTGTCTACAGGTGCTAATTAAATGACGGAAAAGAAGAGAATGAGTAAATTGTAATATTGGTGACTGTGAAGCCGAAAAAAGAAAGTGTCAATGCTACAAGATTGATTGATTGGAGCTATTTAACGCATCTCGCACAGGGAGTAAACGGCGCCGGATTTTTACGACGCCACGTCCCACACGCCACAGCCTAGCACGGGTGCAGAGGTGTTGTCGGCTCGGCACACTGGTCGCACCGTACCTCCACTCCATCATGGTTGAATGGTAGTCCTTGAAGTCGCCGTGCCCTAATCTAGCTGCTAGCAGCCTTTCCGAGACCAGGCGTCTCATGTTTCTACCCCAAAGGCATTTCCATGGCAATGGTGCGTCCATATATTTCCTTCAGTGTGCGCGCCCCAGCAGTCCTAGGTCCTAGTGAAAGTCCCTACGGAGCTCCTGTTTACGCCACCTAGACAACGCCGACAGGGTATATTCGTCTGGCGAGCGCAGAGGGTTAGCAAGGGAGTCCGCTCTCTCACTGCCTTCTATGCCGCAGTGGCCCAGGATCCACCTATATTCATGTAGTACAATACTAATTCCTGCCCCTTCTCTCCTCTCTCCTTCAACTTCAAAAGACAACAGTATCCCTGGAAAACAGCGCGCGATGCGTGTAAAGTTGTATCTTCAGCTAGTGGTTCTATTGAATATTGAAGAACTACCGCCAAAAAAAATCTCCAGCCAAATCTCAAGCCACGTATTTGAGTTCAACAAAAGCTGGAAAGGCCCAGAAAATCTACCCACTAGCCCCTCAACCATCTAGTCTGTCCTTTGATCATCCCAAACTATACAAAAGACTTCAAGTAATCCAGCTCAACACGGCACTTGCGCCGATGATCCCGTCTCTTCATCTTCGTCTCCATTCTCTCCTTATACTGACTTTGGTCTTCTGGTCCATACATGAGCACCTCGGGCTTTCCCTTTGTCAAGTCTGCCAGCATCGACAGGTGAAAGTCAATCATGACAAGCCGTTTCTTTTCCGCGCAAAACAGCATATTCGCATGCCGCACATCTCTGTGCTCCACGCCCATCCGGTGCAGCATGCGGAGAGCCTTAATGGCCTGCGTCTTGAGACCCCCGCCCAGACACTCGACTGCTTCGCCACCCCACGACATCAAGATGGCATACTCCATGTCCATGCCGTCATAATGGTAGAACCGGCCAACCGCCTCCATGGAGAGCGAGCCCAGAAGCACGGGAATGTACTGGCCCTGTAGGGCTGTGAGACACTCATACACTGCAACTTCGTGCTGCAGGTCTCGGATAAACTCACCGGGGCAGGCCTTTGCGAAAAACGTATAGCCATATTCTAGCAGGCACACCTTGAACGCAGCACTTCGACGTCCTGTAATGTCCAGCCTGATAAAGCCACGCTCCTTAGTCACGTATAGCTGCTGTGAAAGCAAGTTTATGAGCTGAGACTGGTTAATGGCATGGTTGTCTTTGTGCTCTTGGTCTGAAATGCATGCACGGTGCCGGTCGACATTGGGACACTTTGGATCCAGGGTTGTGTCTTGAACCAAGCCATGCAAACAGTCTGGCGTGCAGTACTTCTCCGGCGTCTCTTGGCGGTACCGCGCGGGTTCTTCTTGGTCAGACAAACTGACAAACTCAACTCCAACTCCAGAATCTAAATCTGTTGGGCAGCTCTCACCCGCGTCATCGAGACAGCCAGGGGCCTTTGCATCGGGAACATGGTCCGAAAGTTTGCCGTCAACCCACCGGCGCTTGGGCGGAGTAGAATCGTCGGCACTGTTATCGTCGTCTTTGCTTTTCCGCTTCTTGCACTGCTGCACGCCGCCCGCAGCCAACACGTCTGGGTCGGCATTGGAAGTTGCCGTCAACTCTGCCATCTCTGTGGTGAAGCAGCCGGCGGTTCCGGTAAAAGGGTAGTGTGTAGCTTTAGCATCTGTCAGCCGCCCCTCGGGCCTTCCCACCATCCACGCCTGCAAAAATGATACGGCCCAGGTCTTGAGGCTCTGCTGGACAGCATGGCGCCTGTCGACGCCTTGTGCCTTTGTATGCAAGGACATGAGCACAAATGCCAGATATTGGCCCAGAGTTGTCGAAAGCTGAGCGTCAATCGAGCGCAATGGCTTTGGAGAATCAAGCGAGTCCAGTAGCTCTGAGTAATTAACTGAGTCCGAGGCTGATGGCTTTGAAGAATCAATCTCAAGCGTTGAGAGATGATATTGAAGTGTCTCTGGACTGTCCCAATCAATCTTGAGAAACACCACGGCTGCTCCAGTCGTCAGGATGCCAAACTCCAGACCACCCCCAATCATGTAATTGTATGTGTGTGTCAAGGCAGCTGCGACCAGCTTTCCAGACTTGCGAGTCTCATCTTGCTCTTGATTGCAACTAGCCACGTCTGTCAAATCTTCAATGGTGTGTAAGCCGCGAGAGAAGTCTTCTAGTGTCAGTCTTTCAGGGGACTTGTACTCGATCACAAAGAGGACAGAGTCCTTATCCGGGTCATCGAACCGCTTATGGACCAATATCTGGTCAGCATCATCCAGCCGGACGCGCCTCGGAGTCTGGCACGGCCGAGAGGATGGGGGCATAGCGGTTGCTTTGGGGGCCTCGGTGGTTTTTGCAAATTTGTTTCTCTCAGTACCCGCGTAGTAGCAATAGTTGTCAACATGCATAGACAAGCCTCGCTTGTCTTTGCAATGGGTAAAACAGACTCCAGAGCCCATGTTAAACTTGCTCTGGATTTGGTAGCCTTCAGGTTTCATGAGCTTTTCGATAAGATCTTGAGTTGCTTCTTCAACAGAATGGTACATGGCAAGCTTCAGTGACTTTTCAGAATGCATGAAAGCACTCTGGACAGCAGAACAAATTTGTAACGGAGACTGAAAATATGCCTGCGCATCAGAGAACACACTGTAAAAATGGTGGAGAGTGTTACGTTGAGTCTGTCGAAAATCAGACCATGGCTTGATAGCGGTTGGACGCCAGAGTTGAGGAGGTTTCGGGAGTGCACGTGCACCGTTGTAGACGGGTGGCTTGATAGGGTTAATGGGGAAGTACTTGGCAAGGCACTCGTGATGGGTAATGAAGAGGTTTGGGAGGGTAGTTTGGCTACCGATATCAGTAAGCCGATTCTTAACAGCAGTTTCATTTTTTACGGCATCGCGGTATTCGCCGTTAGCCCTGATATACTGCTCCATAGCATCGATCCACTTCTGTGCGGCGGCCGCGCTCTCACTGCCCTCCGCAATGCCGTCAAGCTGTATGGGCTCTTCGGGTGATAGATTTTGATTACTGATTTCACAGAACTCTTTCTGGGCTGCCAAACGCGCTTCATAGGCTTGATCGGCGTGTTGCAAGGCACTCATGCGCTGTCTCTCGAAGTTGTCCAGCAATTGCGTCAGTTTCTGCACTGTTTCAAGCATCTTGCCCGGTTTGGCAGAAGACTCAGCTCAGCAGATGATGGATGCGCTTGGGAAATAAAGGCCCACCACTTAAGCTGTGTGGAGAGTTTAGGAGGAGAGATGGGCGTGTTCGCGAGAAAACCAGAGGATAAGAGGGGAAAGATGGAAAAGGTCGTCTGGCGTGGTGATTGATAAGGTGGGAAAACAAGGGCATATTTAGCTCGTTGTCATTACGGCAATATTCATGCACTGCGAAAGTTCGGTCTTTTTTATATTGCTACATTTTAAGGGTTATGTGCACCATCAATTAGTCGTTAGGGTTAATATACTCCTCAACTTATCTGGATGGTCGAAGCAGCAAGTCCATTAACTTCGTAAACCACTTCTTTTCTTCAATTACAGCTAGCGCTATATATACAAAAGACATTACTATAGCTGAAGAACAGCCCAAAATGCCATAGTTGACTGGTGATTATAGGATATATCTTCAGTTAGTAGTTCTGTTGAAGAACTACATACTATGTACACATATATGTACTAGCAACATGCCGACTTCAGCTCCCGCAGAAAACATATCCGGCTAGCAGACGTCAGTTTCTGGTATACATACATACGTGTATCCCATATTCCAACCAGAGCTGAGGGTCAAGACGCCACTAGACAGCAGTCTGATATATTTGTAGATGTTGCGAGCCTTCTCTCAACTACTTATAGCAGTCATATGGTCGGCGTACCGCTTTAAAAGCCGATTTTTTTTTTTTAGCTAAAAGGGTTTACTTCCCCTTGAGTAGCTGATAGATTTTATGTAGTACTGGCTATGCGTCGTAGAGGAAAGCCAATATGCATGAAATCATCTAGATAACTGACTAGAGCAGCTTCCTGGCTATCTTTGAGCCGCTTATTATGACCGCCATGTTGTATTTTGGCTGAGGACTGTTGTTGAGCCCGGGAGATCTTGTCAAGAAGTGTTCGGGGGGTAATATGGCAGCAGAAGCCTTGGATGCAATATCATAAAGAGTATTGCAAAAAGTCGATATCGACAATTTCCGTTTGGTTAGTGGTTAGACATGGTGGGCAAAAAGGAGAGAATTAAAGATGGGCTGAGATAGAGGAGAAAGTAAAGGAAGAACAAGAAGTCAGCAATTGAGACGCGCCTCTTGGCGACAAAGCGATAACTCATGATGTGATAATGTGGGTGACGATGTGGGGGAGAATGAAATCGGAAGCCCACAAGATGCAAGATTGAGGTTATCTGTGCATGAGTAAAGCTAGGCCTATGGTTTGTATACTTATGTATGTACAAGAAGCCATACCATACGCATTTTACAAGTACTATTTATGCATATACTATTTATACATACATACATAAAAGACCATCTTCTAGTGCTAGTTCAAACTCATTCTACCGCATACTTGGCTGACTTCAATCTTATGGAAAACATATACATAGCCATTACTGAAACGAATAATTGAGCGATGGACCAAAGGTAAGGGTATGGTCTTGCGTAGCCTCCAGAAACTAGATGCATATTGCATCTGAAGAAGATTCGCCATGAAGCATCAATGGCTGACAAACAGAGCTGCCCACTAGACTTTACTAGCTATAAAAGTTAGCTGTTCTTTATTCCGTGAAAGATTGAGCAGCCGAAAAGAAAACCCGTGTAGAGTACGCGGCTTTGTGTGCTGTACATACGTACTACATCCACGAAAGCACGTGACAGCATATCTCACATAGCTAAAAGACAGACTGATAAGCGGGACTTTGCAGTAACCTAAGGCAAAAAAAAAAAAACTGCGTCGTAACAGCACCCGTTTGGTTTGCGCCGGTTGGATAACTCAAATATTACCCTTTGGCAAAGTCGTCGTCATCCAAAGTCCCAAAGAGGAAAAGGGCGATTTTCTTTTCGGGGGTGATCGTTGACTTCTAAGGTTTTGTTGATTCTTGCTGTCAGCTTCATCATTTTGGAGAAAAAGTACCAGAGAAGCCATCTTGAGAAGCAGTATCAGAAAAAGGCATAAAAAGGTGATGGTGTTTACTGTTTTACTCATATATGTTGATTGGAAAACTGAAGAATAGTCACAAAGAAGTCAGTGGTTCAAGCCTCAGCAAAAACCCTGTCACTGACAAGACGACCAGGGTACCAGCTATTCCATAGTAGCTATGGCCGAATTCTGTGTTACGCGGCTTTTTATATTACATACGTAATCCGCATCAAAGCCACGCCTGTTTAGTTGTTGCATGCCTGGCTTCATTATATATACTGCATGTATGTATGCATGTTACTTGTAGACATTTTTAAGCAAAGTTTGCCTGAGATCAAAGCTTCGGATTACTGGTGTTAAGACCAGTCTATCCCTTTGATTTTGATTTTTTTTTTGCACACCTTGGATTAGGCAATACAAGAAACCACGGCATTCTCGTGGGCTGGTCTCTGTCTTATTCACCTTTTTCTCTTCTCTTCTTACTCGGTTGACCCTTTCTATCCTCCCGTTCGCCTTTCTTACACACACCCGACAGGACAGACCACCCCAAGCATGACCCGCCCCATCGCCCTTGCCGCCGCCGTCGCCGGCCTCGGCGCCACAGCTGCTGCTCTCCCGGCCCCTATTGACACCATGCACCACGTCCAAGTTGCCGTGACTCTTTTCCCCGACCTCACCGCGCCCGTGCCCGAGTCCCGCTCTGCCACTGACCGCATCCGCCTGGACAGCCCGTTGGACCTGTCGGCCGTCGACCTCGGCATTGTCGGGTCCAAGGGCGCCTATGCCGCGTCGCAGCTAAGCATCGGCTCCGAGGGCATGGTCGTCTCGTTTGCCCCCGGCGCTGCCGATGCCAAGCCGCTCCGCAAGACTGTCCAGCCGCTGCTCGATGGACTGTGCTCACCGGCGCGGTCGTGTGCAAAGATCCCCTCGGCAATCGACATCGAGGCTGTCCCGGCCATGCACGCCAACCACCCCGTGACGCTGTTTACTCTGCGCCTAGCCAGCCTGGATGATAGGCCGGTGGACCCGCCGCTGGTGGCACAATTTGCTTTTGATGGTGCTGGATCCGGCGCCCTGATTTATTTGTCTGATATGCCGCCCAAAATGGCCGACGGGTCTGTTGTCGAGGACGCCCCCCCGCACAAGTGTTCGTGGTGGTGCCGTATAACTGAGTTCTTTAGCATGGGGACCGGCATGGACAGGCCCCCCCGGAGACACAGACATCATGGTCACCATGGTCACAGACACCACGACCACAGCCATGGCGAGCCGGGCCTGGGTATGCGTCCGGGTGCGATGAAGCATGGCGAGGGAAGACTGGAGGATGAACACGGACGCTGGCCGCCACATCATGGACCGCATCACGGCCCTCCACCTCCCCACGGCCCTCCACCTCCCCACGGCCACGGACCGCATCACGGAGCGCCAAATGGAACTGAGCCGTTCCCACCACACCATGGCGAGCATCCCCCGCCCCCGCCTCCTTCATTTGAGGGTGAGCCGCCCATGGACGATGAAGGGCTTCCCCCGCCGCCATTTGAGGGCGAATCGCCTCTTCCTCCTCCTCCACCTCCTCCCTCTCATGGTGAATTGACTCCTCCTTCCAACGACCGCCCCACAGAGTTCCCTCATCCCCCTCATGACCAAGGCATGTCTCCTCCGAGTCCGCACAACAGACCCCACGGTGGACCTCCAGCTGCCCCCCAGCACGCCCCGCACGGTGCTTCTTTGCTGCCTTCTCTGATAGCCAATGTCTTTTTGGTTTTCGGTATGTTGTTAGCTGTGCGTGCGAGCACCAGGTAAGTTTTCTTTTTTTTTTTCTTGACAAAAATAGAGAGACAACGCCATGAATAGATACTTACATACAGACAGTGCCTTCATCAACTACCGAAACACCCGCCACGGCGCTGTTTCTCTCGATGTCGAGGCAGTCGGTGCTCAATCATCCAAGCCGATGGACAAGAAACAGAAGGGTCTCCTGGAGAATCAGGTGCCGCCCCTGGAGACGCATAAGAAGAATGCAGAGCTCTAGAGAGGCCTAAGGAGTGTGCTTTTTCCAGTTGTGTATTTCCTTTGTTGTTGTTTTTCGCGTGTTTGTCAGGCGTTGACTTGGGTGGTTTCGACTCTTGTGCTTGTTAGATGCGCGTTTGGGTGGTTGTTTTCATGCAGTTTTATATGAAAGAATTCCGCGGCATTTCCATGTGCTTTCTTAGGGAATTTGACCTTCTACAAATTATTGATCACATATAGTGAGAAAAGAGAAAGAGAGCGAGTCATGCCGCAAACGCAATGTTGATCTGTTCATAGCATAGGGTTTATAGGGCTAGGGTTACGACGGCCGGGTCGCGCCGCTGTTATTGAGTACTTGTAGATTCTAGCTAAGTACTTGCCCACAGTGGCAGTAAAAACGCGCGCACTGGGGAAGTCAACAGGACGGCGCTTAGGAAAAGGGACAAAAGGGAAGGAGCTGTGCAGCGTACTTTCAATACGAAGTTGAGTGATTCGTATCCTTACGTGATGAAGTCCATATACAAAGTGTATGTAAAGTGTGTAAGTAACATACATACATACATACTAGATATTACAAGTGCATATAGAAACAGGGCAGGCACATGTACATGCATACATACATACATACATACATACATATGTACAGTACATGCATATGCATACTACGTACATATGCATGCAGGTGTGTATGCATGTATGTGTGTTGTATCTGCGCCGTTTCTTCTTGAGCTACGGGCTACAGGGCACCCTAAGACAACCAACAAGTACATATCCTACCTTAAGTACTATCTTTGAGAAGTACCATCACCAAGATATGGGAAAGTAAATAACCCAAAGACAACTGAGAAAGAAGGTGGACTTTGAAAGTGCCAGAACAAAACGGTCAAGCGCAAGAACACGACGGGAAAGACTCAATGGGCATAAACAAACTATCGTGAACAAACGGCCGAAAGAAATTAAACAAACACAGGCAGCAAAAAGAGCTCGCTAGCATTTGCATAAATACGCAAGGCCCCTTACTCAGAGCAAAAAGAAATTGCGATTGTGCTTGCCGTGCATGATTTGTCATGTAGCAACCCAACTTGGCACAAGATAAGTATGTATGTAGAAATATGTACATACAAAGGAAATCATGAGCAAACGACGAAGATTGCAAAGGAAATTATGAGCAAGCGAAGAAGATTACACACCAAACAGAAGAGAGAGCGAGACACACACACACGCACACACAGAGAGAGAGAAAGTGTGTGTGACATGGCCTGATTTTCAGGACGTCACGAAAACTTTGTTTCCGAATTGGTCAATGTTTTCTTTTGCTGTAGGAGAAAGGGTACGCACGTCAGCTGTAAATAAGGACATTGAATGGGCTTTCACACAAGCACCATACCATACCCGTAGCTTCAGCAAGTCTTGACACACAGCTTGGTTTATTGGTCCAGGCTGTTCTATTTGTTTGGTAGTTTGAGGTGAGTGTGTGTCTGTTTCTGTTTTCAGGGTAAGAGAAACGGAAGTGCGGAAAAAGGATCCGCGCATCCTTGTTTTTTTGTTTTTTGTTTTTTCTGTAGAATAAAACCAAACATGTACATAGTCTGGTACATACATATGTATGTACAAAATCAAGACCAGACGAAGAAGGGAAATGCGGGATCGGAAGGGATCCGCCGTCAGGAAGCAAGGGCCAAGTTAATTAACGATAATCTTTACTTTACATATGTAGTATACCTTATACTTACTTTTATGTCTTTTGATATTAGTATCTCTAGCTTCTAAAAAAAAAACCCCCAAAAATTCAAATCAAAACGCCCATCATGCAGTAACATACCAGTACTACGTATGTATATACCAGCATACTAATATGTATGTACGCATACTGCTATGTAGGAGAAATCCATAACCGAGAAAAAACGTAGGAAGTGCCCTTGCATCCGTGCTTGGACGCATGCTTTACATACATGTACCAATATGCATGTATGTATGTATGGACATGATACAATAACTGTTGACTTGCCATTGTTTAGGACGGGGAAGACGGAAGGAAGACGTGATGGGATGGATTTCGTGCATTTGTGGGGTGCTTATACGTTGCATACATGAAGTTATTCCTGTAGGCTTGGGAGCCAATTTTCAAGTGCGAGAGTCTTTATTATACCAGTACTCTGGTGGGTACTATAAAGATTGGCGTATTTTCTCATACGGCCTACAAGAAATTGAAGTATATATAATGTACCATTCCGGCCATATTATAAGTCACTTCTCCATTACGGTACATTATATATACTTCAACTTCTGGTAGTCTGTACGAAAAAAAGACGCCAATCCTTATGGTACCCACCAGGGTACATACATAGCTTTAGGCTGGGCCATTTCCC
>CM069901.1:1477102-1492748 GCA_036034705.1 Thielaviopsis punctulata | reverse complement strand
AGCCTCATTTTTCTGTACCGACCAGAAGCACGACTATTGGCCTTCGACTCAAACAACTTGGGAACCAAGCTGACGATTCTGGGTGGCCTCATGATGGTTCGAGTGGTCGTCGAGCGGGTTGAATGGATGGAAAAGAATTGCGGGCGTAGGCGAAGCAGGCAAGAAGATGACGAGCGAAAAGCAAGCGGCGCACAAGGCTAAGCTATGCAAGGCTGCGCATCCGTCTTTCCTTCTTTTTGTTTTGCCTCGTGAGAAGTGAAGCGTCGGTTAAACTCGGTTGCGATAGGGGTTTATGGAGATTCTCCTGTCGGGTCCGACGTCTGTTTTTTTGTTCGTTTGGGGATTTGAGCTTTCGGTGGTGGGATTGATTTGATTTGGAGGCCAGTGACGCAGGCTGCGAGAAGAGGGGATCTGAATAGGCCTGTGTATTGTCTGGTAGGATGTATATGATGGATTTACCAGGGCTGCAGAAGGGAGGCCAGCGTTTATTTTTGGTTCCAAGGGTTTCTCTGGCGGAGGGGGGGTTTGTGGTGGTTTCGGTGGTGATTGATAACAAAAAGACCAGTAAAAGATGAATACGCACAATCGAGATAATCCGGATTAAAATCAAGGGAGAAAACGAAGAAATGCAAGAAATTTATTCAAGGCAGACGTGAAAACTCAGAATCAGAGACATGAAAAGTCGCATCCGCCAAAAGCGAAAAAAAAAAGCTAGTCTCGCGTGATTTTTCTAGCCGGAGCATCAAAAGAAAGCTACGCCTTGAGCTATGTGTAGCATGTACGTAGTATGTACGTAGTATGTATTGTGCCGATCGTGGGTTTATCGAGCCCGCTTTGATCTTGATCTATCTAGCCTCGGGCATTCCTGGGGGGTTTTTCCTTCAACTGCTGCTCTAAGCAAGACTCTGCTCTAGGTTCTGCAAGCTCTAGATTGTTCTAAGCAAGTCTCTGTGCAAACAAGAGCTTTGTACTATCTTCCCTTGGGGTTCACTCTATTCCCCTTCGGGTTTGCTTCCACCGTGCTAAACGCTTGCAGCCATTGACGTCAGCTCTCTCTTTCGCTTCCTTTCCCTTTCGTTCCTTTTTACTTCATCTGGTTGTCCAGTTATCCTTCTCCCTTCCCCTCTTTCAAATGCTGGGCACCAGATCAAACCAAGTCTTTCAATATCTCTCTCTATGCGTATGCAACTGATAAGAACAAAAACATCTCCCCCCCCTTCTTGCCTAATGGTTGTTGGCCTTCGGACATCAGATGCACTGGCCTGATCTCTCCTCTCGTTCTCCCTTTACCCGCTAACTTGTGTATTCTCCGAGCTACGATTTTTGCCGGAAAACAAGATAGCGGCACGTGATGCCGTAGAGTAGTATGTATATCACAGTATTGTGCCAGCATGATTTAGTCCACCTGATTTAAAGCATCAAGGTACCTTTACCCAGTACGATGACGACACCAATATCAAATGTACCTTTTTTCGGACAAAGTGGTTTTTCCAACTTGGCGCTAATGCAATCAGTCAAATTAAAGTGGGGTCTGTGAATACTTAGGGTCTGTTGACCCTAGCGCACAAGCCATGAGCTTCTGTGCCCAGAGACAACAACAAAGGCCCTTTTGGAAAAGACGTTGTGACAGAGAAGCGTAGAAGAATCCAGAAACAAGCCACTTTGGACGAGTGTTTTATGGAAAAAGCCCAGAGATATCAGAACGAACATGAAAAGCCCTAGAGACATGAGAAGGAAAAGACGCTGGGCTGAGCACAAGGCAAGGAGACGTGCTGGTGATGGTGCATGACAAGATGGTGCTGTGTTGATGGTGGTGGGGGGCGTTGGGTTGGCCGCTACGAGCAGAGTCAGAGACTGGGAAGAGCTTAGACAGTAGGGCTGTGATATTGTAGCGGGGGTTGAAGTTCTGGGCCGGCGAGATATGAGCTTCAGTTGTTGTTTTTCATTTTCTATTTCTTTTATTCTTTAATGTATATATTTTTAAAGCAAAACAACGCAAAGAACACGACAAACAAAGCAACAGAAGATCAAAAAAGAACGAAAACCCCCAGAGTGGGAAAATGGTCATGACAGCCGAGCGAATTGCAGAAAAGAGTAGGCCAAGGCGAGCTGGAGCCAGACTTTGTTTGTAATTCTTTTCTTTTTGCTGAAATCACAAACCCTTTACGCTGGATACTGAGCAGCAAAAGTTCGATATGCACAATATACGGCCGTTAATTTGAGGAACTTTTCTCCGTTTGCACGTAATATGAAGCTGCACCACGAGAACAAAAGATGGCCACACGCTCAGCATGAGCCCGAGTACGCTAATGCTTGATAAGCAACTGGATGGAAGTGCATGGGCAAATAGAAATACCGCATTTCTAGCAGAAGGCATTCAGACAACTTGGCAAAACCGTTTGCTCAATATTGAAGGCGCATGACAAACGCTAAGATTGGCTTTCCTCGCCGGACAAAAAGGCGCATGAAGAAGATATCGAAACCCTAGGCGAGGAAGCGTGCTGGAACCCTAACGTGGCGTTGCACAAGGGTCGGGCCAGACTAACTAACTCACGACCCTGTAAAACAAGCTTGGCTCAAGAGAGAAAGACATGACCTAACAACAAAAGAAAAAGGCATTAGTGATGTATATTGAGTTTGGAAATATGCAGTCGATATGGATATCTGCAGCAGGCCACCACTGAGCCATGCAAGTCAAGCAACAGAACAGAGCGAAACAAGCCCAAAAAGTGCGAGCGCTGCAGAAGATTGGGTTCAACAAGTACTGTGCATATGTGGCTGGCCATAGGTGTGATTTATTAACTGCAGAAAATGGGGATGCAAACAGAGACGCAGAAAATGAGGATTTCAAACAGAAGCAGAAAATGCGAGGCAAATCTGGCCTGATGAAGACCAGAGAAAGAGGAGAAGAAGAGACGGGTGTGCTGGTAGCAGGTAGATGCTGGCAAAGCAAAAACCAGTACCTCGTGTTTTAGTGTTGAAGCCCAGTGGTAGGCTTTGGGCTTGTGTGTAAGAAGGCTCAGATTACGTGGGACAGTAGATGCTGGTCTTTAGTGAGTTGAAAAGAGAGAGAGAGGGGGGTATTCATGAATGGCCCCGCGCTTCTGCTGCTTGGTCCAGTTCAAAGGACTGCAGCTAATGAAAGCAAAGCGACTTGAGAACATGAGATTAGACTGGCCTGGGCCAACAGATAACAAGAAAAAAAGAAAAAAGAAAAACTGCTGCAATTATCTTGTTTGTCTGCTAACAGCTCATCAGCAACAAACGGCTACTTGTAACAGAAAGCAAACGGACGTTTATGAGGGGGGCAGAGCCTTCTCTTTCTGAGCGTCTTGGAAATTTGTAGCCACCAAGCCCAAAAATACAATGACTGCAACGTGGTAGAGTAGGGCAGCGTAGAGAGCGCAAAGCCCGGTTTGAAGTCTGTGGTGTGTGCCTGCAGGACACTTCTGCATGCTGAGCCTGCTGCTTTTCTGTTCGTGCGTCACTCAAAGACGCCAAAGGCTGCAGCAGCTCTTCTTCCTGCTTCTGCTACCCAAGCTCGTTTTGTTTTATATAAACGGGTCTGCTCCGACCCGTTGACTTTGCCTTGTTCGGTTTCTCAATTTACTTGTTTGCATAGACAAACTCCTTTTATCCTTCTTCTCTTCTGTTTTCCCATATCTCTTGTATTCTTTACGCAGAAACCTCATTAAAGCTTCTTTCTTCAGTACTTGTCTTCACTCTGTTTCTCGCTTTCTTATAGTCCCTTCTTTGCTCCTTGTGGCGTTCCTTGTCCCACCATGGCAATCACCCGCTCCAGCACCACTGGCGCCGGCATTGCCAAGCGCCGCAAGTCCGTCTCTGCCTACATTCCCGCGGCCAAGTTCTCTGCCGTGTCTGATTCACTCTCTGTGCCCTCTCCCCCCTCGTCCTCGCCCTTTACCACATTCTACGCCAGCCCTGAGCTCGAGCAGCAGTCGCGCCCGCTGCCGCCGCCGCCCGCTGTGCCCCGCGCTGCTTCTGTGCCTAAGCCTGAGGGCTTTCTCAAGGTGATTGGCGGCTCCGCTGCTGCCCAGAACGGCGTGTGCAGTGTGCAGCGTGCCGTGGCCATGCATCGCCGACTGTGCACGGCTGCGCAGGAGGGCTACGCCGCGCCCTTCTCGTCTGTCGCATATATGGCGGGGATTATGTGCTCGCGCGGTGTCCGCGTGGTTGCGCAGCCCGCGGGCAGGTTTGTGATTACCGCCATGGACGCCGACGATGAGAACCGTGACAACCAGGACTCGGTTACGGTGGTCGTGGCGATGCGCGTCGGTGGCAAGATGACGTCATTGGATGGTGGCGAGGAGATTGAGGATATTTCCGAGACGCTGACGCCCGTTGTGGAGGAGGAGGAGGAGCCGATCGATGATGCGCCCATGATAGTTCCCGAGAGCCCTGCGACTGTTGTCACAACCACCTCGCCACCTGCCACTACAGACGTCGAGCAGTTTGTTCTGTCAACTGACCCTGCTCCATCAGCTGGTCCTGCTATGCCAGCTGGTTCTGCTCCGTCAACTAGCTCTGCCCTGCCAACTAGTCCTACCCCGCCAACTGACCCTATCCCCCCTGCCTCGTCCGACGCTCCCGCCAAGACCGCGCTCTCCGAGCACGAGGAGCTGTACCAGGCTCTACACCGCAAAGCCAGCCGGCAACTGGCCATCATGCGCGTGGCAGCGGCAGCCGAAGAGGCTGACAAGAAGCTGCGGTACCACTGCCGTGTGCTGCTGGTGGTGCTGCGGCAGCGCAGCGTGACACTGGCGGACGCGACGCCCGAGCGTCTGCGCACGGTGTGCAAGATGCTTAGATGGTTGTATGAGCGCGTGGTGGCGGCGCTGCAACGCGTTGGGAAGAAACCCGAGACGGTGTCCGAGGACAGGCGTGGGCGGTTCGGCGGGATGGTGAGAGAAGTGGCGCGGTTTGGCCACGGCGGTGGCGGGGTGCTGGCGGAGGGCGAGGTGGCAGAGAACGAGGTGGAGGAGATGTACAAGCTGCTGTGCAAGAGGGGAGAAGGAGACAAAGTCGAAGTGGAGGAGTTGGTGGTGGAGTCGTTTCTGTCGATGTTTGGATCGTCTTCTTCTGCGTCCACGACCAGATCCTCTGCGTCTAGATCTTCCATGAGCGGCTCTCCTCCCCCCTCTTCTTCTTCCTCTGTCCGCTCCTCGTCATCCACTTCGCTGCCGACGCGCAAAGCCAAGGCCAAGGCCAAACAACCCTTGCGCATCTTGCCCAAGGCTAAGGTCGCAGAAACGCACGTACCCGTGGACACGGCGCACAAGAGCGGGGTAGCGTCACTGAAGCTGGATGCGGCGTACTGTACAGACCCGTGTGCTTTGTCGTCTGTCACGGTGCCCGAGAAGTCTCCAGGCGGTTCTGGCCTGGCTGTCGCTAATGTCCCTTCTGCATCTCCTTCGGAAAACAACACCGGCTACAACGCCCCATGGACCCAGGCCCTTCAGCAGCAGCAACAGCAGCAGCAGCAGCAGCAGCAGCAACACTCCATCGTCCCTCTTCAGCCACTGTTCCTACCCGCCGCCCACTCTCTGGCGTCCACTCAAAGCCAGACGCAGACGCTCACGCAACCGTCGCTCCCTGTCTACGAGGCGGTGAAATCCGGCCACCCGCATGTGCACGCGCCCACCAGTCTATCTGCTTCTGCCTCTGTGTCTTTATCTGGGCCTGCCATGACGGCTGCCGGCGCATCTCAGACCGCCACGCACGTCGGCGGCTCAGGGGCTATGTGGAATGAATATGGCTTTGGCTACGACTTGTTTAGCCCGCAACACCAGCAGTTGCACTTGCAGCACCAGCAGCAACAACAGCTCCTGCTACTGCAGTACCAGCAACAGATGCTCCAGGACCATAGCTGGACGTACACCGCCTGGAACACGCCGGCCTTTTACCCTTCAGAAGGCTTCATGCACCCGACAGGCCTGGACGTACCGGCTGTGAGCGCCCAGGACTGGATGATGCTTGATGGTGATGACGAGTACGAGAGTCTGCAGGAGTATGTGTGCAGTTGATTTATTGTTCTTGTGGTTCTTCTTATTGTTCTTCTTTGTCTGTCTATCTTCTTCTTTTCCTGTTTCTATTCATTTCTTTCTGTCTGTCTTGTCTTTTAGGTGGGCTGTTGCTTTCCAAGTAGGGCTTGTGACGGTGTTGTGTAACGGTCTTGTGTGCCGAGCAAACGCTCTCTTCTTTTTGTACTTGTTTTTCTTTAGTTCTTCTGCTCTCTGTTATTCTATGTGTTTTTTTCTTTTATTCTTCTTTTGTATCTTCTTCTGTCTTCTTCTCCTGTCTGTTCCGGTTTCTTTCCTTTCCTCTTCTCTATGCCTCGTTGCCGGCTTCCGTTATATCTCCGTGTCTTTCTTCCTTGTCCTTTCCCTTTGTTCCGTCTTTCTTTCTGCAATATCAAAAGCATCTGCAGCAAAAAAGGCCAAAATGTCAAGTATCGACGATGAACCCGTGCTTGTCACTTGGCCACCTACTCCGCCGTCTCCTTCGTCGTCTTCTGGCTTTGTCCACGTTCCTTCTGGTACGTTTTCCTTCTCTCTCTCCCCCCCCCCTCTCTCGCTCTCCCTCTCGTACTAACACTCACAGACCTCTCCGTCTCCGAATCGTCCTGCCACCCTCCCCGCCCCAAAACCCGTCCCATCTCCATCCCCGCCCTCAGCCGCTCCTGCCGCCCACGCTCCTCGCGCATCCTTGAATGCAAACGCACGCCGCCGTATTCTCTGCGCGAAGCCTCTGCCGGCCGCCGCCTGCGCATGCAACTCCGCCACCCGCCATCACAGCATCGCTTTGACGATACCGACGACGAGACTGCCGCTACTGCTGCTGCCTCAGACCATCAGATCACGAGTGAGCGCGAGGTCGCCTGTATTCAGCACGTGCTGCGCTGCGATGCCTGCTGGAGACGCTTTGGCCGTGGCGGCGCTGGTCAGGTCGGCGGGGAGTGTGGGGCGAATGTCGAAGAGTGGAGGAGGCTGATGGTGGTGAGACCGGAGGGAGGGGAAGAGGAACAGAAGAGTGGCAGCGACGAGCAGGATTGAATGCTTGCTGTTTGCTCATTGTGATGAGCTCTAATGCTCTTTTGACGAACTTCAAAAGCTCCTGTGTTGAGCATGTCCGTGTTTCTAGTTTAGTGTCCTTGTTCAGTTTGAATTTACTCGATCCGTTTATTTTTGTCCTTCGTAATATCATGCCGTTAGTGTCTATGAGTCCCGAAGTCTTCATGTGTCTCATATATAGCTACTCCTCCTCCTTCTCCTTGTCCTCATCCCACTCTCTCTTCTCTCCTTTTCCCCTCCACTTGACTCCAGCCCACGGGTCTCCCTCTTCTTTATCTTGACCCTGCCCCTCCACTCCCGCCTTGACCTTTTGCCGCAGCCGAAACAACCCCGTCATCTGCATCCACATGTCCTCCCCCGCATTACCAGCACCATGCGGCGACCCAGACACATCGGTCTGCGGGTCATACCCTTCTGCAAATCGCTGATCAATCCCCGAAGCCGCCGACGCTACGCCGCGGCCACGCGGGCGTGGTGTACTCGCAGACACGGGCTGTGGGCCATAGGAAGAGTCTGAAGATGTAGACAATTCGCGGCGGCAAGGCTTTGTATGCGGAGACCGAGAGCGGTGCGGATTGTGCGGTGAGCGGGAGCGTCGCTTGCAATGTGGCGACGGGGAGCGACGCTTTTTAGAGGGCGATGAAGAGCGGTGCCTTTTCGTAGACCGGGTGGATCGGCGGTGGCGGCGCGGAGAGGGAGACTCAGATCGAGATTTCGAGCGCGGAGAGCGCGAGGGTGAGCGATGTCGATGTGATCGATGTTTTCGTGAACGGTCTTTTTCTTTGTCGTGGTGCTTCTCTCTGTCTCCGTCTTTCTCTCTGCTGCGGTCAGGATCACGGTGGCGGCGATGCCGGCGACCATGTCTCTCGCGACTTCGGCTTTTGCTTCTGCTAGAACTGCGCTGGCGTCTTTCGCGGCTGCGCTCCCGCGTGTCGCGGGTCGCGGCGTCTTTGTCTCTGCCGCGCGCTCTCTCCCTGCCTCGTTCTCGCTCGTGAGTGCCTTCTTTGCTGCTGCGCCGCTCTCCATCTCTGCTCCGTTGCCTCTCCTTTTCTCTGCTTCGGTCCCTGGCTTCTCCACGTCTCTTTTTGTCTGCATGCTCGCTCTGCGCATCATCAGCCTTGCGCTTGCGGCCTGCCGACGGCGCGCCCAAGATGGCATTAATCTCCCCGACCTGTCTGCGCGAGACTTCCTTTTGCCCACGGCGCTTTCTCTCCGTCTCAGGCTGCTGCATATTCCGCAACCGGGCGCGTGACTCGGATGCCTCGCGCGCCAGGAGAGCGGCATTGTGTGAGTCGGTGGCGCGGATAATGTTGCGCAGAAATCGCGTGTTGGGCTTGGGCTGGGCGGAAAAGGCCTTGGGAGCATTTAACGCGGCAAGACCATGGGCGGAATAACGCAGGGCGTAGTCGGCGGCGTCGGCAACGACGAGATCGGCGACAAAGGAATCGGACAGAGCAGACTCGGGCGGTTTCTTTTCCATGGTTGAGGACGATAAAGGGTGGTGTGAGATGAAAGGTGAAGTGGGAAAAGGTGGAAGTTTGATAAAAGGTGATAAAGGCAAAAAAGTAAAGATGAAGGCGCGAACTGATAAGATAAGGAATTCAATACATATGTACATACGCCTTGCTAAGCGTTTGCCACTCCCGTTTTGGGATTTCAGGGCAACCTCTGAAGCAAATGCCGCACAAATAGATGGCCCTTCTTCTCCAAATCAATACACAGACGTGGCCATAGAAGACTGCAGTCAATCACAGGACAAGATGGAAATCGACCCCGCCATCCTCGCCGAGCTGGCGGCTCTACAAGAAACCCCGCTTTCCATCATCCGCCTCGCCGATCCTATCTCCGCCTCCGCCCACGCCGCGCCCACCTCGCGCAAATCCGACGCGTCCTCGGCCTCTGCCTCGACCGATGCCCCGACGCCCGCCAGCCTGGACGCCGACCTGGCCCACTACCGCGAGCTGTTTTCCAAGCTGCGCTTCTCTTACGTCGAGCAAGTCACCAAGGAGAAATTCATCCGCGCCATTGTCGGCGAGCCGCCCATGATTGTCACGCCGCCCGAAAACGCCGCCCTCGAGACCCAGAACCTGGCTGCCAAGGCCCAGCTCAAGGCCCTCAAGACGCAGGTCGCCGAAATTGTCGCACAGCTCGACGCGCGCGCGCGCGACCTCGCCCGCCGCTCCGAGCGCGTGCGCGTCGACACTGCCGCCCTGCGCGACCTGCCCGCTGCCACGGCGCAGGTCGAGCGCAGTCTGGCGGACCTGCGGCGCGAGCGCGACGGCTGGGCGCGCGAAGCCCAGGGAAACCCCGACATGGCGCTGCCGTTGGCCCGCACCCTCGAGGCCGTCGGCGTCAAGAAAAAGGAAATGGCCGCGCTGGATCGCGAGTTGGACCAGTTGCGCGCGCGCGCTATGCGCAAGGCAACTGAGCTTGAGAGGATAAGAACAGAGCTGGGGCCGCTAAACGCAAAGGTGGCCAGTTCGGCGGCAGCAGCAAAAGAGGCGCAGAGAAGAAAAGAGGCGGCACTGGGCGGCGGCGAGGATGACTTGGAAGAGAGGGGGCGCTGGTTCCGGGCAAACGAGGCGGTCTTGAAGCAGATATTTGAGAGCTGATGTTGAGGGTTGTTGTTAGGGTTAAAACATTGCTATAGATTTTATCAAAAAGTTCATGATATTAGATTGCCTGTATGTCCTAGTACAATAAACACAACTACAGCTTTTCCACCATATTCTTCCGCACCGTCCACATGCGCGCCCGCTTGCCGAAGATATACATGGGAATCGAAAACATCATCACCACCAACTGCATCACACCAATCCAGATAAACACCGTCTTCGGCCCATCATCACTGAGCCAGTGCGTAACAAACAGACTAAACACCAGGCCGTGGAAGATGTTCTTGCTAAAGTTGAGCGTCACCAGCGCCTCACCCGCATACTGCCGGTACGAGTCGACCGTAAAGGTAATCGATGTGGTGCTGCCCAGCGCACAGCCAAACGAAACAATGCCAAAGAACACGGTCGGCACCATGTAGTTGTCCCGCTCGTCCACCGCCCACCCAAAGCCCATTAGCCCAGCCACCGTGGTAAGGGTGATGGGCAGCGCCATGACCAGCCGGAACTCGGGCTCGTACAGGCCGCCGTTGCGCCGCGCCATGGCCTTGACAATGACATCCGACACGCGGCCCGCCACCGCCGTGCCCAGCACGCCGCCGATAAACGGCGACAGATACACCAGGCCCGTCTGCATCGCGTCGAAACCGTAGTACTTTTCCTCGCGGTAAATCATGGCCAACGCCTCGGAAATCACAATCAGCCAGCCAATCGAGCACGCGTATACCAGCGACGCCCACGCCACTGCCGGATAGGCAAACAGCACAAACGGCCGCAGCATCACCTTGAACCAGCTGTCCTTGGCCAGCCGCCCGTTCCACGGCTTGAGCTGCTGCCGGAACGTCAGTGCCGGTTGTGACCGCAGCGCATTGGTGTATGTGTCGGGCAGGTGCGCAAGGGACTCGACGTCGTACGACGGCGTGCGCAAGTACACCGGCCGGTCGGCGCTGAGCGACGGCCGCGCAGACGACGACGTCGTCCCAGGTGCAGGCACAGAGTTAATCGCGTTGGCGGCCGCGTCGTCGTGCGTGGGAACTTCCTCGATTGGCGCAAAGCCAACGTGTAGATTTTTGTGCGGGTGATGAGAGTCCTTGTTGTCGGACGCCGTCGACTCGTGGTGCTTTGACGAGCCATCGCGCTTTTCAGACTCTGGCACGGGGGCAGCAGAACTCGGGCCGGACACGGCGTCTTCCGACTTGCGTGCCGGCCCGTGGTGCATGTGTGCCGAGACACGCGACGACAAGCGCTTCATCAGCGTCGGCCGGGCATGTGGCTTGCGTGGCCGGGGCACGGGCGTACGGTCCCAGAATGTCTCGGGCACAAAGAAGAAGAGCAGGACAAAGCCGGCGCCGACAACAATGGCCACAATCCAAAACACCCAGCGCCACGAGAGACCCTGGATGATGGCAGCGCTGATCAGGGGGATCAGATTCTTGCCGCCCAGCAACAGCAGAGTGTAGATGCCGATGCGGAATGCGCGCTCGTGCAAAAAGAAAATCTCGGCAATGGTGGCTGACGGCAGACATTCTACAGGACTGATGGCAATACCCTGGAAGATGCGCGCCAGCACTAGCGACGTAAAGTTGGGCGACAGAGCAGCCCACACACACGTCAGGATAAACATGACAGCGCTGGCCAGATACACTGGGCGCTTACCATACAGGATAGCGGTAGGAGACGCCACGACAGATCCAAGGCCCAATCCCAGCATAAACAGACCGGTAGTGAGCGACACCCGCTCAACATCAATATGATAGTCTTCTGCGACATTGGTAAAGCCCGCAGCCAGCAGCGGCGTGATGCCGCCTCCTATCATGCAGTAGAAACCGAGCGAGAGCAGGGCGCAATCACGGCGCCAGGCCGGCCAATTGAGCGGGTCATTTGCGCTTTCCTCGGGCTGCGGGTTGAGGATGATTTTGCCATCAGAAGTGCGCTTCTGCTCATCCTGGTCCTCGGCAGGAGGAGGAGGAGGAGAATGACGATGATGCGGTGGCGGCGGCGGCGGATGAACCGCGAGGTGGCCATTGGGAGAAGTTGGGCGAGAGACGCGCGGAGTGTTTGGGCCAGAACGCGAGACGGGGCGAGATGGGCGCTCAATGGGGATGCCGGTGGGCAGAGAGGAGTGCGAAGTGCGGGCGTTGACGTTGCGGAGACCAAGGGGAGTGTTGTGGTCAGCGGCGAGAAGAAGGACGGAGCCTGGGGTGTTGTTAGTTTGGTTGGGGGATTTTATAGAAAGCAGAGAGAGAGAGAGAGAGAGAGAAAGAAAAAAAAAAGACTTACCTGGGACTTCAATGGTATCACGAGGGTTGAGAATACCCAGGGTCCAGAGCGACCCTTGGGCTTCCCCAGAGTTTGTGGCCGGGGAGAATAGTCGTTGGAGGAGAGAGGGTTTGTGCAGAGCGGCTGCTGAGGCCGGCTCAGCAGTAGATTCTTTGGACATGATGAGGATGTATGTATGCAAGCAGTGATGGTAGTAATTACAACGGTGATGAAAAGAAAAGTAAAAGAGAGAAAGAGAAGGTGGATAGTGTTATCAGAATAGAGCAAAGCAAAGCAAAGCAGAGAAAAGGGTGGGTGGCAAGGTGTTCCAAGCTAATGGCTCCTACCAGGACAAGACTTGGGTCTCACAGAACAACAAACTAGAGATGGATCAGAGGTTGGTGTTGATAAAGGGAAGAAGAGGAAAGGAAAAAAACGGGAGAGAGCAGAGCGGAGAGGGCGTTGGGTATAAATATAAGCTTGAAGGAGTCAAGAGCCGAGAGACGATGTGACGGCAAGGTTGTGTTGTATGGACTGTGATTGTGATGCACGTCCGTTATGACGGGGCCTCTTTGATGTACGTATAGATATATGGTATGTATGTATGTAGATGTGTGTACTTGTACGAAGTATGTGCATATGATGTCTTGCTTGCAGTAGTAAAGTAGCAGTGTATGTATGTATGTGCTTGTGGCAGTAGTACCGCTTGGCAGTAGATAGGTAGATCCCTTGTCTGGAAGTCCGTGCCGTCAGGATCCTGTGCGCAGCTTTGCTTGTGGGATCCTGGAGACCATTTTGATCCATGGCGTTCTTTTTTTTTTTTTTTTGTTCTGTTTCTCGCCTCATGGAGATTTCTGTTCTTTTTATCTATATTGTGTGCCATGTTTTGTATGTATGTACACATATTACATATGTATACATACCGGTACATACTACACGTGTAGTCTGTACGCAGTATGTACATATGTTTGTACATATTCCAATGGCGGTGCTTTTCAAAGTCAAAAGCTTATCCTGGCTGGCCATCTTATCGCCCAGCCCTCATTGGCCGATAAGTCCGTCTCTGCTGTTTGCAGTTGGAACTTGTGCTCCTGCTCTCGAATTTGACTGGCACGGTTGTCCGGTAGTATTTAGCGTCGACTGGCTTCTGTTAGTGGCTCTGTTAGTGGCTCCCCTTCTCTATTTTTCAGTGCTGTTAGCGCTGTCGACGCCATTCCTTTCAGACAGCAAGTACATATGTAGCTCTACTTCCCGTCCCCTGTATGTACCCTGTACATGTGTGTGTGCATAAGCTGCGTACAAAGCACAGGTATAAATATACCTTCATCATGTACTGTGTACGCACGCACATATGTAAGCTTGTTTTTCTCCCCGTTAAGCGGTCATTTAAACTCATTTTTTCAGCAACTAGGCGAATCTATCTGCACGCACTGCACCTTTTCTGTCAAATTCCAAGCACAGACAAAAAGAGGCTGGTAAGGCACAGCAGCAAGCATAATATGTATGTACTGGTATACTCAGGCTGTGGCTTTGATCTTCAATTTCTTTTTGTTGTTTCTCAATATCTTGCGTCACTATAGGTCACTAGAAAGCACATATGTACATATGTATGTATGTATGTATGTATGTAGGCTCTCCAAAATCCCATCAGACCCCTCTTTTGGCTCTAGCAATGCAATGCGAATAATGTGGCTAGAAGACGACTGGGTCAAGTGACCTTGATGTCGTCATTGCTTTGGGTTTTAACGAGAAGAGAAAAAGCCAGCTGTTTTCGATTACTATGTATGTACTTGGTGTGCATGTATGTACATAGTACTTGTTTGTTGTCAAAGTCTGTTTGTGCTTTATTTGTACGGCGACTCGGAAAAAGAAACGAAAAGGCCAAGAACAGAAAACATCTGTCTCAAGTTCACACGACATACATATACGTATGTATGTAGCCTTCTTTTCAGAGTTGCCGTTGATGGGGCGTTTTCTCTACCTTGCCTTCCCTATTGTAGTCGTGTCTCTTCTCATCCCATGCAAGTACTTGTACAAGTACACATGTACATACCATGCTATCACGTATGTATGTACATATGTATGTATGTATGTATGTACTTGTATCTACCCTTTGTGCTCTCTTCCTCATCCTACGTTGCCCCTCCTTTCCTTTTCCCAATTCTTGGGACAAAGCCAGCCTCTCCCCGTCATCTGGCCCTCCTTCTCTACAGTCTATGTCATCATTATCATCATCATCATCATCTGTTGACACTTGACACAACCCACGAGAAAAAGCCACCAAACAACCCTTGAATTTAAGGTTTCGCTGATCGTGTTCATTTTTGTCCTCATGACATCATCATACTGTTTCTTTTCTTGTTTAAACTATCCCTTATTCTATCCATGTATGTATGTATGCATATGTACCATGGTTTTCTAAATACGTATTTTGAAGGTCCTCCACACAAGAGTCTAGTTGGTATGAGGTAAAAGTGGGGGTTATTGAGGCATGAACGTAATATGTATGTATGTATGTTGTTCTCATTGTTTAAGCAATTCAGTGGTCCTCTAACTAGAGTGCCGTATACCTGGATCCAGACTTGTTACTAGCAGAAACAGACAGCATGAAGGAATTATGCATGTATGGTACCTTGGCAAAAACACGAACATCTAAAGAAGCACAAGGCGCAATCCGCCCCATTGTGTCTTATAGCATGTCATTGGTGTAGTACATACGACTGCTTGGGTATAGGGTGTTGCCCAACACCCGTCAAAACGGTATTGGGTATACATACTTAGAATGCTCCTTTAACTACATAACACATTCCTCTTGGTAACATGATGCTGAGCAGCATATTTTTTCTCTTCTGCAACTATTTCCTGTTACAACTAATCCACAAGCTGCATTACGAATGAAGGCTTTCATACCACCCTTTCCCAGCTGCTCTCTGATGTATTAATGCTTAAAACCACCGATCTTTGAATAGGTTTCCCAGGAACGCTCTGGTCGCCGCTTCCGCAAAACTCTTCTCCGATCTGACCGCCAGACCATCGCTGCCATGACGACAAGTGAAGCAACCGACCAAGTTTTCCATAGCTTTACCTTTGGTAAAGAGCCTCTTTACATTCAGGGACAGGGCTGGACGAACTGGCTTACTATTGTTACAGAGGATCAGAAAATGGCCAGTGGTATGTTGTTATGTACTCAGTGTTCTCAAACCTTGCCCTCCGCACCGCCCCATCAGACAGCAGCTGATTAGCCCTCTAAAAAAAATCCTACGCGTTTTACGTCGGGACTAAAGAACACTAATCAGATACATGTTACAACACTAACCCTTTGGCTATCACAGGCCAGCAGTGGGAACCTGCAGAGACTTGCCAATCATCTCTTTGTCTCCTCATTTCCCCAGACTCTTATCATTCTTGAACCCATGGCAAAAACTCAAATCACATGCTAGCCCGTGTTTCGCCACCTTTGCAACGAAATTGACCTGAACAAGCAAGGGCTTCATGCCTGACAAGGGTGCATAAAACCCTAATGCGATGACGCATTACAAGGGTTGGTCAAGGACCCTTTCGTCATTCAAGCTCTTGAGCCTCAGTGTCTCTGTCTTGTTATAGGCTGCTTCTTGTAACATTTTATGTTGTACTTGTACATATGTGCCATCTAATGTGTGTATAGTGTATGTATATGAAAAAAAA
>CM069901.1:1465570-1477079 GCA_036034705.1 Thielaviopsis punctulata | reverse complement strand
AAACTACTACTACTACGTTGCGTTCTCAGTAGAATTGAAATTAAGCTCGTGGGTCTCTTTTCCCTTCCTTTGCAAAAAAAAAAAAATAATAATAATAAAAATAAAAATAAAAAGATGATCTGATAAGATAATCATAAAAAATCTCTCGTTTCGAGAAAGATCCACTTCTGTCTCTGTCGTGTCAGATTAGAACTCATTCCTCACTTGATACCTGCATCTTATATGATCCCCAGTCCAAGTCCGAGTGATACTTTCTTTGTCCGACTTATCAAGTTATCGTTTCTGTCGTAGTGACAGAGAGCTGGAGAGAGGCAGCAGTCGGACTTTGGAGCAAGTTGGATCTATCCAGCTCCGGGTTGTATTCACGCCTATATTTCCGTTTCTTTTTTGTTCTTTTTCAACAATGCGCTTTTCACTCGTTCTCTCTGTCTCTGGCGCCAGCGCCGCTACCCTCTTCTCAGCGCGCCAGAGCAATGCCCGCCACGATCCGTACGTCCCGACTCATAGCGCGTGTTTCTCGGGCTGTGCGCTGGCGCTGCACTACACCACTTTCCAGACACCCCATGCATCCTCCGACTCCTCCGACTTCTCCGACTCCTCCGCGCCGCGTGCACTTTCTACCACCGCCACCGCCACCGCCACCGCCCGGCCAGTTTCAGCCGCCGCCGAGCCGTACTTGGATCCCATCTGCGTCAACAGTCTGATGCGCCGCTCGGCCGTGCTGTGTGCCGCGACATACTGTTCCCCGAAAGCGCGGGCAGAAGGCTGGAGCAGGCTGAGTGTAACGTGCGCAGCGGCAGGGATGCCTCTGCATGCGGACGATGGGGTGGTGGAGGGCGTGGATCTGGATGCGGTCCGGCGCGTGTCGTGGGAGCAGGGCGGGACGATTGGTGAGGCGGTGATTCCGGACAAGGAATTTTTCGAGCGCGGATACTTTACCGAGGTAGGAGCCGGCTCTGTGCCGCAGGATAAAAGAATGAGGGTGCTGACATGAATAGTTTGCCGTGTCGTATATTCAGCAGCACCACGTACACTACGCGTAAGCCCAACCCCCCAACCCCCCTATCCATGCTTCCCGTCGAGAACAAGACTTAACCACCCCTCAGAACCGCCATGGTCACGTTCTGGATCGTCGTTGTGGTCACCGGCCTGCTCTACCGGCTCCTTTCACGCGCTGCTTTGACCCCTGAAAAATCCCCAGCCACGCGTGTGCTGACACTTTTGCGGCACCTGCTCGTCGTGCCCGCGACCTTTGGGTACAAGAAGGCACAGCCGTTTTCCTGGTTCACGGTGCCGCCGCGCGTGCAGAGTGCAGCGCTGGTTGCTTTTGTGGGGATCAATGTGTGGTACACAGTGGCCGGCTATTACTTTACCGACCGCAACATCTAGTGAGTGTGCTTGGAAAAAAGCCAGTCGGCTCATACACCGGCCGTGAACTGACAAGGACACAGCTTTCCCACGCTGGAGAAACAGGTCTGGCGCTACATCTCGGATCGCACGGGCATTCTCTCGTATGCAAACTTCCCGCTGATCTGGCTGTTTGGCTTGCGCAATAACCTGCTGCTCTGGCTGACAGGCTGGGACTTTGGGGCGTACAACAACTTCCACCGGTGGGTGGCCCGGGTGTCTACAGTCCATGCCATTATTCACTCTGTTGGATACACTGTCCTCGTCTTTATCGGTAAGCTCTTCTTTTTTCCGAAGCACCAATGTTTCTACTCTCTCCTCTAACAAACCCAGATGGTGGCTGGCCGTATTTTTGGTTCTTCTTTTGGCAGTTCTTCTGGTGGACTGGTGAAATTGTAAGCTCCTCCTCCTCCTCCTTTCCATAACCCTAACCGCACCACTAACCCCAACCCCAGGCCACCGTCGCCATGTGCGCCCTTCTCCTGCTTTCGCTGTTCTTTATGCGGCGCAACTACTACGAGGTCTTTCTAGCTCTGCACATTGTGCTTTCCGTTGCCGTTCTGTACTGCATGTGGGCGCACCTAACCATCTTTGACGGCCGCTTCGGCTTTGTCATCTGGACCTGTTCACTACTCTGGCTGTCGGATCGCCTCCTGCGCGCTGCGCGCATCCTCGCCTTCAACCCCATCTTCATCCAGCCCGTGCGCGCTGCCGTCTCCTTCTCTCCAACCGCCAACATCATCAGCCTGCGCATTCCGTGTGGCCGGGCCCTATACGCCCCGCCGCCCGGCTCCTTCTACTACATTTACGTGCTTAACGGCCCGCGGTTCTGGGAAAGCCACCCCTTCACTGCCGCCCGCGTGCCGGTCTCTCCACATGCTTCTTCGTCTGACGCCGTGCCGCTACTCGGCGCTGCCGCTGCGCAGGACCTGGACTTTTTGATCCGTCCGTACGACGGCTTCACCGCGCGGCTGGCGCAACTGGCCGGGCGCCATGTGCGCGTGCTCGTCGAGGGCCCGTACGGCGCGCCGCCACCGCTGCAGCGCTTCGCGCAGACGCTATTTGTTGTCGGCGGCAGTGGCATCGTGGTGCCGACGTCGTTTGCTGCGCAGCTGGTAGCGGCACGGCGGCGCGTGCGGGTTATCTGGGCGGTGAGGGAGGTGCAGCTGGCGCGTGCTGTGTTGAAGGAGCTGGAGGCGCTGGAGGACGTGGAGGTCCATGTGTACGTGACGGGCGAGGAGGACGGGTTGGAGGACGTGAAGGCGCATGGGGTCAGTGTGGTCAAGGGCCGGCCCGATGTGGGTTGGGAGGTGCAGGAGGCGGCGCGGGAGGGATCGACAGCGGTGGTGGCGTGTGGACCGGGAGTGATGGCGGATGAAGCGCGGCGGGCAGTGGTGGACGTTTTGCGGCGGGGATATTCAGGGACGGAGTATTTCGAGGAGGCATTTAACTGGTAGCGACCATGTATTTACGAAACGAAAACGGCTACATTGACGTATATACATAACAAGATACAAGCGTAGATGTTTACAGCGGAACGCACATTTAGAGAATACTTGGAGCAATAGAAGAATGGAAATCAAGTGAACAAGAAAATTCCTAGCCCATGAAAGAATCAATACCAACATAAAAGCCTCTACGGCTTGTAAATCACTTCGTCCACCGGCGACCACACGCCGCCAAGGCCCGGAACCTTGCCAGCTTCCACGCCGGCCGAGCCGTCCACAGGCTCCAGCCACTTCTCCGTCAGGTTGCGCCACTCGACGACGCGATCATGTTCGCCAAAGCGCTCCATGTCGCCGGCAAAGTCGTAGCCGGTGTACTTGAACGAGGCGAAGACGAGGTGTGTAGCGGGGTCGTGAATGACGGAGTCTTTTTTTTTGTATTCTTTGTTAGCCATCAGGCGAGAGATCAAGAAAGGGACGAAAAAGAAAGCATACACTGGGATATGTTGCACGTCTGCATGTGCTTCACCACCTCGGGCCACTCGCGTCCGTGCCCGGCCTTGAACTCGTCTGCGCACTCGATGCGCAGCCGCGCGACGCGCGCAAACTTGCGAAAGCGGCGGCCGTCTGCGTCTCTTCCGGGGCCGCGGTGGGCGGGGTCTTGGCGGGTGCGGGCGTGGGCGGAGCCGGCGACTTCTCTGTCACCAGCGGGCCCGTCAACGGCGACGGCGGCGCCGCCCGAGTGGCCGGGAGCGCGTGGTGGGGCCGTGGCGGGAGTTGGAGCCCATAGCTCAGGGCGGCGGCGGGCGGGAGGCGACCAGAGCATGAAGAGGCAGTGGAGGGCGGGTGCGGAGATATCGGAGAGGAGGCGGGCGTGGAGGGTGGGGAGAGGAGGATGGATGTGTGGATGAGAGTGTCAAAATACATAAGGGCGGTTTGTACTTTTGTATGCCCTTATGAATTACAGGTTACTTTTTAATTTTAGTTTTGGGTATAATGAATGTGATTGTGAGTTGTGGGGGAGGGGGAGGAGGCGGGGGAGAAACAAGCCGGGTAGGAATAAGTTGTTGGGGGAACAGCAAGTTTGAGGGGGGTATAAAAGAGGATGCAAATAGAGGGGAAGGAGAATATGTGAGAAAACAGAGCAACACAAGAATAGGAGAGAGAAGAAAGGATAATTCCCAGAGGAAGCGAGAACCAAGAAAGAAAAGGCCCCGCGGCCTCATGGGCTTTTATAGACTGGTTACAACTCTGTTTTCTCTCTCAGCGGTTGTTTCGAGATAGTTTTTGCGGGATACGGAGCTAGCTAGCTGTGATTCAGGTATGTATGTATGCGTCTATACATACATACAAGGTCGAGATGTACAAGTATATGCCTATTCAGTCATGCAATACATACTTAAACATAGCTCCATATGTATCATCCCATCCTACCCCAGCCGAATATCATTGCCCTGGATGGATGCTCTGAATGTACCAACGCTGAAAACAGCCTAGTCTGCCTTTGCTTTTCTCATGTTTTGGGACTTGGTTTGTTGGCTAGGCTGTCTGTCTGTAGGTCTCATTTTGCTTCTTCGGTGGCATAGAGACTTAGATACAGGGTTGGATTAATGCCCCCGAGCCGAGATTCCGTTTTTGCAGGTTGGCTTCTTGACTTTGCTCTTCTTCTTGGTGTCTGGCTGCGCTCTGTTGACGCGTGCCACCTAAGGAGTACATGTATGATGTATGTATGTATATGGAAATGTACAAAGAACTACTTCCGCCTTTCACTCGCCCCGAGTTCACATCTTCGCGCCCTGCGTCGGGATCTTGGCTCCCCTTTTTTCAAACTCACCTACATGTATTTCATTCGTAACCCCAAAAGAAAGCATGGACTCTAATATAAGTCTGTTGGTTCCGCCTACGCACATAAACAGCCAACCAGAAATCAAGTATTGTGTCCAAGGGCTGTGAGCCTGGGTCGGGATTTTCTGACAAATAACATAGACGGGCCTGCCATCGCTAACAATAGTGCGCTGAGTATACAAGTGCATGCATAGCAAGTATGTACATATGTATGTATAACCTCTGCATAAGGCCTGCATCTCTCCTCAGCAAGCCTCACCTTAACTTTGCATCACCATCTTCAAGCCGGTAAAAGACCATTATTTTACATAAGTCAGCTCCAAGTATGCACAGTCTGTAGAAGTATGTACTACATACTCTGTCTGCTAAACAGCAACAAAACAGCGGTAACACACACCCCCCCCCCCCCCCCCCCCTTTGAAGAAAAAAGAAAAGAAAGCCGAGTCGTATCAAAAACAAAGCCATCGGTACTCCGACGCTTCGTGTATTCCTTGTTTCCTGTCATGTCTGCGCTGGCCTCCAGGCTGAGATTCTATGTCTGTCCTGTTGTTCGTGAGTAAGCAATGTTTCTTTGGGTATACGTACATACAGACATTTTCGTCTCTTTCTTTCTTCTCTTTTTGTCAGACGCCGTGTGTCATCCATGTTAACAACTTATTGTACATATGCACGTCCTACCTGGTCATATTTGCAGTCTGGTATGCAGAGATGATATGTCCTCAGAGCTGGATGCTCGCTCGTTTGCCGCACGTGTCTTTGTTTTACATACTTTGTTGACTCTTTTCGATATCCCTTTCCTTTGTTCTTCTTGTCTCAGGCTATCTGTTACTGGAGTGTCTGTTATCTCTAGCCCGTCTATCTATCTCTCTCTTTCTCTCTCTCCCTCCCTCCCTCTCTCCCATTTATCTGTCATCTTTTCTTTTTCGTAGTCCTTCATCTTTAGCCTCTCTCTTTCTGCTCTTCTCTTCTCTTCTCTACTCTACTCTCCCGGCCTTCTCTTCTCCGTAACCATACCCAGTAACACCTGCCCTTCTCAGCCTAGCCTGGCTTCTCCATCTGTACCTTTTTCCTTTGTGGCAACGTCCCGGCCATGTTGACTGTCTTCTCTTTTCCGCGCCTATTTTCTTTTTCTCGGACTCGCACTTGTTTTTCGTTTGTTTCTTTTTCCTCCCCACAAGTCACACGTTCTTCTCTGAACCCTGCTGTTCTTTGGTTTCTGTAGTTTATCCCGTCATCAAAGTCGCCTCGCTCTCTCCCGTGTCCATGCCTTCTTATTCTCTAGCTCACCGTCTCTTATTGGCCGAGAGTTGGGGTATATGGCGCTTAATGAAATCTTTGCCACCTCTGCTTGCCCCGCTGCCTCGTCTCTGTCTTGTCTTCTATGTATGTCCTTTTATCAATCTTGTGCCGTTCTCTGTCCTACAAGTACATACTCAGTATCCTTATGCCTTATGATTCTCAAGATCCTAGTTCCCAGTCGCAACCCAAGCATTGTACTACACCAACAAGCCAGGCAGACCTGGCTCGATACAAAAAGACAAGCCTACCCATTTTGTCACAAACCCTCAAGTGTCCAGGCTTCATCACCTCGTAAATATCTAGCCACATTCCCGTATACAGCCACCCAGCCGATCTCGAGGCGGGATTTCTCATAGTACATGGTACGTACATATTCTCTTTTCTTTTGTCTTTTTTTTTTTTTTTTGCCACAGGAGTATCATTGAACTGCAAGTGTGTATACTGTAGTAATTCCTTTGTCTACTGTACATACATACATACATACATACGTATTCTTCCGCGATTCACAGGTTGGGTTGCGTAAATGCGTTGCCCCGCAGTGTTAGTAATCAAGCATGTGCAAGCATGTATGTGCATATGTGTACTTGTATGTACTATATCAGGATCCTCTTCGACTTGCAGGTACATGTGTAGTAAAAAGGAATTCCACCCCATCAGCCTCTCCTTATTCGTCTCTTGCTGTTACATATTCCTTATTCCTCGTTTCTCTTCTATGTCTGTTTCTTTTGTAGACTAAGTACTATCTATACAAGTACTCTTACGCCTGTACAACTACAAAATCACAACCAAGGTATACCCTAAGCCCTTGCCTTGTTTGCCCTAGTGCCCTTCTCGATTCGACAATCAAACCTAGAAAGAAAAAGAAACACAATCCAGCTTTTGTGGTATGAGTTTCACACATGCAGGTGGTCCTTTGCCCAGCAACTTGGACGTAAGACCATGCACGGCTTTGTCGATCATATCCACCCACCCATCCGTGTCCTTGTTGCAAGGGCCTCCTTGTTCTTATATCTTCTCTTCTAACGGTCTCTTTTTCTAGAGTCAATCTTCATACATACTACGTAATAACCCATGTGTTTTTTTTTTTTTGAACCTCTTAGCTCCCGTTCTTTCTTGTCCTTGGTACCTGACCTGTATAGCTTTTCATGTATGGCTTCCTTATCATGGCTTCTCATTCTATGGCTGGGTTATGGAAAAATGACCAAGAAGATGCAATGGGGGTACGTAGTATGTACTATGGACACATGTACCCCCAAGTGGGCATGGCTGTTTGTACATAGTACGTATATGCACGTAGTTGCATAAATACAAACTCTGTATGTACGTATTTAACCTCAGCTGGTCTGCACGTTGTCTGTGTGCTGGTTTTATTGCTGCAGCTATATAAGAGAATACAAAAAGACGTGTCTCTCTCTTACATTACTGCTCACCTTCTCCCTGCTCTCACTCTGCAAGGTAGCCGACACATAAATTGATGTGTCTTTTTTTCAGAGAGCTTTCTTAATGTTCAAGAAATGCATAGCATAGAAAATACATATAAAGAAATTATGTGACAAAAAGAAAGTCTCGAGTCGCCCTGGGACCGCCTTGCTGCAAGCCGTAATGATGTATAATTTCTCAGGCCCTTTGCTCCCTTTGTTGTGTTGTGAGGTCGAGTGCGGGACTCTGTGCGTCGCGGGACTGCTTCTTGTATGCACAAGTACATATGCACAGTATACAAGCACGCATCAAGGCCTTTACAGGGCTTGCACCCTAGAATTACAGTTATCTATGTACAGTACCGGTTTGCACTTTTAACATACTCCGTACATATCACTGCCACTACAGCTGACTTCTCCCGCTTTGGCCCTTGCAGAAACAGCTCGTCAACCCTCCCCCAAACACCCCCGTCTAGTTCTATTCTGTCAGCACCAAAACTCTACACATATTTCCTTTTTCGGCCACACAGCCCATTGTTGACCTCTTTTGTGCCTCCTCTCTTTCTCACTTACTCTCCATCTTACTTGCTCACAATTCACATGTCCTCTACACGTCTGTCCTCTACTCGTCTCACCTTTGATATCAACGTGATATCAACATCCTACATCTCACTTTGCCGCAAAGTCTCCCTTTCCGCCCCGTCCTTGTGATATCCTACCAGTAGCTTCTAATTGTTCGCATACATACATTCATATAACCAGCCCATTCATCGATATCAACAACGACAATACTCAATGGCAAACTACCCCGGCCTCCCTTTTTTGGCTTGCCTCATCGATATGCATCTTACCCTCGCTTGCACCTCAACGCTCGTCCTTGCGTGCGCACACCTGCTTTCTTTTTCGCCGACAACACTGTAAATGGATAGATACATGCGTATAAATACAGAATATACATACTATATGCGCGTATATATATGTATGTGCGTTGTGTTTATTCTTGTATATTTCCTTGCCCCAGATTGGCTGTTTGCCCGATCCCTAGAGGCCTTTCACTCTCTGATGCGTCTTCTGTCCTTTGTTATTTCTCTCATTCGGCCCTTGAGAGCTGGTCCATAAACTGGCTGCATCGTATAAAACACACGGTTGTCAAGCCATCGTAGCCAAAAATACCCATATATATCTGCATATATCCATGTATGCCCTGCGCCCACCGCTGTGGCCTTCTTCTCTCCCCTCCTCTCCCCCCTTCTCCCCTCTCTCTCTATTCCTGTTGTGTCCTGTGGCAGGTTTGTCTGCTTTGTTCAGACGCTTGTTTACTGCACACTACAGTCTCTTTCTTGGTTTATCAGTTAGTGCCCCCCAACTGCATCATTCTTCATCGCACGTCCACGCCACAGGCCAAAGCACTTGCGTGTGAACCAGAGCCACAGAAAAAGCAAGACTGAGAATTTCGGCCCCGGTCGACTTACCGCTGATATAGAGCTCCAAGTCTGCTCGTTGCCAATCTCTCCTTCTCCTTCTCTTTCTTCCTTTTACTCTCTCTCTCTCTCTCTCTCTCTCTCTCTCTTCAACTGTCTCCAAAGACACTTTGACGCCAATACAGTTCCATTCCTTTTTCCATCCAGCAAAGTCTCTCGTTTCATCATGTCCAACTGCACCCCTGTCACGTTGCCCTCCGCCGTGATTGGCCCCGGCATCCGCCTATCCTTCTACATCCTCCTTGCTGTGCCCATCCCATGTCTCATGCGCTCCTGTCCATCCCGCCTGCCACTTCTGCGTCTCTCTTTTACTCTTCTCTCTCTCGCCCTTGTCTTCTCGCTGATTCCCCTATCCCCATCGCTGCTCACCAGCTTCTCCATCCTCCTCCTCTCCACCCCTCTTCTTCTCTTCACCACCCTCCCGCTCCTCCTCCTGCGAGCATGGCACCGCCGCCCCTCTGCCTGCGCCGCAAGCCGCCAAAATGCCGATATCATTGATGCCGTCTTCCTCTTCAGCCACACCGCCAAGCCGCGCCTACAGCCTCTCGTCAACGCCGCTGCCGACATCTACCGTTGCGCCCCACGCCCCACCATCCTCTCGAAACCGCCCGCCGCGCCCCATCCACTCTGCAGCCTCATCCCCGCACGCATCCACCGCTCACCGCCCGTCCTCACCCCCGCCCAGCGCCACGCCCTGCTGACGCGCCAGCTCGCCGCCTTTGCTGACCTGGCCGCCGAGATTGCCCGCGACATGCCGCTGAAGCCCGTGCTGGTACCAACGTCACCTCCGCCGCTGTCGTGGGAGTTTGGCGTGCCCGAGCCGGTGCCGCCCGTTGCCGGCCCTGCGGGCGTGCGCGTCGATCTAGCGGCGTTTTCGGCAAACTTTGTTGCTACCGCGGTACGCGGTGGGATGGATCCGCTGGATGCGCTCTCGGTCGATGCCCTGGTGCGCCGCATGACGGCGCCGGATTACCGCGACCCGGATGCCCTAATTCAGGTCGACATGTTGACCGAGGAGCTCGGGTTCCTGCAGCCACTGGACAAGGCCTTTGGCAGTTTGCTTTGGGCTGTGTGGGGCATAATCCAATGTCTGTTTAGTTGGTTGTGGTTCTCGTCTGGGTCGCCAGCCTGTGCTGTGCGTCTGTTTCTGGGGGCGCCCGTGTCTACTGCAACGGCGAGTGTGCCGGTATTCCTCAAGACTGTGTCTGTCATGCAGGCCCTCATTGGCCTTGCGGCAGCAGTGTATGGCGTGCGCCGCGCTGCTCTGGATATCAGATGCCTAGACAAGTGGTTCACTACATCTTCTCCGTGGCGCCCAGATGTTCTTCCTCCGCTGCTCATCCCGCAGAACAGGCAGCCGCGCAATGCTGAAATTTACGCTGAGATGGTAGGCCGCAAGCAGCTGCTGTACCGGTGGAAAGCCAGTGTGTTCCGTGGCATGGCTGCAGGCTATGGCGTTGTTCTTACCGTGGTTCTGATTGTGGTTGAGGTGACTCTGGGTGTCAACAAGCCGGCTTGGTCAGAGAAGCCGTTCCATGCACCCACGGAGATTATGTGTCTGGTTGTGGCCGTAGTCTGTTCAGTTCCGATGTTGCTGGAGTCGGTCCTGATCAAGAAGATCCACCACGCCGACTTTACCGCGGTCATTTCTTCTCAAAAGCCCCCTGGGGGTCCCTTTTTCGACGAGGAGCTGGCATGCGACAAAGCGCGCTCCTTCTCGACATCGTCAAGCTCGTCTACCTCTACCTCCTCCCTGTCTTCCCTCAAGCCGTCGCCCGACACGCTCTTCGGGCCGCCCCTATCCAGTCCCCCTCTGACGCCGCCGCGGACCCCGCCGGCACGCAAGTTCTCGCATTCTGCCGAGGAAATGCTCGAGAACGCGGACCAGCTGGGGCCGTTTCTGCCACGTCGTGTGGACTTGTACTCGGCGCCGGGGAGTCCGGGGAGTCCGATCAAAAGCGTGTCGTATCCGACGTCGTTCAAGAAGACGCGCGGTCGCGTACCGCTCAGGGCGCCTCCGCGGCCGGTCCGTAAGGCGCCGTCATCGGCACAGTTTGGGCTGGAGAAGATTGCCGAAGTGTCGGAGGGTTCGGAGGCCAAAGATGTGATGCGTGTTGTCGGGGTCAAGTCCATCAACGGGGTTTCGGTGATCTGAGTTGATTAGTTGATTTTCTTTTGTCTTTCTCTTCTTCTCTTCTTCTCTTCTTCTCTTCTTCTCTTCTTCTCTTCTTCTCTTCTTCTCTTCTTCTCTTCTTCTCTTCTTCTTCTCTTCTTCTTCTCTTCTTCTCTTCTTCTCCTCTTCTTCACCTTTTACCTTCCCACGCTTTTTTCAGACTGACGTCAGTTTCTTTCCTTTTGTCTTCTTTTTTTTGCGCTTTCCTTTGTCTGATCTGTGTAATGCTTATCTTGTATGTTTATCACGTGCCGCTCTTTCCTTTTCTTTGCTGATAAGTTTTTGTATTGATGCCCGATTTACTTCTGTATTTTGTATAAAACCCGAAAAACTGATCAATAAATTTTGCCGATATTTGTTCATAATTATTCAGAGCCTCAATTAATTTCACAATTTTTTTTTTTTTTTTTTTTTTTTTTTTTTTTTTTTTTTTTTTTTTTT
>CM069901.1:1450471-1465547 GCA_036034705.1 Thielaviopsis punctulata | reverse complement strand
AAAAAAAAAACTGTGAAACCCACGTATTGTATTTTTCTTTGTCCAGTCGGAAATTCCCACTTCCTATTTCTAACCCCAAGGTGATCGCTTATCTAATCAGACAAAATGCGGACCCTGATAACCCTTTCGTAGCCTAACCCAATACATATGTCTTTTATATCATACAGGCCTGCTTCCATTCTTGTCAAGGCCCTCTTGTTCCTCAAAGATCGTGGCCTAGGTTGTTATGCATGTAAATACATAGGTAAACACTCATCCCACCAACAAACGTTGTCTCAGTTTGTAGGCTCTAGCAAAAGCCTTCTAGTTTGCAGGGCTCATATTAGACCTCTTTCGTGCTTTTTAGAGTGCAAGTTTACCCTTCTTCAATTCTCTGGCCACGATATCTAGACACGCCCACCTCTCTCCCAAACCCTTCAATTATCAGTGTCCTGTTTGTTTATTGATTCATTTTTTGCACGTCGAATATGGGTGTGGTGATCACTGGGAGATCACAAAGGAGCTCTACCACAATGCCTTAAACAACATTATAGCAAGTACGTACATAGTTGACATTTCACAGTAAATATCTTGATCGCTCGATTGAAAATTTATCTCCAAAGAGAGTATAAGAGCCCACGGCAAAGGAAAGAATAGTGTTTTAATAACCAAAATCATGAACTCTCACAGCATGATATCGTCGAAGGTTTTTTTATATATGGTCAAAAAACTGTATGTACTATAAACTTGGGACCCACACAGTGTGTGAAGTCCCTTCCACCTCTCAACACCAGGTAAAACACCACAGTCAACTATCACGACTTTCTGCCCTCTTATCCATTCACGCTCCCTAAATGCCTCTCACAGACAGCAGCCATGACATCTAGAGCCCCGCCATATCTACTCACTCCGTACCTCTCCCCAGCCGCCCACCCTGTCGGCTCTCTCACTCTCGTCACGAACGTCCTCAGCGCCACCAGCAACTGGCTTGTGGTGAGGTACCTCCAGAGTCTTCTCCCCGCTTCTACATCAAGGGGTACCTCTGAGGATGTCGTTCCTGATGATTCGACGGGAGAAAATACCGCGGTAGTGTTGGTGAGCTTTTTGCGAGACTTTGCATTTTGGAATGAGTGTGCTGGGAAACTGGTAAGTCTTTTCATTTTGTTCCTGACTTGCTCTTCAACTTATTGTAGCACTGCGTGCTTTAGGCATCTCATAATTTCCACTCAAACTTAATTTTCATTCATCCGCAAACCTTCACATTCTGACCTCCCTCACAGGGCGTTGATCTCACCCGCCACACCCGCGAAAAATCATTCCTCTTCATCGATGGCCTCAGCCACCTTTTCACCCCATCCCCATCCCCACAAGCTCCCTCCCCGCCCAAACCCTACCGCATCCTCACATCCGCCAATCTTGTCGACATCCAGCGCGACGTTTCCGCTGCTGTGACTTCCCTATCGATTGCGGCCGGACCGGGCGGCGCGCCCAAGAATGTCGTCCTGATCATCGACCAGCTCGACTTCCTCCTCGCCGCCACCGAAGGCTCCGTCGCGGAAACGCAAAACATGATTTTTTCACTCCGTGAGGTGAGTCTCTTCCCTTTTATTGTCCCTACATTGTGACCCTGGAATCTCTAACAATGCGCTGCCGCTCTGAACCCAGAAAACACATGCGTCAATCCTCACTCTCGCTGCTGACTCGGCCCTCCTGTCGTCCGCCTCGACAACCCTGGAAAAGAATCACGCGGCCTTTTCCATCGCCCTGGCCCACCAGGCTGACTGCGTGGTGAGCCTGCGCATGCTAGATACGGGTGTGGCAAAAGGCGTGAGCGGTGTCATGCTGATTACCCGCGGTGGGCAGGATGGGAATTGTGTAGAGCTGGAGGAACATGAGTATTTGTACTATATTTCTGCCGATGGGGGAACACGTGTGTTTGAGAGAGGACAGTAAATATGGAATTTTGAAGAGAATGATAGACGAAAGAAAATCTAGATAGAATTGAGTGATATGTCGTGTAACGTCACGATAATCCTATCCCGCAATTGTGCATCACAACCATTAAATCAGTTACGGAATAATCAAAGGACTTCAACGCCATGTTCCGAATTATGTAGACAAGTAACCCAGTACGCCCCTCTTCCCTTGAAAAAAAAAAAAAGCAAGCATAACTCCGTTTTATTTCTTCCACTGTTACAATCCCATTTTGGTAATAAAATATCATGGCGGTGCTGGCTAAATTTTGCTGTTGTCGATGCGCTACCCCTCTTCAGCCAACATCCCAATAAAGACAAAAAGAACTGCCCTTCCAAACGCAGAAAAAGAAAAAGCCAATGATAGGCAAGGCACTGCCTCGACATCATTGCGCATTCCTCCACCACCCTCAAAGGCGTGTTCCCCTAGATCATAACATCAACAGCGATGACAATCACAATGCTGATGCAAGTAAGAGTAATTTTCGTGGGCTGAAAGACAAAAGAATTTGTTTTCATTCTTTTCTTGTTTCTTTTCGGTCGTGCTTCAAAGGGACTCTTTTTTTTCTTCTTAAAGGGCTTCTATTCGGGAATCACAGATTGCATTTACGCATCCGCGGCGACGGGGCCACGGGCACCCTTGGGAGTGCCAGTCTGGAAGCCGTTCTTGAACCGCCGGGAGACGTCCTTCAGGTAGCGCATGCGACCAGTGCCGGTAGTCTTTCTCCGCTTGCCCTTCTCGCTCCAGTTGTCTGTTGGGCATGGGTTAGTAAATGACGCTTTTGCGAGGGGTTGTTGTGCTAGTTTAATCCAAATCCAGATTCCAGAGTAGCTGTCGCATTGATGTCGTCGGGAATAGTGCTTCATTCATATTCGAATATGAGATGTCGTCGGGCTTGGAAGTCGTCGGTAGATGGTCGTAGGGCGCATTTCAATGTACTAGGAAAGTTTCGTCGGTAGATAGCTAGTGATCGTGTTCGTAAGGACTTAGGTTAGGCGGAAAAGCGAAGCGTGCTCTGGAAGCTGGACTCTGGAATTGGGCTTTCAACGGTTCGGATTCGACATACACTTGCGGGTCTTAGCGGCGGGGTAACCGCACGAGGCGCAGGTGTGCTTCTGGACGTGCAGAGAGCGGCGACCTAAATATTCCAGTCAATAAACAATCCTCCTCTCAGACTCCACTCCCGACCGTCGAAGCGAGATGAAATATCCCGGGCAATCGAGGAACTTGTCGTCAACTCAATCGGTCGTCGTGGATAAGGGCAAGGTAGACAAACCGCAGCGGCGGCACAGAGTGTGCGACTTGTTGTGGCGCTTTCCGAAGCTGGAGGTACCCTTGGCTGTTCAAGTGAAAGATGCCGAGTCAGTATAAAATGCCATTTTAAATGTTCATACTGCCGACTCGAGTTTTCGATAAATGTCGTCGTCAAATTTGTCGGTAAAAAATGGCGACGGCAAATCGATTTCGGAGGCCCATATGTATGGAGATAGGTAGAGCAAACGTACTCATTTTGGCGGTAGTATGTGATGATCTTCCCTAACGACAATAGAGGTTTTCACGATAGTTGATCGGGGCCAGTATTAGATGCGGGTGCTAGTCAAAGCCTAGGTGGGCAAGTTTGGCCAGAGAAAATTCCTAGGGCTAGCCCACCGCACAAAGTAAAGGCTTGCCCCGATCGGGATATGCATAACACGTGACGTCGAGTTTTTTTTCTTGTGGGCTTTCTTTGACCAGAACTTACTGGGGTGCAACAGTAAAGTGGATTATATATTAAATAGCACCCATGAAGTGGGGCATACTCACCTTTCACCCATTCTGCATGGCGTCAAATCGAAAGGATCCTTGCAAGGTTGCAATTTACAGAATCACACTCATGAGCTTGTTCTCGAATATGTAATCCAACCGGCAATACTGTATTTGAGCGCCGTTTACACATTGATTTCTAGTTTCCCCCTCAATTGTATAATAATGACTAGGCTGACACATGCATACATACTGACATTAAGAAAATGCGAAACAAACTATCAACTGGGAAAGATGGAGGAGGAAAAGTCAAGCGAGGAACATATTGGAAAGGGGAATTGGATGCGTAAACATGCGGCCCCACGTTCAAGCTCGATCCTCCAAGCTCTTAATCTATCGCGTAATTCTGGGTCCAAATATTGTCTAAGCCTCTCAAAATTGCAACATATTTTCAAGCAAACAAAAACGTGTATACGGACAACAATATAAACTTATAAGTCTAGCAAATGTAACAGTTGTCGAAGAGAAGTCGTGAAGGCGAGGAGAGCAAGATGAAAAGTACAGATAACGAACCCCCGATGACAGAAGCCAACCTGCTGATACCAAAAACGCGTGTGTCTGTGTGTGTGTGGGGGGGGGGGGGGGGGGGGGAGACGTGGGAAAATTTCAAACGACGTCATAAAGGTCAAGGTTTAACACAAAGAAAACAAGCACTCCCATATTTTGCAATATCGGCATGGAAGGGTGCAGAAC
The DNA here is from genome assembly GCA_036034705.1 of Thielaviopsis punctulata. Lineage (NCBI taxonomy): Eukaryota > Fungi > Ascomycota > Sordariomycetes > Microascales > Ceratocystidaceae > Thielaviopsis > Thielaviopsis punctulata. The sequence continues at coordinate 1,461,098 of CM069901.1, read as the reverse complement.
AATCAAATGTACATAATAAAAAGTAGTAACAACAAATAGAGGGAAAAAAAAAGCCCCATCGAACCAAGGAAGAAGAGAGTGGATAAGGGTGTTATGTAAAACGAATGGCGATGACGAAATCTCGGTATGTATGTACATACATATTCAGTTCTTGTAGCAAAACTGTAGTTCTCCAATATCACATAAGCGTGTTTCTTGAATTGGAGGCAAGTGTTGGTTAAAGTCGAGCCGAGTCGATTCGATTCAATTAATCTATTGGAAGAGAACTAAACAGTCATGTCGACAGAGTTATAATGATGTGATGGCAGGAAGAATAAAGTAAGTTAATACAAGAAGCCGAAATGTCCGCCTCGATGTGTTTATGCCGACATGGCTTCGTACATGTATACGATCCCAAACAGAAGGAAGGTAACAGCGCCGCCCATGGTAACTAAAGAGTATCAGCATACGCCTCTTGAAAATCGAACGAGAAAACGATATGAACTTACCAACTTTCATGCTGACCTTGCCGGCGATGGCACGGCCACCAATGACAGCAATCGCAGTGCACAGGCAGTGGCCTGCCAGCGCACCAATAGTGACATACCAGTAATCAGGACCGGCCGCCATGGCAATCGTAGCAATCTGAGAGCGGTCGCCCCACTCGCCAAGGAACGTCATGACAAAGGTCTGGACCCAGGCAGGGCTAAGAAGCAGACCCAGCAGGTTACCCAGGCCAGAGACCGACGCCTTGTGGCCGTGGCTGTGGCCGTTACGCGAAGGCGACGATGAGGGCGAGCGGTGGAAGCGAGCCTTACGGTCGCCGCCCAATCCCATTTCCAGCGACGCCAGAGAACCATCCTGTTCCTTTTCGGCAAGCTCACGCTCAACTTCGTGCATTTCCTCGGCAACGCCCTCGTCCTGGCTCATGGCCATACCCTCGCGCAACAGCTTGGCACCAAAAACAAAGAAGAGAATGGCGGCAAGGAAGGCGGTCAGCTTCTTAGGCAAAAGGACAGGCAGAGTGTGGCCCAGGACAGCCGATAGAACAGTCATAACAAGCAGGGCGCTGAAGGCAGCACTGAAGACAACAATGCGATCGTGCTTCATAGCCATCAGCGCAGCAACAAGGAAGGTCTTGTCACCAATTTCAGCAAACATAATCATGGTGAAGGACAGAACGAGAGAGTGGAACGAGCCGCCATCCTCCTCAGCCATAATGCCAGTGGAGGTACCAGTCTTGGTCTTGGACACATCGAGATGGTCCTTGTGCGCAGAGTTGGGCACGGGGTTGGGCTTGTCGTGAATCTTTTCGGGGAGGTCTTCAGGAACCTATGAAAATCACATGTCAGTCAGTCTCTAAACTCCATCACTTTGTAGATCTGCAAAGATATAACAAACATACCTCAAGACCAGTGTTGTCGCTGATAATACCACCTTTACCCGCGGGAGCCTGGTCGACGGCAACGCCCGCATCCTTGAGAATCTTCTCCTCCTCACTATGCGGCAGCGTGGGCGCAGCCTTGGGACTCTCAGGAGTACCCTTGGCCTTTTCGCCCGTCTTGCCCTCCTCCTGCTTGCGCGCCTTGTCCTTCTCTGAGACACCGCCATCATTGCCGGTAGTGCCAGTCTTGGGGGCTTCGCGGTTCTTGTCGTCCATGACGCCATCATTTGATTCTGGAATTTTCTTGCCATCAATCACGGTTGTGCTGGCGGAGGTGTCCGACGTCTTTTTGCCACCGCTCTCCTTTTCTTTTTTACTGTCGGTAGTCTCAACCCAGGGGCCATTGTGCGGCTTGCCGTCTTTGCCGTCGATGGGACCCTTATCGTCAGCGCGGGAGGTGGCAGCGCCAACTGCAGCCTTGGAATCGGCGGTAGCCTTGGCTGACGACACAGACGATGTTGTGGTGGTGACCACTGCAGCGCCACCAACGACGGGGGCAACGAGCTCTTTGCTAGAGCCGGAAACAACAGACTTTGAGGTGTCAACAATGGACTTGGTATCAATAACGGCGGCGGCAACTTTGGGGTCGGCAGCAGTGCCAGCAACCGCAGCAGAGGAGTCTGACACGGCAGCTCCCACGGCCAGCGAAGGCAGCAGGAGCAGCAGGACACCAGACTCGCGAATAGGAAGCCTCATTTTAGCCGTATAGAAAGCAATTGGCACAATATATCAATCGACTCGGAGGGTATGCAGAAATACGTTGGGGCGGGAGTGCACAATGGAAATATGGGGTTTCAAAGGCTATCTGTGGGTAGGTTTGTAGTCGCGAAGTGTAGTGTTTGATGAAGGCGTCGTCGAGTGGGTGAATAACTGGATTAAGGAATGGGTGAGCGAAACACAGATTAATCAAATAAACGGAAGGAAAAAGAAGTTAAGACCACGCTAGAAAGAACAAAGGAAAAGTGAAGGGCTTCAGGGAAACAAATACAATCAGACCCAGAAAACGGAAATAATGCTGTGATGCAAGGTAAAGAAGGCTGAGCAAACTCACAAGAGGACAGCAGAAGAGAAGTCGTAATATCAAAGTACAAGTACAAACGAAATGGGCATATACTGCAGGGATGGCATGTACCAGTACGCACGCTTGACAAGGAGAATATAAGGGATTGGGATAACGCTCAATTTGGGGCCGTTGTAGTTGTAGTTGTACGTACTACGTACCAGGTGACTAGAAACATAAAGAGGATTTGTGTCTATGCAGGAGGAAAGCGAGAGCGCAGGCTGACTGGGATGAGAAAGGGACATCGGCTAATCGACAGCAGCAATTTTTACGAACGACACATAGTATACGGAACCAAACGCGCCTGTATATGACTGAATAACTTGCCCTTGAATCTTGGACCGGCCAGCTCGATTTCGATTTTTGAGCGACGGCATTTGAGCAAAGGCAAAACTCCAAATGATCCGTTACTTGCGCCAAGGGTTTCGTTGATGGAGCCCTCCACGCCGTTTTAATTTATAAATACTTTCTCAAGATGGTGCAATACGAAATCGCCCTCCGGCTTTTGAAATCTAGGCCTGATACCGGCACTTCAGTTAAATTCTACGATTCATGATTTGCAGATGGTGATCTTAAAGTATCTCGTATGTATACCCATACTTGTAAATTATCATGAAATCCCTTCACAATCCACGATCTAGACATGTACTGGTATGTATGTACTGGTATGTATACATATGTACAAGTATGTATGTAGCTAGCTTAATGATTCCCTGTTAGGTTTCGGTTAGTATGTATTCACCTAGTCAGTTACTTTGCACAGCCAAAGTCAGGGGATACAGTTGCATTGTTGTAGGTTCCTTGCTTCGGGGTTGGCAGGAAACCAAAAGCCAAGCGCAAGTTCCAACAGCCCGACTGGGTGGGCCCTGACAGGATTCTAGATTTTTGGGATCAGGCTGTACTGCGTACATACATAGGGGATAAAACGCATCGTAACTCGCTTAGAACGATTATGCCATACGTTAACAAGTATATGCATTTATCAAATGGGCCAACTATCACGTGTGGGATACTGTGTAATTTGAGAAGAACCCTTACATAGATATTGCTAGGATCGCTTGTTTAACTTTAATGGTGTTTGAGTTTAGTGGCCTTGAACTTGAATATAAACATTAACCCTAACATTCAAGGTTGGACAACAATCACTTGGCATAACAAAAAAAAAAAAAAAGAAAAAAACAAGAAAACCTGACATATCTCGACTCAGAGATTTACGGTGAAAACAGGGCAAGTTTAGTCTTTCAATAACTGCATCTGTATCTTAGGCGAGGGCTGGCAAGATTTGAGAACAGGATGAAGGATGTACATACCTATGTTCAAGGTACAAGTCTATAGTAGCAAAGGCAAAACTTACCACAGGCTAAATACAACGACACCCGCGAAACTTATTTCCTCTTTGAACTATGTACTTGATGTGTTTGAGTACTAGGGCCATATCAGCAGGCTTGAACAGAAATGATAGCGCAATGCTCATTTCCTCAATAACTTTGTGCGCTTACATTGCCTTCTTGCATACACATACATAACTGCTGAACTATTTCTTTCGTACCCGCAGATCATGGGTTTGCAACTGCTACGTAAATACATACTGGCTGGAACTTCATATGTATGTACATACATAAATACTACGTATGTGCTCTGTCAACTTATACACGAGTTGTGTGACTAATCAGATTTGCAGATGTAAGTCAATCACAAGCAGAGCAACATCAACAAAAACTGTCTAAAGGGATGTGATTTGCAAATATTTTGACAGCGCACATGCAATAATCATACATGTAGCTAGTCCGTCAGACAACGACATATCAGTCAGAGAAGAATGGCTATGCAAGTGACTGGGGCTAAACTTGAGTATACATACCTGTACTGCAACTAATTGACGAACTAGGGAGAAAATGATGACAAAATAAACCACCAACGAAGATGAAGAGTAAATGAGGGGCAGAGCAGCAACACTTGCTTCTTCTGCCGCTGCCATTGGTAAGCCACAGTCAATTGTGATGGCGAGACGCCGAAATGGTGATACTTTTAGTAATGCCGAACTCAAAGAGCTGTAGAATCTAGACCGGCCGGTCTGCGATAAGGGCCGTGGAATCATGTATTTCTCAAATTGACTTGTCGCCTGCTTTCCGGTCACAGTATGCGCGGTAAGATGCGAACAAAGTGAGAGGGGACGAGGCTTTGGGTTCTGCTATGGTGCGGGCTTTTCGTTTTGTTAGATAAAATATGTATGAACGTGTATGTGACAAGCTGAATACATATCGACCAGAGAATGCCGTTATTATCGAGAGAGCACTCATTGAACAAAGTTGCCGCCTGCGACAACTATGTATAGTCGAGATATAAGTTAGCACGCCAACTTGTACCGCGTATCCACATGCTAATGACTTATAAAAGTTTCCTGCGGCTACTCTTTCTCGGGTATGCGGCCCGTGGGATTGTTGCGTGTATGGATTGTGGCCATGGGATCAATGCTACATAAATGGCAATAAAGAGAAACAAATCTAGGAATGTCGATAATTAAAGCTTTGTTGAACGAGATTGGATAAACCCAGGGACCAAGTGCTATAATTACACAAGTCGTCCTGTCTAGTGCTATTGTTATGAAAGACATGTTATACCTACAGCTCTGTCATACAACAGCAACAAGAAAACCTCCATAAGAGTAATACGCCAAGTTCTTTAAGACTAAGGAGAAGCACAATGAAGTTGGCTTATATGCTGAGACATTTTACTTTTGCATACTTGAAATCTGACAGAGCTACACCATCCGTCTGCTCTCAACGCGGGATAGAAAACGTCCATAGGGACGACTCCAAGATTGCCCTGAATGTATAGGTTTGTCCCATGTTTAGCCTCCGATGAAGTCGATGAATAATACGGTACACACCCCTCCATCAGAGTTTCTTCCTGAATCATCCGCCCGTGAGTACAGAAAGGTTGGATAAGCAAGGCAGCGCTGGTAATAGGCAACAGAAAACAATAGAGCCAGCTTGCTTTCTTGGTCTCTGATGAATAGTTATGAGAGAAAGCAAGGGAATCAACTGAAATATGATATGTGACAAGGCACTCCGAGAAAAGAATACAAGAGAAAAACAAAAACAACAACAGACTGATACTACATAAGCCGTTGGAGATAACATTGTTGGAAGATTGGGGGGCCGGCTTTAGTCAGTATACCGTGTGTATGCATGTATGTTGTACTACCCTCGCTATAATTGAAGGAGCCTAGATGCTAATCTGTAGTAATCTAACGTCTCGTGAAACTTTGCATATAGCAGAGACATGACATGTCACCTTTGTGACCATAATTGCTATCCATTATATACGCCTCTCTCCGACTGCACGTCCCGCTGTGGAATCAGTGTCCGACAAAGCTCGAGGTCAAGAATTGATTTAACACATGAGTAGGCATGTGCCCGCAAGTAAGCCACACGCCCAACACGTTAACAAAACCGCTTGTAAAGTTATGAACTTTGCAAAAAAGCAGGTCTAGCGCATAGCACTTTTGAACCAAGTATGTATGTATGCACTACATCAGCTATGGGGTTTCTCCCTGTAGCGTTGCAGCTTCATCAACAGCACTGATATTACATGCAGTCATGCACCCAATAGCGACCCATCATCTATCTACCACTTGCTAAGTTGGACCAAATAGGTTGGTTGTTCTTAGACGGCTAGAGTCTTACGGAGTTCAACCTGAAGTCTACCTGCAGACCTACAACTTGTAAGTAGGTTGTAAGCACCCAAGGGGCCTGGGTCCTGAAGTCAGTGCGTTTCTCAATGTTTACTGTACATTGCACTGTGGGATACAAAAACAGGAAAAATGAAGCAGAAAAGAAACCCATTTTTGCGTTTTTGAAGGTCATGCAGAGTAGTAATCCGGGAACCTGCAGATTCTACGGTCATATAGTGTTTGCTAGTATGGATAAGAGTTTGAACGCCGTTCACTGTGTACATATTCTCTCGTATTCAATTTTGGACTGACCGGCTAAAAGAAAGCTTTTGGTGGAGGCTCAGCTTGCCACTTAAACGAATCGCTATTCCAGATAGGCCTGAATTAGAAATCGCTCCCGCACTTTGAAGGGAAATGTCGCATTGCATGATTGTGATGGATTGATTAGCAGTTGAAGTTCATGAACATGTTTGCATACACATACATAGCAGTGAAGGAATTTGTTGCCGCCAAGAGATGGGGCCAGGACTATTGGTAGGTGAGTGGAGTGGCGTATGCATGTGTACATATGTGTGTAGCATACACATATACATATGTATGTATGTATATATGTAATGGAGAGATGCAGAAGTATGGATGCCTCTGCTATGTTGAAAGATGTATACATAGGTGTATATGTAAATATGTAATGTATGCACGCGTACAGATGTATATATTTATGCCAGTATATTAGCAAGTTAATAGTAAGCTAGTAGAAAGTAAGTGGTAGGTCAGTAAGTATGTAAGTATGTACGTACGTATGCAAGCGAGTTGTAGCAGCAAAACAATATTGCCCCAGCATGCCATATCCTGCCGCTGTTTCATTTGCACGGCATGCTTAATAAAAAGACACAACGGAAAGAAGATGAAGAAAAAGAGAACTTGGACGAACCCGAATGGAGGTTACCACCCGGTTCTCTTGTTGGCTTGCTCATCGACTTTTCATGTGGTTGTGCGACATGTCGGAATTCTCCCAAGAATCTTGCATCCCTTGACTCGAATAATTTCCGGTCCTCTTATGTTTAGATAACAGCTTTCCGTTGCTGCGCCCGAAGCGATTATACATAGTATAGCACAAGCAGTACATAGACATCCTGACAACTACGAACCAAGACGCTTCTGTTGCTTTGCTTTCTAGTTGGGAGTACTGGTATAGCATAGCCTGGGGCTTTGTCAGACCGGCATAGCTATTCGCTAAACCCGAAAATATCCCCTTCCGGCCGTGGAGCTTTTCATTCGCTTCTGATAAGAGCCAAAAACCGACTGCTGCTGCTTGGCTGTTGTAAAAGCCAAACGGTACGTTGAGCGAAAAGCAGATATGAATGACACAATAGACAGTAGTATGAATCGGGAGAAAAGTGCGTTTAAACAAGCACCTACCTGTACATGAAATGAAATCTTTGTAATTTTGAGGTCAAAGAAACCAGGCATCAGATGGTTGTCTAGGGAGACGAATGCAATTTTCAATGTAGAACTCGTGTGTTACAAGAATGGAGTCTTGTTCGTACTACAAGTAACGCATGATTCCATTCATGAACATATGTATGTACTACAATAAAAGTTCAGGATTTTTTTTAATCAAGGTGTATTTAGAAAAACAGTCGCATCAAATAGTGTATGTATGGATTATCAGTTCGTCCGTTGAGGCCAAACAAAACAATACAACGTTATTGATCCTGTTAATTCCCTGTGGGATTGTACCCCACTACACAACACAACGGTTACTCGGATCTGACAAGTGCTGTTGTGTATTATGTATGTGAATGTTCCAAGTATGTATGTATGCGTGTATACATACATACATATATACATATGTACATGCATGTCTGTGCAGGGTACATACCAACTTCATGGGCAAAGACATCTTTGCATATACTTATCTTGCATATACTACTTACTCTTCTACAACACCATCATTTCCAATTTCAGGTGTTTGAACATACAACACTTCGCCATTTCGCCGTGAATCTAGGCTTCTTTCACGCTTAATAAGGCAAGTCAACAAGATAAAGCACTGTATTTGAGGTCACAAGCAGAAGACTAGTCTATAAGACCAAGCCTAGGTTTGCGAATGACCCTTTCTTGCAACAACCACAATAACGACACAGGGGTAATAGTCAAAACATTCTACAGAAGCAACAAAACCCTATCAAAAAATAATGAAGCATATACTAAGTGTATTTCTCAAGAGGAGTACTTTCTTCCAGTTTAAATATGCCCAACAACCTTCGTTTCCCAGTGTCAGTGGGTCCATTCTAATAGGGGGTACACGAAAAATGGTTTACGTCTACTACATAGCTCTCAGGAGGCCAGAATTTAGGTCCGAAGATGCAGAAAGACCGTTGAGGTTTGCTAAAGAGTATCTGCAAAAGGAAAGTATTTTTTTTTGGAAGGAGGTTCCGTTTAGTTATGAGACTTCTGCGTACAAAGACGAGAGGAGAGAGAGAGAGAGGGGGGGGTTCAGACAAAGTGGGTTTCCGGATGTCTCCAGCTCTTGGTATCTCAGCTAATACTAACTCAAATTGGAATAAAAATGCACTGGATGAGAAGGGTGTCCATTCTCATACTAGATGAAAGATAGAGAGCCATATCCTTTGACGTGGATATGAGTCCAACTTCAAGTCAAAGATGTTATCTACATCTGGGTACTTTGAAGAGGGAAAAAAGAGTTAAATGCTATGGGATGCCTTGAGCTACTGAAAAACAATATTCCAGTGCTCATTCAAACTCGTTCTACCTTCCAACAAGAAGATAAATCTATTCACACTGGCCATTGAGTGAAGGGGTGATTGGTAGAGCATTGTGGATGCGATAAAATGACTTGCATCTTCACTGGACTCAAATCCCATACAAATATGTGGCCTGCATTAAAAGGACTTGAGTGATACGTTCACTTCTTTGCATCCTATAAAAGAGCCAAAATAGTCCCAAGACTTTAAAAAGCAAAAAAGAAAAAGAAAGAAAGAAAGCAAAAAGGTAATGGTGAGCCTTTTGATTCTCTGTATGCCAAAGAGACTGCAGGCAGTTATGGATGCCGGGGGTGGCACACCCAGGAGCTACAGATTCCATAGAGTCTAACATATTTTAGTTTGTGTCTTGTTAACATATGGGTTCATGTGTTGATATAAGAAAACGAGGTTTTATTGACTGTACACATATGCTAGATGTGTATAGGTAGCATTTTGAATACAATGTGATTCTATATTCGAGCTTTTATATTTTGACGCTAGCTTCATTTCACTTATCGATTTGCAAGTGCTAGTAATATGTAGTACTCAACATGAGTGTAAGCTCTCATGGAAGCTCATCTCAACTTGAACCTTGAAGTGGGTAAGTTAGTGGTGGTGAGCTTCTCTTAAGTTTGCATGTTGATTAATCTTCTTGTGTAAGACTTGGTATCGAGTTTCGCAGGTAATTTGTATATACACGTTGAAGATGGACTTCGAGTTAGTAGATGGGCCTCTCAAGATATGATGCAACATCAGTTCCAAATCTGGTATTAAACAGAGCATAGTAGCTCAAACCATCGAGTTGTAAGAAAACTATACCTGCTTTGATCTCAAGGCCCAAGGCACGTATAAACACTGGCCGTTGCCCCTCATAGCACAACAAGAGTATGCAGACTTTAGGCTGAACAAGAACTTCAACTGAAATAGGGCTAAAATCGGTAAACGTTCTGGCTATACCAGCAGGCCTTTGGGGAAAGTTCTTCTGCTCGATAACATAACAAAACTTTACCCCACCCACAAGTATAACTCCCTTGCATTTTAATAAGAGACTTGTCATGTATCTCACAAAGTTCAAGAGCAGCCTTTTATTAAAGGGGTGGGGCTTGTACATTGAAGTATTTGAGAGGCCGAGGATGATACGGAATCAAAAAGTGATATCTTAGGGTTTCCTCAGGGCCACGACTGAAATGACACGCCATAATAACATGCTAGGGATGACCTTAGGGTTTCATTGTTAGTGTTGAACATGATTTGTTCCTAGATAGATATTGATATAAATCAAGCTGCATGGGGTGGAGCTCTATGGTTTATTGAGCTTATTTACTGCTGCGATATCAGAAAAACTGGACGGATTAAAAGATACGAAGTTCAGAAGGAATGCAATGGTGATCCTCCTGAAGGCTCAGGGCTTGGGGGGTGTATCTTGAAGCTTGGGGCGGAATATAATGTATGTATATGTACAGATGTGGCATAGGTTATAGGTTCCTACATATAGACATGTATGTAAAGTAGACCGCTTGAGTCAAGCATACGACAAAGACTGAAAAGTCGGGAAAACTTATAGTGACATGAATGCACTTATTTGCAATAGTAAGCCTTGAAGTGTCACTCAGTCATAAATGATTTACAGTAACTTGACAGAGGTCCCGCAAAAAAAATCAGCCTTGCTGAATTTTAGCCTCACTTGAATTCTTCCTCCT
>CM069901.1:1431169-1449915 GCA_036034705.1 Thielaviopsis punctulata | reverse complement strand
TATATAAGTCTATGCATGAGAGATGCGCAGCTATTATTGCAGCTAAGGGATGGTATACTAAGTATTAAATAAATAAAAAATATGGTATTCTTCTTTAATACATAGTAAGTACAATGCAATTTACCAGTACAATTTTTCTCTATTCATTGTTGAGATATTAATTGTTTTCATGTTATCTTTATCTAGTGCATTTATGATCATGAAGCTAAAGTTTTTGGTGTTGCGGGACCTCTGTCAAGTGACTGTAATAAAGGGTGCATACAGTGTGTAAAGCCATATGCATGAACTTGCACAGTTGCATGCACTGACCTGCAGAGGACGAGTAGTCCTTTTGGGTTGGTATCGAGACAAGCAATCAACTGAATGCAGAAGTAGGTGGCGAATTTACTGCTTAATGTTACAGCAACAACATATGCATGTAAGCCCGCTGCAAGCCTCGTCTAAGATATGTGCACTCATGACACTAGACAATGATGAGAAACAGAAACGTCGGTGAGTGACGAGACAAGAAAGAGTTTTGTCATCTGTTTGAAGAATCAAGAATCAGTAGAGATGGCTGTCTGGGACGGGTCAACGTGGAAATGACCAAGTTTGCAGGACACAGGTGGTTCCATGTGCTAGTCAACATTGAAGTTGGTTGGAATGAGCACAAGCGAGCCGTTAGAATTGCTTGGTTCACCAGAAATTAGACGGAATCTAGAGTTATTTATTGATTGCTCTTTTGATTCGAAATTTTACCGCGCTGATATTTCGAAAATGGAAATATGCCATGGTGATTTACAAAAATAGTCCAATTCGCACAGAGACACGCAGGTCTTTAGCAACGCCAAAGTTGACGATCCACCAAAATTTAATGGCGCCAAGATCGGTGCAAAAGTTCTCAAGACCAGGCCAAAAGACGCTCTGAATGCAATGCTACATACACATGGGTTGTTACGGCTTTGGATAATAAAAAAAATATCAAAGAAAAACCAAGGAAATGGAAACCAGGCTGCATAAGCTTGAGGTGACGCTCTGTATTTTGATTTGCATAATTCTTTTTCCTCGCCACAGAGTGCGAGGGTGATGCATGAACAGGGTAGAGGGCATATACAATTTACAAGGTAAAATTATCATTACATCAGGGTTACTTGATTGTACGCAAGTAATCGTAGATTATAGAGGGAGTCAACCAAGATTGCAGCAGGTGGGCAGAGAGAACAGGGCGTTGAAGAGTAGCATACATATGAAGATACCAGGAATAAAAGGATGAGAAAAAATAGGTGACTAGGACATGGAGTAAGCCACGATGACCTCATGTCTAGAATTTGTCGTCCAGGCAGTTATGCATGTATATATGTACACATACAATTGGAGTAGAGGACTTGAACCTCGACGCTTTTGGAGTCACTAATGGGGGGGGGGGGGGGGGGGGGGGGGGGGGTCGCACAAGAAGAAGCGACAATCAATGTCGCACCAAAATGCTTTTATTTTCTAGTGTTGTGGTACGAACCCTTTTACTTTACTTGGAATCTGTTGTTGCGAGTAGCTCTGATATTAGGGTTTACTGACCTATGCGTTTGTTGCCGGCACTTTTGGGTATGTATATGCAGCAAAACCTTTCGAAGAAGTTTTTCAAGGCCAAAGCAAGAGATGCGACTCAAAGCGGGACGAGGAGAGGATTTGCAATGTTTATTTGTTTTTAACCGTTGAAAAAAAAAAGTCATCAAGCCACTTGCTGCACTCACAAGCCACAAAGTACATTATGAAGCACCTGCACATGCAAGATAAAGAACAGAAACAACGGGATGCGCAAAGGCATGATAAAAGAAAGAAAAAAGAAAGAAATCAGCCTGCAGCCAAAATGGCATATCTAAACAAGACAAAGAATGCAGTGATTTGTATGTGATAGATTCCAAGGGAGAGAGAGAGAGAGAGAGAGAGACATAGAGAGACTGAGCAGCAAACAAAGATACAAAAAATAAATTAGCTGAAATGGTCAGGCAAGAGGTGCTATGTATATGTAATAATGTGCATACATACATATGTAGGTAAGAAATGCACAGATGCAGGATTCTAGAGAGCAGCGGTTAGAATCGAAATGATGGATACATACAGATATATTCACAACTACATACCTATGTAGAAGTTACGTAGCATGTAGTACATACATAGGCATGTTGATATTAGCAAACAAATACGTATATGTATGTAGTATATATAAATTGAGTTATAGCATGGAAGTTGGAATGCAGAAGCTAGATATTTGTCTAAGAAACAAACGGCTACACCAAACAACACCGTAGCCATGGCACAGATTTGGGGGGGTGGATGAGAAACAAGGGTACCAGGGGTGGTGGAAAGCAAGCAGGCCACTGACAAGGAAAACCAGACGAACGAAGACAGACAGGGAGTGAGTGAGAGCGAGAGAGAGAGAGAGTAAGACAAAGAGAGTGGGGAGTGGGGGCGGGAGTCATTACAGAGGGTTAACAGGTAAATAGGTGGTACAGATGTATGATGTATGTATGTGCTACATAACATACATGCATACTGCGTACATACATACAAGTACATGTGTACAAGTATATGTATGTACAAGTACAAAGTACATATATGCCCACCGGAGCATAGCGACCATGAAGCCCGTGCAAAGCTTGGTGGCGGATTTGCCATTCTCTGCATTCCCCACAAAAAGGCCCGCAAGTCTCCTGCTATATGCACCTCTTTCTCGGATTTTGATTGGTTGTGCTGATCAGACACTTACCAGAAAAAGCAAAACTGCAGCCGAGTGTATACACACATAGTAGAGACCCATCAAGACCCACCCATCTCGGATATGTCTGTACATACATACGGGTACGGGTAGATACATTATGTACATATTTAGTAGTATGTATGTACAAGTACTCACCTGAAAATGCTTTGTAAGCAAAGATAGGACCACAGCAGTTGAGCTTGCTCTTGGTATGCATTGCAGTGAAAGTGGTCGAAACGAATTGCTGGATTTCTTCCTCTAGAATCTAGTCTATTTTTCCAGTGCATGCATGTATGTATACGTATGTACAAGTACATACGTAGTACGTAGTACGTAGTACATATGCTTTTGAGAGGACCCTGGGCATGTCGACTTTATCACGGCGGCGATTTACAGTGTATCACCGGGTCATGTCAGATTTGAGTGGAAACACCCTTTTGGCAGGGGTTTTCTTTTTCTTTTCTTGTTGGCGGATACATACGCAGTATGTTATGTACTAAGAAACAAGCTGGCCAGAGAAACCCAGGAACAACACTGAAAATAGCATGGGGGCTGGCTGGCCCTCTTTGAAACAAAAAACCACAGCAGGGACAACTGAGTCTTCTTCCCACAGGTGCACTCCTCTCTCACTGAACAAAGTGGCTTGGCAAAGCACGCCGGAGAAAAAAAATAGGGCACTATTCAAAGAAAGATTACAAGGCCTTCAGCTCCCAGCGCCCATCTCCCGTGTCTTTGCTATCCCGTACTCATCCCTGGGGGAGGCAAAAGCCACACACAAACTGATTCCAAGGACCTGGCCCTCAAACAGACGGACAGTAGAGGGGCGAAAACCAAACACTCATTTTGGGGAAGAGGGAGGGAGAGAGAACAAAGGCCGTGGCCTATGGCATACATATAGTATAAGTAGTGTTGAGGAGATAGCAGACAATGCTGCTCTTGCGAGGACCAAGTCTCCAACGCTATAAAGGATTTCAGTTTGTTTGTCTTCCTCTTGATATAGCAAAAAAAACCGAAAAAGGAAACCCTCGCTTGCTTGTATCAGCTCTCAAGACTCCTGAACAATTTCTTTTTTTTCTTTATCTCTTTTTCCTCCAGTCTAGAGTCTTGTCTTTTCTTTCTTGTTTATGTATCTCGTGCCGTGTACTGTACATGTAGGTTCCCTTGTACCTATAACTTCCTACGTACAACAGTCTACATACATGCACAAGTACAAATCTCTATACGTATGCATGTATGCAGTACATATAATAAACACACCCTCCATCCTTCTTTCCCTCATCTCCCTCTCTTCTCCCTCAGACAGACAAAGAATTCTAGATACCAGACTTTGTTTCCCGACAAGCCCACTTTCGTTATTTTTTTGGTTTATTGTTTTGTTCCCCCCGAGAGCGTGTGGTGTATTGTATACATACATCTATATCTACAACACACACACTCGTATACATATATATTGAGGGTGTTTGGCACCTTGGAGTTCCAGGTTGACCACACCTTCTTTTGTTTCTCTTCTTTGTTTCGTCAACACCCGGCAAATCCGTTGTCTTGTCTACGTGATACATCTTTCGGTACCTTTTTGTTATTTTCTTGCTACTTTGTTCCCCTCTGAACCTTATTCTGCTGTGCCTCGTTTGTGTATATATACATATATATATATGATATTATATACATACATATATATATATATATATATATACAGATACATCTGTATTATATATTTGTATTTATACTGTGGCTCTTAGTCTCTCACATGACTTTCTGAATACTCTTATATATCTATTATTTCCTGTGTGCCCAAATCAACAGATAATACCCGGTCTAGCCCTCTTTGCCGTCTATTTGCCGAACCTCTATCAGGACGGGACGATCTCCGTCTGAAACTTACAGAAACCCTTTTAGGGGTTGGCTTTTGTGGGTGCAGAATCTCACATCCGCTGCGTCTGTGCTGACATTTGCCTTTCCGCATGCGTTAGTTTTCCTGTCGCTTTTCTAGTGCTTGGTTACATCTGGAGAAGCCTGATTGCGTTGGTTTGGGGTATCTTCAGTTTCTTCCCTCTTTCTTGGTCTTTGTTTCTCTTCCTCGACTATAGCAACCTCTTTCTGCTCGTTGGCATAGAATCTCCGTCTCTAGAACCCTGCCATCTACCATGACTCTCGCTGCACGTCGTTCGCTCCGTGCGTTATGCCGTCGGCTGGTTGGTCCGAGTCTTTCTGATTCAGCCGTCGATGCGCTTGTGCGCATTCAGTTATGCATGATGCGGGCATGGTTCGAATCGGCAGTGCAGGAGCCAAAGTCTCGCTTACCAGATGCTGAGTCAGGAATTCACACGAACCCCGGCTTGGTCCAGATTTTGACAGCGCTGTGAGTACTTTATCGCTCCCGTTCTTCTTCCTTTTTGCTGCAATAGAACCCAGCTGGCTAACCAGCCACCAGTGCTTCTCTCTCTGTCATCGGCCGTTATATTGCCCTGCTCATCTTGCACAACAACACCATCGCCGCCACCAAGAAATACAGGCCGCTGCTTTTTTCTGGCTGCAGGCCGGCTAGTCTCTTTTCGTCTTCATACCCTGCTGCAGCTCCATCCTGCTATTCAGCCGCTGCATGTATGGTTGCTTCGCCTGCAGCTGCAGAGTGCAACGTTGGCTGGAACTTTCCCATTTCCGTCCAAAATCCGGCGGCCATTGCTGTTGGTCGTGGTGACGTGCAGTTGCAGCTGCGACATTTAGAAGAGCGTGCATCTGCTGCCCGGCCGGTTGTGATAGGCGGCGTTTCTTTTGGATCGTCTCGGGCCGGCACGCTGTTTGATGCTGGCGTTGCTGTGAACACGGCAAACAGCGGACTGGCTGGCCAGAGAACAGCAGTCAGCACTCGGGGAATGCAGCCTTCCTCGGGGTCTCAGAATGTACAGTCGCATACCACGGCCCAGTCGGCCAGTGGTTCTGCTAGCTATCACGCAGGAATGTGCGGTTCTGCATCCTTAAGCAATGCAAACGCTGGCTCCAGCTCCATGGCCACTTCAGGCGGCACTACCAACTCTGTTTCGTGGGGCTTTCAATCCGCTACTCTTGGCCGAAATATGAGTAGCCAGAACAACCTGCTAGACATTGAAGAATCCACCATCGTGGATATGTTTAACAACAACAACAACAACAACAACAACAACAACAACACCGCTACCCACTCGCAGCCTCACATTACCAATCATCATACGTCTCTCTTGGCTAATAACCAATGGGACATGTCTGTCTCAGCGCCACTGTCTCTCAACGGCCTCAACATGCAATTCAACAGCATGTCGACGCCATCTCTCGAAGCAGGCAACGTCACGCCTTTGTCTGACGGAATCACAACCACGGGGCTCCAGGATATAGATTTTTCGATTCCAGTTGGCGGGACGGAGCTGCAGCAGCCCATGTCTGCAATGGGTGCGGGCGTTTCTTCAGGGTATGGCGCGTATGGACCACTCTCAGCTGAGTGTCGGCCTCGCCAGTCTCAAGGCTCATCTCAGCAACAACAGCAACAGCAACAGCAACAGCAGCAGCAGGCCCAGCCAGCTGCCTCCAGAAGACCCTCCATCGACCCTGGCGCTGCCATATCCATGTTCTCCGAGCTGCCTGAAGAAAACACGTATGGAAGCCCAGCCTCGTCTCATAACAGCCGTGCCGTGTCTCCAACGGACCGCGCTCAGGCTCTCACTCAAGGGTCTATCACGCCCTTGCATACCCAGTCTGCAGCACAGACCCCGGCCCAGGACACCAACTCTATGCTCTCAGGCTCTAGCGGACTGGGTGCTTCGGGCCAAGAGGATCACATGATGCAGCAACTGGCAAATCTGAGACAGCAGGTCCAGATGCAGAGGCCAAGTTCTCACATTAGCAATGCCACAGCTGAGCCTCCTGCCCAGCAGAGCCAGTCCGGTGTGAATCAACCGGGCACTATTCCGCCGTTGACAGGTAGAAGCAACGGAAATGATTCCATGCAAAAGTCGATGTACCGCGCTTTTCCTATCGGAAACAACAGCGACAGCCAGACTGGCCAGATGGGCAGCTCTGGGGATTTGAAAGTGAGCGGACAGCAGCAACTACAGCACCAGCCGCAGCAGATGAACGCCATGTCCTTTAACCAGTCTGTCAAGGGCGAGAATCTGACGAACTCCGCACAAGCAGGACTCCAAACTCAAACTGCTGTCGGCAGTAGCCACCCCAAGACTTTTACTCCGCTGAGTCAAGGCCTGGCTGAGCCTCAGACCCAGAAAAGTCAAGTGCCGGCCGAAGCTCCAAGCCTAAAGAGCCAGCGCCCACAGCCCAGCCAACAGGCCGCACAGAACCAACACCGACTGCCCATCCACCCCCAGCAAATCATTGACCAGCCTGCACCTCAGTCGCTGGCGTCCAGCTCCGAAAGCTCCGACGCCCAGTCTTTGGATGACATCCAGCACCTCCGCCGGCCGCTCCGCAAGTCGCCCGTGCTGGTCGACCACCCGCAGCTCCGCCACAGACATTTTGTCGACGGCTCCGAGTACCAGCAGGACGCGCTCTCGGGTATGACGCACACAATTGAGCCAAAGGGTCGTGTCGGGAACCGCGTGGGCTTGACGCAGGCACAAAAGGTGCAGCAGGCGCAGCAGGCGAGGGCTAGGGAGAGAGCAGGACAGATGCACCAGATGCACCAGATGCAGAGCCAGCACAGCCAACACAGTCAGCAGGGCCAACAGAGTCGTAGCCATGGCCAGGGTCCGGGTCAGGCTCGGGTTCAAGGCCAGACTCTGCAAAATTTCCACATTGCGCAACCCACCCAGACCATTCATCACACTCCCCAAATCATGCACCACATTCCTCCTACAAACATGTACCAAATGTCTCCAACAAACATGCATCCGATACCGCAAGCAAACCTTCACTCCATGGCCATGCCGCACATGAACATGTCCCGGCCCTGGATGGGTTCTCCTCCTGCGCAGATGCCCTCTGTCTACCACAACTGGCCCGTTTGGCAACAACCCGGCATTGGAATTCCCACTATGCCTCCAAACATGCTGGCGCTGCAGCAGCACCAGACTATGATGCAGCAACAGGCTGTTTTGGAGCAGCAGCTAGCTCTGCAGAGCCAGGCCTTTCTCGGCAGTCCGGGACACATGATGAGCCATCAAATTCCGGGCAATCACATGCCGGGACACTTTATGCCCGGCAATCACATGCAACAGATACCCGAGAGCCATATGCAGCAGATGCCTGGCCCCCCCATGGGACACCCGCACATACTCAGCCAACAACAGCCCGCCATGCTCTCACGCGGTGTCACGCGGACTGCATCTCAGCGTGACGACGAGGCCGACGCGCAACGCCCACCGATGCGCCGTCGTATGACTGCGCCAGGCGACGTGGCCGGGCATTCTTTTCCCATGAACTCCATGTCTCCGGTGCCATTTCAGGACGTAGGCCGACAACCGCCGCCGCATCTTCAGCTCCAGCAACACAATCTACAGGCACAGCACGTCCAGCTCCAGTCACAGCAGCAGCCTCGCCCGGACTCCCAGGTGCGTCCCCTGCCGCATACCGTCCCGCCCTGGCCCTCGCCTGTCAGCAGTGGCAGCAACAGCCCATCCACAGTCCACCCCGCCTCCTCTGTCCAACTCCATCCACCTGCAACGGATCCCAGTCCCGCTGGAAACCCCCTCGACGCATCGCCCGTGACTCCCGACACTCAGCCGACAAACAGCCCCGGCGAGATGCCGTGCAAGCGCACAGACACCGCGCGCGAGGATTACACGGGCGCATATACGTGATATGGATCCGGGGGCGCACAGATAAAGTGGCTGATGAAGAACCGCAAGGCAAAACACGGAATGACGTAGCGGCACTCTGCCGTTCAAAGCGCACGAGAGCCAGAACGCCCGTCCGGCTCAAACACACAGCCTGTGTTTGTCTGCATCATGGAGCCGCTTATCTTCATGGGTCTTTACCCACCGGCCTGCTGCCCCTCGGCTCACCACCGCTGCGAGCTATTATATGTTAGTAGCAGACCCGCCGCTGGTGAGTCCGGTCCGGCTTTGCGTGCATCTTCGACGTGTTTCTGCAAACTCGCATTACTGGGGTCTCTGATTGTCCTACAGCAGACGTCCCACTGGGCACCAGTGTCTGGCCTATAGCCAAGACTACCGTGACTACCAGGCCTCGCCCACCTACAAACCGAGGTCCCTTTTTCTACACCCATAACCCTCTCCCGCTGCTCTGTGTCCCCTCTGAACACACCCTGTGGCCGACCAAATCCCTCTTTCTACTTGGCCACTTCCCCTCACCTCATTGCATCTCACTCCACTACCCTCGGCGTAGCCCTGGCGCCGTGCTGTCGTGCAGAGATCTACTCCTGACGTCGTCCGGCAACGGAATCTCCACGCGGGAAAGTCGTGCTACGACCCCCAATAGGTGCGTGGCATCGAGGATGTGGAGCAAAGAAGAGAACGGGCAGGCGGGAGGTGTTTCGGTGGCATTGTCTAGAGGACGGAACTCGGACGGCGCTTCTCAGCGGTGTTGGAGAGAGTGCTGGAACTGAACGGAGGACGGGTGGTTAGAGTCTTGCAGATATTTTCCTTTTCTTCTCCGTTCTTGTGTTTTTCTTGTTTTTATATGCAGTATCTTGGTTCTTGTCTAGTATTTTTCTAATGATTGTATAATATGGCACGGTTAATTAAATAGAGCACAGTTGATCTTCCTTTTCTACTCACCACATCCCCTGAACGAACCCAGTTACTGATTGTCCGCCCTGACATGCTGGTCCCAGCAACGCTTTTCTCCCTCTCTTCTTCTTCCTCTGGGCTCTCTGATGTATGAGAAAGCAGCCACTGCCTCATATGCCCAATCTAACCAACAGAAAGTTGCGGCGGTGGCGTCGCTCTCCCCTAGTCACTTCTCCCCCGGGCGCTTCCTCTTCCTTGTTTCTTGTATTCCTACTGTTGATCTCCTTGCAATGACACGTCTCAGACACTCATGTCGCACAAAGAAACAACAGAGGCAGAGAAAACACCACTGAGACTCCATCGAACTAGCCACTTGCATTTTTTCCTGCCCTGATCTCGCCTCGGCGTGTCCGAGCGCTCCAAGGGAGACAAAGCCCAGAGCCCCTTCTTTCTTCTGTAGTCTCTTCTCCCAAGCAATAGGGCGTATGGCATCATATCCAAGTGCTTGTCTCTGCACAAGCGTCATCTCTCTTTGTCTTGGTTACAGGAAGTGCTTTCCGGGGCCGGAGTCTTTGGGCCGCGTGTTTCTGCCTCGGTCTTTTCTATCTGCGAGAGAAAAGACCCTTGAATCTGTTGATATTTTTATGGAAATCACCTGTAGGCTACGACTATGATGAGGACATCAGGATAGATATTTCAATAACGAAAAGAGTGCATGATGGGCTCTGGAATGCGGCTCCAGAGACTATACGAAGCCGGTTATACTATGGAAGAAACTATCTTGCCTGCCTGTGATTTCCAAGACTCTGCGTTGTAATGTCCATGAGAACTATGGTCTCTCAAAAGTATATATACCCACCACATGCTCTCTGCATCACAGTCCACTCTTCTCCCATCAACACACATCATCAAACCATGTCTCACCAAAGCGATGCCCTTGACACAGTCCGCCGCTGCATCGCCGCCTTCATCGCCGCCGGCGCCACCGTCCACGGCCTCACCCCCATTCTCCGCCCCTCCGGTCCGTCCATCCTCCAAACCACCCTCTCTCTACCCGTACGTCTCCACCCCCCTTCTCGGTTTTCTGTTTCTTGGCGCTGCTGACATTATGCATACCTCCTCTATCCTTGCCCACATCCCCCTCCCGCTCTGCCTCTTTCCCGCCTTCCTCTCCCACAGCACACTCTCGCCCATCGGCCTGACCGCACTGTCTTTCCTCTGGACCAACGGCCCCGCATACTCCCTCTGGCGCACGCTCCGTCTATCCACGCCCGGCCCCGAACATCCCGCGCTCTCCGCCCTTCTCGCGCGAGACTCTGCCATGCTTCTCCACTGCGCCGTGCCTTTCATCCCCCCTTCTATCTTCCACACCGCCTGGCTCTTTGTCGCCCGGCACGTCGTGCACCACCACGTCTCCGCTGGCCACACTCCCGCTCAAGCTCATTCCTCTTCTGAGCCCTCCTTGGCGCCCCTCCTCGTACCACTTCTAGACCTCTTTCCCCCTTCTTCATCCCCAGCCCAGCCCTCCTGTGCCGTGCGTATCGTTCATGGCGCCGTCGAGATATACACTCTGCGCTCTCTATCCCCAGGACACTCTCTCACCATCGACTGCGGTACCTTCTTTTCGCCCCAAGATCTCTCTCTTTCTTTCACCGCCCCTCCCACCTCTCTCATCTCTACGCTGCCAACAGCCCAGGCATTGGAACACACCCACCCTCGTGTAACCCGAGATAATCCTAGTGCTCCTGGCTTCTCCCGCGCTACTAGTAGTACTAACCCTGGTCCTGCTCGCCTCGTTTCCGATGCCGTGCAAAACACCCAGCTGTCGTCCCAGTTCGACAGGCTTTGGCAGGCTGGTGGCTTAGACGTTTCGATGCGCTCCGTGTACTATCCTCCTGCGGCCCGGAATACCCCGTATCTTGCCGATAACCAGAGAGACATCGGGGGTATCATCGCAGCGGCATATGATGTACTGGATGGCCTGGTGCAGATTGGAGAGAGATACGGCACCGTGAGTGGCGGGATGGAAATCGTCGAGGAGGAGCGACAGGACGATGAGTAACAACAACTTATCCCCTGGTCATGTTGTCTAAATCGCGTCGCATACATGTACATACATATACTACACCTACACCTACGCTATAGCTTCTTTATATACAATACAGCCATAGGGCTTTGCAGATGTACAACCACAGAACAAACCCTAAATCACAGAACGAACCCTAAACCAGAAACAAACACATTAAAAAAAAACAAACAAGAAAGCCTTGAGATAACTCCAAACAAAGAAAAACTTTATAGACGAACCCGGTAAGCCCACACAACTAACGAAAGTAAACCAAGACGAACAAACCCTCCAAAGTAAAACAAAGCAATAATAGTAAAAAATAAAAAGTAATAAAAAACTCCAGAACCAAAAGCCCTCATGTGAGCATGGGTGAAAAAAAGGTCAAGCACAAGTAAAAAAACAAAAAAAAAGCAATGTAAAGAAGGCACTCTTCTGTGCGGGACAAGAGACCAGATCAAAAGCGATAGCCCGATGGCTCATTCCGGGCGCGGCCGCTTGGTGCCATGCGGGTTACTAGCCCAGTCAGATGGCTGGTGGTTTCCTGCATTTGCACCACCATTGCCACCAAAGAAGCCCGCCGGCCCAAAGTTCATTTGTGGGAAGCCTGCCGACTTGTTAGCAATCCCTCCATACCCAGCACGCGTGCCCTGGTTGTACTTGCCTGGCATCCCACCCATCATGTTGCCCATCATGCCGTTCATCGGCACACCCATCGGGCCTCCCATTGGACCGCCCATTGGACCGCCCATGGGGGCGCCCATCATTGGGGCGCCCATGCCCATACCCATGCCCATATTTCCCCGGTTTCCGCCCATGCCGCCTCCTCTGCCGCGCATGTTGCTCCATCCCATCATGTTTCGGTTGTTGTTATAACCGTTGTTGTAGCCACCGGCACCGCCTTGGTTGTAGCCACCCTGATGGCTATGGCCGTGGTTGTAGCGGTTAAAATTGTTGTTTTGGCCGTGATGACCGCGGTTTCCATAGCCGCCACGGTTGTTGTTGTTGTTGTTGTTGCGCCAGTTGTTGTTGTTGTTGCTGCTGCTGTTGCCGTGGCTGTTGTAGCCACCTTGACCACCGGACATGCCCATGTTCATGTTGCCCATACTGCCCATTGTTGGTTGATTGGTGCGGTCACCGTGCATCCCATTGGCCATGCGATTGCCCATGTTGTCTTTAGAGTTGTTGCGCATGCCATCCTTTGGCCGCGTGCGGAACGGGTTTATGTGTGGAGTTGAAAAGGCGATCGAAAAGTGCTTTTGGCCTGACGCCGTTGTAACTTCGGTGCGCATCGAATCGATGTACTGCTTAAAAGCCGCAGCTGCTTCGGATGTTGTAAACTCGACGTATGCTTGCCTGAACTGTGTTAGCTTACATCACTTGAGTCAAAAAGAAAGACTTGGCGACTCACCCTTTACACTTGCCGTTGACTTTGTATTCACTAAACGTCACATCTTTAAGAGCAGCCTCGCTGCCTATGGCGCGGGCCCAACCGCGAATTTCATCGTCGGTATTCCACCAGTTGAGATCAGAAATGACCACTGCGCTGGTTGCGGTCGGGTCTGTGTCGGGCTTCTTGGGGATGTTGGGCTTGGAGTCGGCAGTATGCGACTGCGATGGCGCTTGGGTGGTGGACTGAGTTTTTGGCTGCGAGGTCTTGTCGTCATCGTGCATCGTCTCATCGGCCGCGTTGGACATGGACTTCTCGACGTTGGGGCCATCTTGGGCGTCGCCGTAAATATCGATATCGATGTTTTCGTCTTCCATTGCAACTTTTGCAATATGCAATGCGGACTAAGTAGGAGAGTCGATTAAGCAGAGATCAAAGCGCCAATGATGTGAAGAAAGTCCCACGTCTTGAAGAAATTGGGATAAGAGCTAGGAAACTAACTGTTAATGTTAATGTCTGTCTGAGCGTTGCCAAATGCAGTGCACAAGAGCACATATGTACAAGTAGATGTATGGCGGAAAAGATGCGACGAATGTGTGTGTTCCAGCGAAGAAGCTCAAGGTGGATGAGTGTCGTTTTATTCGACTCGAAATGGGAAAAGTTTCGCGCCTCATACATATATATATGTATGTACTACAATGTACATATAGAAGTACATTTGCGAGGAGCCGCAAGCATGTACAAGTATGTATGTACATAATGGCGCTTGTGCATATGTACATACATAGCGAAACCCGGCTTGAGCCACAGTCTAATGTGTATGAAGGGAAACAAGCAGATGTGGCGCAGGGAATAGCGAAGTTTGTTTGCTTTGTTTTGTTTGTGTGTGTGGTGTGTGCAAGGAACAGATGAGAAGTCAAAGAAGCAAATAGAGCAAGACCGAGTAAATAAAGTGCTGCGAATTAAAGTGAACAGTTGACGTACAAGTAGAATTGTAGAGTGGACAATCAAAGCCCAATGATGAGATAAAGCAAAGCTTTGCAAAAATCAAACGTTACGATGTGGTAATGGTGGTAGTAGTAGTAGTAGTAGTAGTAGTAGTGGTGGTGGTGGTAGTGGTAAGTAGTGTAGTGGCAACGGTAGTTGGTAGTATGTACATGTACATAGCAGCAGCAAGATTAATCAGCACAACCTTGATGTCTGCAGATTGGAGTCGAAGCCTTGCTGAGAAGCTGAACGATGATTGGCGGACGATGGAAAAAAAGGAATCAAGCAAGCTATCGTACAAGTACTTGTACATACATAGAGATTTCCTCTGGTTTGGTTTTGGAGAGAAGAGAAGGCGACAAATTTTAATGAAGATATTTGAAGTCGATGGAAATTTTTCAAGGTAAAAGAGAGAGTGAGAAAAAGAAAGGCTATGTACAAGTACTACATACTATGTACAAGTAGTAGGGCAACGGCCGCTTGGTCAGCCAGAATACATACTAGGCAAGAGCTGCAAAATAGTGCGTTTGTGGTTGTGTTGCTTGTGAGTACTATGTACATACGTAGTACTGCATATCATTTATACGTAGTTTGTACACAGTACTTGTGTGGTATGTATATTATGTTGTACACGTACCAGTACATACATACATACTCGTGCCCGCCCCACTTATTATTCTCCTAGTATGGTCAGCAGCGATCTTCTGAATAACAACGCGATGTACATACGCGTTAAAGCTCTCAATGATTCCATTGATATATTTCTTTCCAATTCACACACTGCACTACGACCTTTATCTATCCAGCTCGAGATCCCTCTTCAAAAACCTCTTGACAAGATTTCCCGGGCTTAGCGACTATCATCGACCAAAAGACAGCATAGTGATCAGAATAAGCGAGCGGCTCAACGACAGTCAGGAAACTTCTCTAGTCAGTCATCTAGATAATCTAATGTACTGGTATATTGGCGTTCCTATGACGCATAGCCAGTACTACATCGAATCCATAAACTGCTCAAAGGAATGAACCCCTATTTGGTGGAAAGCTTTATGTACGTCGACAACATGACTGCGATAAGTAGTCGAGAGATGTATTCTGCAGGAGTAGTAGATATGTACGCAGTATGCAATTCTTCAACAGAACCACCAGCTGAAGATAAATATATATGATTCCATATATCCTTACGGTTAATTACCAGCCAAACGTACCTATATCTCGTGCTGTTTTCCAGCCATAAATGATGTCTTTTAGACATGTACCAATATATACATATATACTGGTACATAGTTGAAGGAAGTTAATGAATTAACAGGTTTGCTGCTTACCACATCTTACTAGGAGAGGATCCGCCGTACCCTCCGGATCCACATATCACGTGATATATCCGGTTCATTTGTATTGCGTACATACGCAGTATGTAGTACTACATGACATGGTTTGTTGCATCGACTCTTTCGTACTACGGAGTATGTAGTATGTGCATACTTAAGTACTTGTCCGGTCAGTACCTCCAATACCTGTGACATAAGCATAACCAGTGGCAAAGACAATTTTTTATGACTGAACAAAATCAACCCTTAAGTGTAGTGTACCTTGAGATCTATTTACAAGCAATAGGCGAGAGGCGATTCATGTGACTTAACATTTTATCGAGCACTGTAAACAACACTTGCCACTTCAAATAGTACATACTTTACACACTATTTACATGCTCGAGATGTGTTTGCCACTCTCAAATCCGCCAATCATGTCCCTAAGAAAGAAAAGAGCATACTACGGAGTATACATATACATACATAGTAGACTATCAAAGTCTAAGAGAAAGAAAAGCATACATGAAGATGTATATATACACCTAGCCCGAATATGTACGCAGTATTTATGTATGTAGTAATAAGCTCCAATTGCTTCAGGATCCTGTTGAGCCCGACTTAAGACCTCGAACACGGACTCACATGCCTGACGTGCTGTGGAATTCATCCACGAACTTTCATAAAACGTCTGCATTAGCCTCCTCAACTCCATCATATACTTGCCCAGAGTCATGTAATGCTTTACAAGGTGTTTCTCTACCGTAGAGGCAAACCTTGCTTCATCAAGAAGGTACTGCTTTTTCAACATGAGCAAACGGTCATGATAAGCGTTCCACTCTGAATTCAGAAACCACACGCGCTCGCCCGTGTGCGTCGAAATAGATGCAAATCCAAAAAAAAAAAAGAATCCAAAAGAAGATTTCTAGATCATTTAGATAGGCGTGATATCTGCGTTGCAAAACACCAATTGACATGAACGGGAGGGTTCTAGTGATTGCAGAGCTGCCAAGGTATCTGAGTTGCCTCACCAATATAGCCAGGTCCAAGTCAATCAAGAACGAATCCTGCAAAGAATTACCATTCTCTTCATTGATGATGAGGTTGTTGATGGAGGTATCCTCGATGCAAAAACCCGGCGTTGAAGAGAGACTGGTGGCCCAAGATGCAGCTTTCAAATACTGCAAGAAGAGCTGAGCGAGAGCATGTTCGATAGATAGGCCGCTCATAACTGCCCATGACAATGCGTATGCGTCGATGCTCACGGTTCAAGTCCAGCGCACAAGATTGCTCTGATATATTTTGAAGGCAAGGCCGGTTAACTGCAAAACTGTTATCAGACTCCCGTTTTCTTTTGGGTGGGCCAGGAGTTGCTGTGCTTGACAATATATTCGGCACCTGAGTTTGGGCTGTTTCTAATGATGTGGGTGACTCGTCGGGCAGGCCATTGCTTGAGATGTGAGACGGCACATCGGCTGGCATATTTGTTGGTGCATCAGACGGGGCACATGATTCAAGTTCGCCATCTTATTTTCCACTGATAAAGAAGTCGGTATATTCTCAGACACTAACGACATGAAGCTAACCCCACCTCAGATGTTGTAAAGCACATCATAGGGAGTACCATCTACTGAAACAACCTCGTGGTGATAGCACTGAACAGCATTTCTGACTGGTTCCTGGCCAGTGTGCTGCCAAGAATCTTTAGTGAGAAAAGATTTACTGGGGTCCGTTTCTTTATGGGCCTTACAGCATGTGGTAGCTAGGCCTGTCAAACTTGGTTACCAAACTATGAGTTGGTCAATCACAAACCGCTCAGACTCTGGCTAATCAGGCCGATGGATCAGGGCATACCGTACGCCATTCTCGGAGATGATGGAGAGGTCAAACCCAAGATATGTTTTGGACATCATATAGAAACTCAACATAGGCTTGACAAGTCATTGGCCTTCCTGGTTGATGTCAAAAGCATCAGATGCAATGCACCCGAGACGGTCAAACTTCCACAGACGCATAAAAGTCCCATAAAATGGAAAAGCTACAACAAAGCGACGAGTAGGTTAGTGTGCAAAAGCTTCACGAGCGTAGCACGCAATATCAATGCCGACCCGAGAAGCAGTGCCCTGTGAGCGGTTGCCTTTGAGCTCCCCAATTACCAAAACTTCTGACCACGCGGCCCTGCGTGTCTTGGTCGGCTGATTGAAGAACAATGTCGTGGGCATGTAGCCGTTCACGAAGAAATACACATGAAGTTTGCGCTTACGCCGTGCTCCATTCGCCCCACAAAAAGCCCTCTTAAGCTTGACCACAACCCTTCGCTGCTTGGCAGACGTGCCACTCCCTGATTGTTGTTCACACTGGCATGCTTCCAGAATCTCCTTATTGATTGCCACAAGCCACTTCAAGACATCATAATGGGCAGCATCGGCAGGTCAGTCTCTCCAGCCGTTGCTGAACAATGGAGGTTCGCAGTGGGTGAGTTTCTTGAAACATCCGAGCTTGCGTCGTCCAAGTTGGGTATTTTGAAGAAGCATTGGTCGAAACTTGGGACTCCCGCGTACATGAGAGATTCAAGCTCGTGTTTCGAATGAGAGTCAATTGTCGCATTAACCCAGCATGAAGCGACCACATTATCAGAGTTGCGAGTCAGTGGGCCAAAACACCAGGAGTTGTCCGGGAGTGATGATAATGCAGAAGCAACTTCAGAAAGCGAATTGCAGATTTTGAGATCGGTGCAGTCATGTGCAATACACTCGTGGACAGGCATGAGAAGGTGAACATCGTCAATGGTAACTCTTTTAAGAGACTTTGAAGAGAATTCGAGCCGAAGCGCATGAGCATAGGAATTGGCGGCATAAGCCGGCAGACCTAATGATGCAATTTCTTTAGATATAGAAGCAAAGGCAAGAAAAAGGGCTTGGTGATCTAGATTTTAAGCTTGTTGGATTAAAGATGAGTTGTTAAGTCGAAAATCGAGACATACAAAGGAGCAAAGACGTCTATTGAGTATTCCCATTGTTCTTTCTTGCACAACTCGTGAAAATCAGTGCGAAAATCGTCACGCGTACGGACAACGGGCGAGATGTCGACGATTTTCCTCCGTCCAGACATGTTGAGCAAAAGAGAAAGGCATAAGATAATCCAAAGATGAGCTGAGAGCGTGTAGTGTCACTGGGAGGGGGGGCGAGCTGGTTTGTGCCTTGGTTGGCTATGACATTGTAAATCAAGACTTGAGTTAGAGAAAGAGAGTATATGCAAAAGTTCTTTGTATCTTGGAAAGATGTTGTGTTCATTGAAGAGGCTTTTGTAGAGAGGGGTCAGGCAAAGTAGATCTTCCGGTCAAAGACACTCTTGACATCTCAACCAATACCAATTCAAATCAAAAAGAAAGACACTTTATATAAGTCAGCATATCTACAGCGAGAAGGGAACTGAAGAAAGACGAGAAGAAAACATGAATCAAAGTTAATTAAGCAATTTAAATGAAACAAAACAAAACTTAAGCAAGCTAAAAAGCTTACACAGCAGAGGAAAAGTAAACTAAAAAGTTTACGCAGACCTTCTCTCCCCCCCCCCCCCCCCCCCC
>CM069901.1:1410921-1428462 GCA_036034705.1 Thielaviopsis punctulata | reverse complement strand
AGCGGTAGTGCAGGCCCGCTCATTTGCCTTCTTTATGAAATCATCGCGATACTGCTTGGCTAGCTCGTGTATATTGTGTACCATACGCACGCCCTCAGCAAATCGTTCCTTGCTATGAACTGTAGACTCGCTGTATACAAGCGGCTTCCCGTTTCTCGGCTCCGTCACATGGTGAGCATAAATATTGAGCAAACTTTCTATGCATATAACACTGAAGGTATACGCATTGCCATCATACTCTTCAGTGCTGAGGCCGTAGTTCTGAATTGCGTGCATGGTACGTGCACCATAAGCGCCGTAATAACGAACCTGGTTTTTTGCTGTTCTGATACTACCGTCTGGGCTTTTCACTTCAACAAAAAGATTTGGAAGGACATCTCTCCGAGTTAACGACGGGAGGATGAGATCACGTAACTCATTGAGGACATTTTCTTCGATATCAAGGGGATCTGCACCAAAGTGCATGTCAGGCGTCGGTCGCACAACGTCCACATCGACAAATCTTTGCAAACTGTGAAATAGGGATGAACCCACAAGGTCTTTTCTACTTAATATAAACGGCAATATTCTCAAACGAGTGTCCGCTTCGTTTTTGGTTTCCGGGAGTAAGGTTCGATACTTTTGAAAGCACTCGTCAAGGTCGGCCATCAGCATGGCTGGTAGCGGCAAATCTAGCATATCCTCAATGCTAGCTATGTTGGCAGGTGGCTCAGAATCATGCTCTGGGGGGATTCTATGATCGTGAATTAAATATTCGAAACAGCGAGCACCGAAGCGGGCGTGTTGAGCAATGTAAGAAGAAGAGAAAGATATAATGGATACCAGCGGAGATGGACGGGGTTGGCGGTGCGTTGTATACAATGGTGAAGTCTGCGAAGAGCAGACTTACTAGGACGCGTTTCGTAGGACGGTGGAATATGCGATAGGTGATAGGTGCTGGCTGATACAAGAGATCTTGAATATATGAGTATGAAAAGTGTGGATCGGGAAGCGAGAAGAGGAGGTATTGGTTTCGATGCCAGTATATATATCAGCCACGGTAGCAACCAAGAGTTAGATAGTAGAGGAAGGTCGGAATCAGAGATCAAAGGATAAACAGGAATAATGCGTAGGGAGATTGAAGAAAATTATGTAAGTCTACTCGTGCCCGCCCCCCACAGGTACATACTATGTAGTATGTACATACATATCGGAAGTGACTCAATATATTCAGCTACCGAGCATATTCTAAACTATGAACAACGAAGCTGTACAATAGTATATGTATCTGGTACACAGTCTTCTATCCCACCCTCCGCGATTACATTTCCCGGGTTCAACAACTATCGTTGAGAAGAAACCCACATGGCGGCCATATCAAGCGGCTAAACGATCCTGAAGAGGCTGCTCTAGTCAGTTATCTCGATGTCTATTGGGCCTCCTATGACGCGTCTACTACTCCAAGAAGAGCAGCGTAATACTCGCCTCACCCCACCACTGAACCCCACCACTGAACCAGTACTCTGTAGGTGGTGGGTGGGGTGTGGCACGTCAACTGGTCAATCCTTACTAACATTTTTCAACAGGATCTACTCGTGCCACGCCCCACCCACCACTTTCGTAATTCTTTTTCGTGATACTACAGCTTGTCTTGTATTTTGATTTATATCATACCAACAACAATGCAAGTATATTAAATACTAGTATCATTCAAGTCTCATTCTCGTACGCTTCACAATGATGCCAATATATATTAGACTACATGAAGAACATTTCCCCTCTTGACGACCAACGTCTAGTCTAAAGCAAAACGAAAATCACCAAAAAAA
The DNA here is from genome assembly GCA_036034705.1 of Thielaviopsis punctulata. Taxonomy (NCBI): domain Eukaryota; kingdom Fungi; phylum Ascomycota; class Sordariomycetes; order Microascales; family Ceratocystidaceae; genus Thielaviopsis; species Thielaviopsis punctulata. The sequence continues at coordinate 1,426,654 of CM069901.1, read as the reverse complement.
CATACATCACGATATTGAACGCTCTAGTACACACAAACCTTTGAAAATAGTACCTTTTTTTGTACTAATATAAACTACTGCTTCTGCACTTTCATTCAATACTATTTTCTTCCATCTCCATAGCTTCTGGTGGTTGTTGTTGTCGTTCTTCTTGGGCCTTCTTTTCTCTCTCACGTCTACCCTGTATATACCGTCACGTCGTGCCTTCTCCCGCCCAGTTATTTTAGTCATCTTCTTCTGAAATAACTCTTTTTCATGAGCTACACCCATAGCTCCGGTGCCCAGCCACATGATGCTTTTATAGAGATATCCATTAGTCTCCTTATTGACCAGATTAGTTGGCAGCTTCACGTAAAGCTTTACGGGTCAATGGCATATTGAAAGAGTTAAAGAAGTCTGGATATGATATAAGAGTCTCTTCTTGTGCATCAGTTAAAGCCTTGCTATGACCGCTATTTGGTTTTTTCGTGATATTCTTGTTGATCTTGTTGATATGATAGTAAAGAGTAGTTGGTGGTATATCATATTGCTTTGCAATGCTTATAATAGAGACATCATTATGGTCGTTGTGGTACTCTATTGCTGCTCTAATGGTATCGGTATCGGAATCAGCTCGCTTTTTTTGGTGTGGCATTGTAGTAGAGGCTTTAGCAAGTAAGAAGAATGCTTTTTTGGTGTAAAAACAAAGTAATAATGCCAAAATATCTTGGGCTGTTGGTAAGCCGGCAAGTTGAAGGTATTTTGGTAATTCAACGTTACTAGATGTATAGTACGTGTACAGATGTAAAATCTTAGTCATCTTCTATCATGACACGTGGCATCATTTTGGTATTGTTATGTATAAGTGAAATACAATTTTATAGCTGGTTATTGAACATGAAGTTGTCGTGATGGTGTTTTTGCAAGGGGAAGCACCACCTACAGTGGTGGGTGGGACGTGGCACGAGTACTGCTCGAGAGTTTGAATTTTTATTTTAGTTTCTAGTTCAAGAAAATAACCTTATATATCTGAAAATATATCATACTCTAAAAAAACGGCTGTGACTGTTACAGCCTTTTCGCACTGGCGAGAGAAGAGGAGAATCATGTCGGGTCATGGGGGGTCGAGAATCTTGCAGCGCAAAGCAAGAGAAACGTGGGAGAAAGGTAACACCTGAAGATCGACGCGAGATTTCGGAACTGGCCTCATATCGTGACCGAACAACAAGAGAGGCGCCCAATGGTACCATCCCCGTGGTATGTAGAAGGAAGTTGTGCATTTTACAGATGGAATGTTCCAACTACTACATATGTATGTACTACATGCGATTACGATGTGTATATGGAGTATACAATCCACTGGCTTTTATGTGTGACAACTGCGCTTATCAAAACGGCGCATTCCGCTCTTTTATTGTTCGTTTGTAGCGCTGACAGGAACCCTATAATCTAGTCTTGCCACTACTTGTGAATCTAGCCAACTTTCACATGTCTTGGTGATGATCATACTTGTCTTCTTGGTTTGCCAATCCTCCACGCCTTGTTTCGGATCTTGGAGTTTGCCGCCACATCCAGACCTCCAACCCTTCCAACCCTTTCCGGCAGCTAGCACTAGGTAGCAAAGTGCCAGATACCTTATGCATGCATGTAATGCACATCAGGAGTTGAGCTCAACCTTGGCTCAGCTACTCACCACGGCCATCCGGCTGAATCATCCGCACCTTTTTGTCCTCGATATCAGCTGCCCAGAGCGCGGCTCCGACTATGCCCCCAAAAGAAACTTGCAGTCAGCTTTCTGTTCTCTCCCTCTCTCTTTCCTTTTTCTAAGGGAAAAGAGAAACTCACCTGCAGTCGTATACTGAAAAGCAATGGCGGCAAACGGGATAATGTTCAGCAAACTGTTGACCATTGCAAACCTACACCAAGTCACACTGGTTAGCCACAATTTATTTGCCAATGGCAGGCGCTGTACATACATTCCATATGAGCCATTGTTGACTCCCACAAACGCACTCGTGTATCCAGGGCTCCAACCCTTGAGCTGAAAGTACTATGTACCAACCAAGTTAGCATCCTTGCAAATAACCATCTCAGATTTCATGTTTCTGACTCACCCGATCATGACACTCTCCGCCGCCCGAGCGAGCTGTTTCCCGTTAGTCTTGCCTTTTTGCTAATTTCTCTTGCGATTCTACCACTCACCCTGCATGACCAGGGCAATACCCGGTCCCGCCAGCGGAATCATGTTGATGGGTACATATACCAGTCGCCGAAACAATCTGTCCACGCTAAACTTTTGTAGCGGTCTCTTCCACAACGTGCCCAGCCGTCCTAGCACATTCTGCGTCTCGCCTCCGACGGGCGGACGCACCTCGCGTCCCTGATTGACCAGCTTCGCGTGTCCACGCAGCACCAGCGTCGCATCGAAAATGTCCAGCAGCGGCACCGGCAGAATGTACGTCATCGCAATGGTCTGGATTATCGAGGCGCTCAACGTCAGCGTCGAAATCGTCGCCGAGATAATGGCCAGCGGGCCCGTGAGGAACAGCGCAACAGCCATTGTGGGCACCCAGACTACGCTGAAGGTAAAGGCAAGCACCGCAGCCGACAGAGCGATTAGCGAGGGCAAGTTGCGCACGAACGGGGCCCATAGCGAGGGGTGTGTCGCAAAGTACAGTATGCCCTGTTTAACTGTTAGCACACACACACACACACAGATACATACATATCATTTGATAAGGCTAGTTAAAACTTGCCTTTAGAGGGTAACTCCACGACCACGAACGACGGCTCTGCTCAAGCGCGTCGACTGTCGAGTTGACGTCTTCTTTTCTGTCCATTTTATTAGCTTTCCTCCTTTTTCTCTCCTTTTCTGCATCCAATGTGTAACTTACACAATTTCCGTCACGCGCGCCGCCGCGTTCTCAACGACCCGGCGTCTAAAGCCAGGAGCTTCATTGGGATTTGCCACTGCATCGTGATCTGCCATGGTTACTTGATATGACGTCACTGGAGGACAAGCTTGCTTCGTTTGTTATATTGATAATTCAGAAAAACAATGAGAATAATATGGCGTGATTTTTGTGATGAATCAGAGATGAAAAGAACAGGAAAAGTCAACAGAGAGGGGGAGAGAGAGAGAGAGAGAGAGAAATAAAGCCCTCTGCAGAGAATCATACAAGAAACTAGAGTGAGAAGGTCCCGTTCCTGAAATTCCAGTCTCCACTATTCTGTTGCACCCTATCCATCTTGAAGCCGCCCTTGAGGCCCACTTTTCACGTTCCTTATCCCGATCCGGCTATGTATGTACTACATACTATGTACATATGTATGTGCATATGTACGCAGTATATACTATGTAGTATGTATAAACTTGAACAGCATTTTTACTATTTTATTATGCTAATACTAATAAATCATCAATGAATGCAAAAAAGGCCTAAGACTCTCTCGTTCCTGGCCGTTTTGCACCGTGTGCAGAATCAGGCTGTGGCTCTGGTTGTGCCTTACCCACTATCGGCTCTTTGTTTGTTACCTCATCCTTTGCCTCTCCTCTTTCTTCTTCTTCTTCATCTCCTTGTTCTCCCTTTCCTTCTTTCTCTTTCTGTGCCTCTGGGCTCTGTTCAGCAACCTTCCCCTGTTTTCTTTTCTCTTCTACGTCTTTTCTTACGCCTTCATTCTTTTCCGTGTCCTCCATATCTGCCCTTACCCCCTCCATCGATCCCCGATAGCTGCTCGCGCCATCCACTTCCGCCATTGGCTCCAAAAGTCTCAATTGCTGTTGTTGCTGCTGCTGCTGCTGCTGCTGCTGCTGCTGCTGCTTTTGTGGCTGCTGCAATTGCTGCGCCCTCTGTGCCGCTATTCTCTGTGCCGCTGCTACTCTAACCTGTTGCGCCAGCGCCGAATCCGGTCTTTCCGCGGCAGTAGCAGCCGTAAAATCCCGCAGACTCCACGACCCACGATGCGGCCGCGCCGCTCGTGGCAGCGACGAAACGCTATTCGACCGCGACGGACGCGTTGTGGTCGTCAGCGAGAACTGGGAAACATCGGCGGGAAGCCCGGGAGACGCCGGCACAGGGGGCTCGGCGGCGTCAGCATGCGCGGTGTCGATGCTTGTACCAGTGGTTGTCGAGGCTTCGACGCCAACGAAGGGGGGCTCGTCGTCGTAGTTCTTTGTCAAGCGGCGCACGCGGGCAACTCTAAAGCCCGATGGAACGATATCGGCGTGCGAAGACTCCTTTTCCTCTTTGCTGGATGCTGCGGCAGCCTTGAGTGCGCTGAGAGGCTTGCGCTCCGGCGGAAGGTCAGCGGCGCGCTTCTCCATCTTGATGTAGTAATCAACACGGCGGTTTTCCATGCTGGCGGGGAAGTTTTCACTATTGCGGCGCAGGGACATCCATGTTGAAATTCCACCAAGGACAACAAGGATGAAGATGGCAATGACAATAACACCCTGTATAACAATGATTATGATGCCCATAGCGGTCGCGAAAATGCGATCCAGTCCAACAGACTCCAGTAGAGGAAAAGTCAGAGCACATGTGGCAACCTTGCTGATTCCCATCATCCATACCGCCAGAGCCGTGTTTCTCGTGCCCTCAAACGGATTGACCATGATGGTGATTACAAAGAACACAAGCTCCAGTACAAACAAGCAGGCCAGCTGGGCCTGTGGCGTTGCTGAACCGCCTCCAACAATAATTGCCTTGAGAACTTGGTACAGCACCCACACAGCAAAGAACCACCATCTCGACCGTCGGTACTTGGCTGAAAGCCAGCCAAACTGCTCGATGTATGCCTGATCATCATGGGCTTCGAGGCGTGCTGCTTCTGGATTGGAGGGCGTGAAGACGACTCTGATGAACGGCACTGACGCAATCGGCGCTTCATTAGCAGCGATTTCTTCTTCGCTGAGCTTGCTCGCACGGACTAATTCAATAAAAGGCACGCGACCACGGATGATTCTTGTCTTTTGAATCCGAACCGGATCCGAGGCCGTTGAAAACGTCCCATTGCTGGCGCGCACATAGACTGCATACGCCGCTGCACCCACCATGCCGCCGATTATCAGTACAAAGCAAATCGTCGCGATAACTTTGGGTCCCGCAGGGCTGCTCGTTGACAATTGATACACCGCAAGCGTCAGAAGAGGCACGCCGGCAACAAGACCATACCGAGCTGCAGCTACGGCGGAAAAGCCCCAGATATGCGAGCGGAAGTAGTCAAGGCTATTGCGCTTCCAGCGCGTCATGCACAGCAGATCAAGAGCGAGCTTGAACAGCAACACACCAACAACCGTCACTATCAGGAAGACGAGGAACCAAATAAGCCCCACGGTGAAGGCGTTTGCGCTTGGGATTCGCAACGGCGTCAGACCACCGCTAAAGCCAAACATGGTGCCTGGCATAGGCATGCCGGGACTATTAGGTAGTCCGCCCCAGGTGTAGTCCCATGGGTTGTTTGGGTTGAACTTTGCGCGCTCTCTGCGCACAAGAGCCGTGTCGGCCGTCTCGGCCGCATATCCCAGCGCGCGACCGTAAATCTGCTGCACAATAGCAGCGTCGCCATTGTCCGGCTGCGGTGGGCTAGGTTCCATTCCGATAAAATTGGGGTTACCGTGCACGCCGGCCCAGTGGTTAACGGCCTTGACCACACTAGAAACGGGCAGCATACCTGAAGCCCAGCTAAAGTTGGCCCACCAGGCCGTCATAGCTCCAGGCCAGGGGATAGCGATGGCGCTGTAGAGGAACATGGACTGAAACATTTCGAATATGACGAGTACCGAAACTGCGTGGGCAGAGTGCATGCGCATGTGCGGCACGCTGAAACCGTAAATGGCGGCGAAAAAGGAGGCAATGATAGCAGCTCCTGCAAAGATACCGATAAAAGGCACGACGAAGCGCGGCTGGTAAAAGGTGTGGCTGTTGCTCATGGCGGCCTGAAAACAGCCGACAACGTTCTTGGTGGTGTTGGAGTAGACGTATAGACGCGCATAGCCCTCAAAGTCTGGAATGGACAGAGCAATGGTGGGTATGAATGCGAGCTGCTCGGTCGACAGGGAAATAGCACCCCAGGCTGTGATGTTTCGCGACGACGAGGCGGGACACAAGCTTCAACGGCATCAAGTCAGTTACCAGACAACAACCACGCAAAGGTAGACAGACTACTTACCTGTAAATAGAGTATGTGCATGGGTCAAAGGTAAGAGTGAAGCGAGACTCGCCATCTAGTTTGTGTTAGCAGAGCTTTGCTTGCAGAGATATCCGTGTTTCAAGCATCAAATCAAGCCATTGAAGTATGTACTGTGCTTTACTGATGGTGGTGTCAGATTCGAAGCTGACGACTTACATGCATAGACAAAAATGCGCACTACAATGAATGGCTTTGGTTAGCACTATGCATATATATGTATGTATGTACTACATTTCATTTGAAGCGTCCAAGACATACTCATCACGCTCTCCTGCACCAAGTTTGTGGTGCCGTCCATGTGGAACAACACTGTCATGTTATCATAATACAATGCAGCATCAAACTTGTTGATCTGGAACTGGCTTCCGGTAGCCAGACAATCACCAAAGTCTCCGGTATATAGCGCAGGCGTGCGGTCCGCGCGGAACAGCATTTCCTGGCCACTGCTAGTGTATCCCTCAACATATGTGACGTTTCTATGCGCCTCCACCGGAAGGACTAGCAGCGCCGCCAACACGAACCATAGTATGAGCATTGTGGAGATAAGCGGCCAGCGCCCGATGACGGGGGATGCAAGAATGCCGATCATAGGCTGTGGCTGGCGTTGGCGGGCCGCCACAGACAAGCAAATAAGGGAGTAAGGATATAAGCGTCGACAGAGGTTCAGGACGAAGGCAGATGGCGATATATCAAGAGAAGTCGTCGTGGTGTCGGCGACGGGGCTAGCATAATCCAGGCTTGACTTTTGCTGGTTGGAAGAGCAAGGGGAGGTGCCGTAGAGTCTGATGTTGGGATGAATAGAAAGAGATTTTGTGTGTTTTCCTGGCTGACCGAAAGCGGCCGAAATAGCAGGATTCTGTCGAATCTGTATGTAAGCAGCGGCACGTCTATGTTTGATATCGCAGATGGCAGCTGATATATGGGTGAGATTCTTGTTGTCGGGGTCAATAAATCGAAAAGTAACTAACAAGCAAGACGTCGAGTTACATATATGGCAGTTCAGTTTGGTCCAGATCGGCTGTTGTAGTATTGGAAAAAACGAGAGCAGGTGTTTAACGACGAAGTGAATCACGCCAAACTAAGCAAAGCAAGAACAGGAAATTTTCACTTCCTTCCTCGATATCGCGACCCGTTCACGAGCGGACGAAGGTAGCAAAACTTGGCAGGCGCGAATGAGTCGCTTGTTCTTTGATTCATGCGCCTGGGCGTTTTTTTTCCTTGTATGTATATGTACACTTTCTTGTTTGTGTCTCCAGGAATCCGAGCTCAAGGTTGTCCTTCCGAGATCAATGACAGCTGAACGGGAAAAGAAAAAATCGAAGCTGATAAGAAACTAGATTGAGAAAAGAAGGAAGTGCTTCCGCAGCGCCTACCTATTCTCACGATCCCAAAGAGAAAAATGTGAAATGGAAAGAGGAAGAGAACGAGAAGCCTAAGTACCAGTACATACATATGTAGTGTCCATCACACTCGCCACCTCGCTTTTGTGAGCTGAGATTAGATTCTTGTTTCCATGATTGATTGCCATAATTGGCTGATGGTCCGTTCCTTCCTTCCAATTCTATTTATTGGGCCTGTCCAACTGGAATGTCACAAATCGGCCAGCAATTGATATGTAAGTATATGGTATTTAAGCTTGTTCTTGGTGTACCTAAACACATATAAGAATCTCCTTTGGCCAGGGGGAAGAATATGTAGAGTGTTTAAGCCCGCTATCAATTCCGCTTCGATTGATTGAGTCTTTATTATCCTGTCTACGCGTAGCCTTATGCTACATACGACAGTTGCTGTTTGTAACCCAATTAACTAAACGGCAAATGTCAATGCATGTGTATGCAATCAATCTTAAGCTTTTAAGGAAATAAGCCTCAGATCCGTTAGGGTTCGTACTTGAGCATGCTTTAGGGTTAATGGCTCGAAACAGAAAACAAATATAGGGGTCCTCTAAAATTTGGAAAAAAAAATAAAAGAAGCACGACTTGCCCCCACTCGGAGTCGAACCGAGGACCTTGTCATTACGAGTGACACGCGCTACCACTGCGCTATAAGGGCTTCCCCGTGGGGTATCCACCGAAAGGTGGTAGAAGTTAATACTATAATGTTGATCTCTGTTTTGGTTTTAACCCTAATCTCAACCCTAATGGTGCCCCCCAATGGCGCAGTGGTGCAGCGCCTGGTGGCTTTTCGAGTTTGGCTAACTCGAGAGGTCATCGGTTCGAATCCGGCTTGGGTCGCACTGTTCCTCTTGGAGCTGGTATTAACTATGGGTTTGGTCTCCCATAGTTAGTCACCAGCATCAAGTGGTGCAATCTCAGCCTGCGGTTGAGATGGTGCTAACTATAAGGTAGGTATCGGGGGTTATCGAACTTATAGATAGTATCAGCTTCAACAGGAGGTGTGAGGTACTGGAAGTGTGGAATTTGGACTTGCCCTATGGAATTATCAGGTTACCGGGTTTGGACACATCAGCTACAATATAAAACGGAGATAGAAAAAGCGGTATGTTCCCGATCATGAGGGTGGCCCCGGACTCGACATTTTAGGTAGCAAAGAGGATAAAGATGATACACAGATATATGTATATGTATACATAATTCCTCTTTTCAACCCACAAAACGACAAATTTAATATACTATCCAGCATGTGTCTTTCAGTCGGGAACGAGATAGGCGTCGAATAACTTCTCTTCATTCATCAATGATTCAATCATCGTGAAATGTGCAACGTCTATGTACAAATTGGATATCATTCCAATGAATATACTCTAATGAATCCACAAACTCCCTTCCCCCTTGCCACCTTCAAGCTTTTTTGAACTCATCCTCTGACGTAGTAGTGTATCTGTGTACTAATAAAAAAATCAAATCAAAAACAAATCGCCATGCTTCTCAATCACCACCCTCTCTCTTACGCCGTCTCCTGAACGGGCACAACGACATTCGTCTTCTTCTCTTCTTCGGCAGTCTTGGTCGGCTCGGCACCCTCAGCAGGAGTAGTAGCAACGGAAGCAGAGCCATCAGCAGCAGGAGGACGCTCGCCACGCGGCTTCTTCTGCTTCTTCTCCTTCTTGACCTTGACAGGAGCCACAGGCTCAGGGTAGGCTGCAGCGGCAATCTCCTGCCACTTGGGGTCGGCGTTGTACTCGGCGCGGATCGAGTCCGTCAGCTTCGTAAGGCCCTCCTCGACAATGCGCTTGGCCAGCTGCGGCGTCAGTTTGTCCTCAGTGTAAGCGGCGGCCAGGTCTGCGAACTTGGTGAAGGTGGTAGGCTCAGTGTCGTCCTTGAGCGTGACAGTCACGGAGCCCACGCCGTCGGCGGACTGCAGCTGCGAGTAGGGGAAGATGACGTGCTCAATGAAAGACAGAACACCGTTGCCGGCAGCCTCACGCGGAGCGCACACGGCCTTGGCAATCTTCTTCTTGATGGACGCAGCGTCTTCCAGCAGGTCGATCTTGCTCTTGGGGTCGGACGAGCTCATCTTGCCGCCAGACAGACCAGGCACCATGGGGTTCATCAGGTGGCAACGGTTCTTGAAGCCCAGCTTGGGCATAGCGTCATGCGACAGGCCAAAGATCTTGCGCTGGTCCAGACCGCCAAACTCGGCATCAACATCCAGGTACTCCTCGTCCAGTAGCTGCATCAGCGGGTACAGACCGTCAGCCATGCAGGGCTCGCCCATGATCTTAACAATCTCGGACGACGCGCGCAGCGCATCGTGCACCGAAACCTTTTTGCTCAGGCGCAGCAGGTCGCGGGTGTACTCGGGGGTAAGCTGGTAGGACGAGCCGCGCACAAACACGAGGCGCGACAGATCGACGCCAACGGCCTTGAGCAGCGAGCGGATAGTGCGCTCGTAGTACTGGGCGCGGTTTTCAAGAACGCCCTCGGGGGCCTTATCGGCGTCGAGGAAGGCGTGCAAATCAGCCAGCAGGACCTTGACGGTGCAGCCAGCCTGCAGGAACTGGGCGACCTTGATGGCAGGCACGAGGTAGGCGGCGTGGGGACGGCCAGTGGTGGCAGTACCCCAGTAGATCTTGATATCGCGCTCAGGCAGAATCTTCTTAATGATGTCGCCACTGATGACTTCCTGGAGGTTGGCCGTGATGAGGGCGTACTTTTCGTCGGCCGTCATGGCGGGCTTAACGGCGGGGGCGGAGTCGGACATGGTGCGATGCTGAAGAGAAGAGAAACAGGAGAGATTATTAGCAGACAAGAATGGATGAAACAATATTACTGCAAATGAAAGCGCGCAAATGCAAGGGAAAAGAACGCAGAAAAGGGTAAAGAGTGTATAGAGAGTTAAACGAGTGCCAACTGAAGCAAAACAGGAAAAGAAGATACATCGCCAACTTTTTTACGGGTGGGCTTTGCCACGCAAAGCGGTCAAGCATTGTCTATGGAAAGCGCGGCAAAATCCGGCCATGATTACTCACAAATTCGCGGCTTAGTACAAGTATTGATCAGTTGTTGGAATTAGTGGTTAAAGAAAGACGGCGACTTTAAGTTTTCTCGAGAAGAGAGCAATCAATCACTTTGTGAGAATGTTGAAACAGACTTCTTGTGGTGATTTTCCTCGATGACTCAAGATAGCAACCCCCAGGCTTTCGCCGCACGCACTGTGTCACCAAGTTGATTGTCCAATGCTCTAGCGCGTATTGCTTTGGTGGGGGCGGGGTGAGCGCACAGTTTTTATCTCACTTAATTGGCACTGTCCGGATGTCAGGCCTCTACAGAGTAGAGAAAGACGAAGCCCAGCTCAGAAAGTGAAAAGAATTGAGAATCGCAAAGATGTAATATTTATCTGCCTATTCAAAGTGTACGCAGTATAAAGTGAAATGAGATATATACAAACCTGGTTACAGAACCAGAAGCCCTATTCACATAGGGTTCACGTGTAGGGTGGTGAGGCTAGGGTTTGTTGGCCAACAACCTGGGATGGTAAGTTTTCCAATAATCGTCAGACCCTTTTATCCAACAAGGCTCAATTCCGCCTGTCAATCGGTAAACTAGGGTAGCACACGGAAAATCAGTGGGTATAGTTGGTTGAAGAATGACATGTACATTCGCCAAGTTAATACCAAGATGTTCAGTGCTCAGGCGGGTGAATTGCGTACGCAGTATGTACGTAGTAAGATGAACATTCCAATATATACTCTGTATATATGTATGTACTTGTACATACATATGTTGTTATAGAGAGATAGTACATAGTACATATGTACATACATGCATACAGTCAGCTGCGGTTATAGTCTTGTAATGTACATGCGTAATAAGCCATGTGTCTGACTATATGGGCGCAAAGCTAGTCAAACAGAATGAAACTGCATAAAATAAGCAAAAGTTCAAGGCGGACAGGACCGATGGGGTTGTTTCTCAGCTTGTATTTACTCGTACATACATACATACATACATGCATAGTATGTACTATGTACTACATACTGCGTACATGTACTACGGAATTCCGGCGCAGTTTATGCAGGTTTCTTACTTTCGAGTTCTCTGCATTTCTCGTTAATTGCCCTATATGTCAATCTCTTCCCGGTTCTGGATCGCGAAGAAAAAGTGAAGATAAAGGGAACCAACTTATTTGTATGTATATGCGTATGTACATATGTACATACATATTTACGACTTTTCGTCCCTCATCAAACCAGGACAGACAAAACTAAAATATCAAAGGCGCAATCAATTGCGTCTTCTCCATTTCTTGAGCACGTCATCCCGGGTGTGGAGGCCCCTCCTTTGGTGCGTTTCTGTTTTTTATGGGTGCTTTTGGCTGGGGCCCTTGCGCAAAGTACTTTTTGGCCGTAAGAAAGGGTAAAAGGTACCTTTGATATGTTCGCGAAGGAGGGAAAATTCAAATACATATGTACATACATACGTGCTGACTTGCGTCTCCTTTGAGCCTCGTCTTTCCATGGGTTCTTCATGTAGGTAGAGCTGTCTATATCACCAATGCGGCATTGTTGTGGCTGTTTGGGTTGAACAATAACTCTTAATGTTTGTACGGTTTACTAACAAACTCATATGCCACTCCTTGTGTAAGTGGTAGCTGTGTAAACGTATGTACATACGTATGTACAAGTACTTGATTATACAGTAAACGCACTTACAAACATGAACAAGAGTGTACAAACCAGCTGGTCGGAGTTCCGGGCCTTGAGTGCTGCGGCTGGGTTCCTAGCTGACTTGACTTGTCTTCTCATAGCCCAAAGTCTCACAGTTGAACAACGCAAAAGCTTGATATCAGCGCATGTTCCAATAGAGCTGTACCATACATACATACACGCTTGTACGAGTATTTAAGTACTGTAGCTTCAATCGACCAACAATTGATAAAATCAGTAATAAATATCAATACACAATTAGCCCGCCGCTTCTTGCGGATTCCACCCTTTTTGGCGTTGACGTTATGTATTACATATGTATTCCTTTGCACTTTATTCGTCGGCTCGGCCTTTCACTTCCTTGCACACGCTCACTTTCCCCGACTTTAGCTTTGCTTTTGTTGTGTTTGGCTTGGTTTGGACTTCTTTAAGCTCCAAGTGCCCCCATCCTGTGTCTGCTCCGCTCAGCTATTAAAATCTCGGGCTCCTCTTTGCTTTCCATCCATTTCTTTCTTACTTCTTATTTTCCTTCTCATCCTTCCTAGTTATTTGTGTCCTGTTGCTTCTTCTATTCTTCTTTTTTTTCGTTCATACATATACATACACACACACTCCCCTTGTTTTTGTCTTTCGTCCTTTTCATTTCTCCATTCTCTCTTCACAATGGCTACTCCTGCCCCCCACGGCGGTGTCCTCAAGGACCTGTTTGCCCGCGATGCTCCGCGCCAGGCTGAGCTGGCTGCCGAGGCCGAGAAGCTCCCGGCTCTGGTCCTGACCGAGCGTCACCTTTGCGATCTGGAGCTGATCCTGAACGGTGGTTTCTCTCCTCTGGAGGGTATGTTTTGTCCCATTTCATGCGAATGCCTGTTGAGACACCCAGCTAACAAAACGCTTCTGCAGGTTTCATGACCGAGGCCGACTTCAACGGGTGCGTCTGCTCGATTCTCATGCTCTGCTGCATTTCCCGGATCCCATAAACAATTGTTGTAACTAACGCGACTACAGCGTTGTCGCCGAAAACCGCCTGGCTAGCGGCGTTCTGTTCTCCATGCCCATCACCCTGGATGCCTCCAAGGAGACCATTGACTCTCTGGCGCTCAAGGCTGGTTCGCGTGTTGTGCTGCGCGACTTCCGTGACGATGCCTCGCTGGCTATTCTGACCGTTGAGGATATCTACAAGCCTGACAAGTGAGTTTTTGCCCTCCTTTTCGCTCTTTCCGTGTTTTGTTTTCCGTCGGCTCGCTCGCTACATTATTTGCTTGTGCCGAGCGCAATCGGCTTTTTAGTGGGGCGTGCGATGGCATCATCGCTCTCCCGAAACGGAAGGAAGCTTTGGCTTCAGTAACGAACACTTCGACAGGGGTAGCGCTGTCAGTCACACATCACATGCTAACCCTCTTAGGGTTAACGAGGCCATCAAGGTCTTTGGCTCTGACGACGACACTCACCCGGGTGTCAAGCACCTGTTTGACGTTGCCAAGGAGTACTACATTGGTGGCAAGGTTGAGGCCATCAACCGCCCTGCTCACTACGACTTCCTGGACCTGCGCTGTAAGTTTTTGGGCTCAGGAGCCTTTTTGTGAAAATCAATCATCATGACTAACGCCTGAAAAAAGACACTCCCGCTGAGCTGCGCTCACACTTTGAGAAGCTCGGCTGGCAGCGCGTGGTTGCTTTCCAGACCCGTAACCCCATGCACCGTGCTCACCGTGAGCTGACGGTCCGTGCCGCTCGCTCTCAGCAAGCCAACGTCCTGATCCACCCCGTCGTCGGCCTGACCAAGCCCGGCGACATTGACCACTTTACCCGTGTCCGTGTCTACAAGGCTCTGCTGCCTCGCTACCCTAACGGTATGGCCACTCTGGCCCTGCTGCCTCTGGCCATGCGCATGGGTGGTCCCCGTGAGGCCATCTGGCACGCCATCATCCGCAAGAACCACGGTTGCACTCACTTTATTGTCGGCCGTGACCACGCCGGTCCCGGCAAGAACAAGCAGGGCAAGGACCACTACGGCCCTTACGACGCTCAGGAGGCCGTCAAGAAGTACGCCGATGAGCTGGGCATCCAGATGGTCGAGTTCCAGGCCATGATCTACCTGCCCGACTCGGATGAGTACAAGCCCGTCGACCAAATCCCCGAGGGCACCCGCACTGCCAACATTTCCGGTACCGAGCTGCGTCACCGTCTGCGCACCGGTAAGGAGATTCCCGAGTGGTTCTCGTACCCCGAGGTTGTCAAGGTGCTGCGCGAGGAGAACCCTCTGCCCTCTGCCAAGGGTTTCACCATTCTGCTGTCTGGATACACCAACAGTGGCAAGGATGCTATTGCCCGCGCTCTGCAGGTGACTCTGATGCAGGGTGGTGGCCGCCCGGTGTCGATGCTTCTGGGTGACACTGTCCGTCACGAGCTGTCGGCCGAACTGGGCTTCAGCCGCGAGGACCGTGACAAGAACATTGCTCGCATTGCCTTTGTGGCTTCGGAGCTGAGCAAGGCCGGTGCTGCCGTCATTGCTACCCCTATTGCTCCCTTTGAGGCTGCCCGCCAGCAGGCCCGTGAGCAGGTTGAGAAGAACGGTGGTCTGTTCTTCCTGGTCCACGTTGCCACTTCTCTCGAGTACTGCGAGAAGACCGACCGTCGTGGTGTGTACAAGCGTGCGCGGGCCGGTGAGATCAAGGGCTTCACTGGTGTGGATGACCCGTATGAGGCTCCCTCTAAGCCGGACCTGACTATTGACTGCGAGAAGCAGTCGGTCCGTGCTGCTGTGCACCAGATTATTCTGATGCTGGAGAGCCGTGGCCTGCTTGACAGAGTGTAAAGGTCGGTTGAGGCTAGGGTTAGGGATTAAAATGGGTCAAGGTTTTATGTAGTTTTTGTGTTTTTCTTTTTGTTTTATATTCTCGCAAAAATATAATGCGGCGCGATTTGATACCAATTATTATACTTATTATACGTAGGACTTCTACATTATACATTGTAGCATACAATGACGTTGTTTTATGGTGGTAAATAGGGTACAAAGTTACATACCAGTACATATGTATGTATGTATGTACATAGCATCATGCAATCCTGCTTTGTTTGTGGAGACTGAGTTGCGTTTGGGAGCGGGCGGTTACAAGTGGTAGCTGATTTGTTCTCTGGATATCCTTTGAGAAAAAGTAAAATGTATGTAAAGTAACATGTAACAAGTATGTACTGTAGTAGTATGTATACGTATGTATGTAAGTTGGTCACCGCCTTTTCAAAGACATGACGAAGGCGCTGTGCAGCTGAGGAGCTGAGCATGCATCAAGTACTTGTACATATATATAATGTAGTTTTTTTTTTGTACTATGTATGTACATTCAATAGGGTTGAGAGAGGCGAGAGTAGGGTTTATCTATTTATTTATTTAAATTTTTTTTTTTCTTTGGCTGCGACAAGGGGAGTAAAATTGAGGCCAGAAAAAAAAAG
>CM069901.1:1384831-1395457 GCA_036034705.1 Thielaviopsis punctulata | reverse complement strand
GGGGGGGTTGTTGTTCAACTTTCAAAAAAAAAAAAGTCTTGTGACGTGAATGAAGCTTGGAATGAGAAGACTAGTCCACTAGTTGCAAAATATCGTGAGATTCTTTGTTTTGACCATGTACATGTTTATAATTTTCGATTGTGTGCGTTAATTGAAGTAAAGACTTACCCTGACAATCAACCGCTGTTTTCCCGATCCCGCAAGAGTAGAAACATGAACAAAAAAGAGCAGGGCTGGATTTCATGCTATGCTATGGGGGATAGTGGACACCTTGTTTGTTGCATGTGGTCGTTTTCCCCGTCCAAATTGTTCATTTTATAGTGGCCCTGGTCGCTGTAAAGGCCGAGGAACAGAGGTATATGTCACTGGAGATTGAAAATAGAAAAGGCTGAACAGATATGGTATGTATTTCTAAACTTCTGGGAGAACACAAGATGAAGATTCATCCATCAGTCCAAGCCGGCTCAAAAGTCCGCTCCGATTATTCTTACTGCTATTGATTTTGTCGCCATCGCCACTCCGACTCTCTGACTATCCGCTTGCTTACTCACTTACATCTCCTTGGTCTAACTTACAACTCATATCCAATACCAGCTTTTCCTTTTATGTACTCCTTTACCCTCTACATATTTTTCTTTTTTTCTCTTATCTGTTTCTCCTTACTTTTGCCTTTTTTTTTTCTCTTCCATTTCACGTCCGTCTGAGGCACACAAAACCTCGCACGGAACCCGACAGACCGGAAGGAGTATCTTTGACCTTGACTCTCGAGCCCAAAGGAGGACGTCTTCTTTTATCATTCTTCACGATTTCTTTTATCTCTTGTGACTGGGCTTGGCCTCCTCCTTGATACATACACACGCCTGCTCCCTTGCTTTGTCCGCTATTTCTCTATTCTACTATTCAACGCGTTGTTCTCTCGCCAAGTTTTTTTTGTGAATCGTGAGCAAAAGAGAAAAAAGACAAACGAACGTGCTTCCCGTCACGAGTCTGTCGGCACTACCAAAGAAAAACAAAGGGGACTAGGAGATAGAGCAGGGGTTGATATAGAAAAGAAGTGGTACTACTACATAACATACAATCATATATACAAACATACACTATCGCTGGCAGTTTTGTTTGTATCACTAGTGTGTGTACTCGTACAGACCACAAACAACCTCACAAACCAGAAGGCCAAGAACCCAATATGAGCTCTTACGGCCAGCTTTCGGCTCCGGAGTCTGCACCCAGGCTCCCGCAAGCCAAGCCAAAGAAACCGACTCAGCGCCAATCTACGGCTAGCCGTCGATGGCTAGGCTCAGAGTCAGGGCCTGGCTTTGGCCTGGTAGGAGACGACAAATCTGCATCAGGGCTGGTCCCAAACTCATATCCAGATTCGGGATTGCGGCGCGAGCGCAGACGGCGGCTTTACTATGGAGGGGGCTTCATAGTTATGATGACGAGCATGTTTATGGTAAGTTTCTTTTTCCATTTGTATTTGAAGTCGATGTTTTATGCCATTTCATCAAGAAAAGATGATTGGTATGTACCTACCTACATACATATATTCATACACAGTATGTTTGCTTTGGCTGGCCCCCGTGGGGGTTTGGATGACTCGAAAAAAAACAAGATTAAACAAACGAGAACAACCGAATAGGCCGCAAGTGTGAGCGATGTTGTATGGGGATTGAAGTACAAGATAGTCAAACAGAAAGACAAGACAGAAAGCGGAAGTTTGGTCATAAGGGAGGCAAAGATCGCGCCAAGCTGTGACTTGAAGAAGATGTCGCCAAGAGGCTGTTTTCATCTGCGGCAAGCAGTTGTCACCGGGCTGCCGCAATCTCACTCTACTCTCTGCTCTTTATTCTCTACATGTACACGATGCTCTCCCACAGTCACATGTCTAGCCTGCCTTTGACCTGGGCGCGCAACTGAAGTGAGGTGACTTTTCGTTGTACTGCTCTATTCTTAGCAGCCTTTTTATTTTGCTCTTCCCCGCAACACGCGACCAGCTTCCCCCTCATTTTTTTTTTCCCACTTCCCACTTACGTCTACTATACAAGTACATACATACACACATACCATTACACATTCTGTACATATGTACATACACACATTATGGAAATCTGGAGATTTTCGGGGTTTCTATGGCTCTTCCCCATTTGTTTCCTTTTTTGTCATCGTCTCGTTACGTTCTGGGGGCGTACCCAATCGGCCCTTCAACCCAGGAAAAAAGACAACCAAAAAAGGCGGCTAGCGTTACTTGTTTGGGCAGCTATATTGGCCTGTGGCTCTGTTAGCTACAGAGCTGTAGCCACTATAACAGTGGCGGCACACCATCCCCAGACTTTGACACTGGTACATACTGCGTTCCACTTCACTGCTGGCCTTCTATCGCCACCCCTCCCCATCTTCATCCCTGTCCCCGCCAGCCGGAGCCGTTGCTTCAAGCCATGCCCGTCCGTGATTCCTCCAAAGTTGGAAGCAGAAGGCAATGCAATACACAAGCAGAGACAGAGAGAAGAGACAGACAGACAGACAGACAGAGAGACGTGACCTCGCCTTTGGCTTTGTCTGGTTACCTTCAGTGACCGAAGCCCAGCTAAGACTGGATCTGAAGATGACCCAAAGCACAGAAGCCGCCGGCCTCTGGCCCAACTTTAGCTTTGTCTTCTTCGCTTCGGCGCTGTCTGTTCCTAACCTAACCCTGACCTGACCTGACCTTCCTTGTCTTGAACCTGACCTGACATCGTTGACCCTCTTTTCCGTTGCTCGTTTTGGGACAAATCCGCAGCTTACTGGTACAAGCATATGTATGTACATACATAGTTGCTTAAGGCTCGAAGCTGAATTATGTACATAACTTCTCAACACCTCTCAATATATATTGGCCCGGCCGTTCCTCCAGCTCTTGCGGTTCCGTTTTTTTCTTCTTCTTCTTCTTTTCCCTTGTCTCCTACTTTCTCCAACTTAGTCCTCTATTTTCCCCATTTTCCATCTTGTATAATCCTGTCTTGACTTTCCACCTTTCTGGCCTGTACTAGTACATACGTATTTACCTGCCATCTATCTATCTGTATTCTATTCCACCTTCCACTCTTACTTAATTCTAACCTCATCGTTTCTCTTTGGCTTGCATTTTAGCTTCTCGCCACCGGATTCTTTTTCCCGCTTGATTTCCACGTCAAGCTCGCTTCTGCTTCATTACCCGCTGCGCATTTCTTCGGCTCTCTGCCTCTCTTTTCCCTGTTCTCGTCGGCACCCTCGTCGCATCACCTTTTGGCCGAACCCGTGTGCCAAAATCCCGCCACCGGCTCTCATTTCCTTTCAGTTCTTACACCCACATCACGACCGCTCGCCATGTCTTTGGAAGCCGCCACCACCAAGATTGTCGACCAGTTCGACGTCTCTGACGAGACTCTGAACAAGGCCGTTTCCGAGTTCCTGAATCAGATGGGTAAGTTATTCTATTTCCCTTGTTTTGTCTTCTGCATGCAGGTGGCGCTTCAACTGGCTCGCAATCCCCCCCGCGCGCAAGATGCTTTCAGATGCCAGTGGAAGACTTTCTGATTCCAGCTCGATTCTGCCAAAAATAAGCAAAAATGCATTTTTGTTTGGCCGAATTGGCGTGGTTGGCTGGTTTAGCGACACACTCTCTCTCTGCCTTCTTGTGCTGCCTTTTGATTGCCAGCATCACTCTCGTGCCTGCCTTTTGATCGCCAGTATCACGTGCACATTCTACGAGTCTCTTTGTACATCAAGTTGTGCAAAAAGCTCTGCGCGTGTTCACTCAACATTGCAGAGATTTCTCTTTTGCTGCTTCACTTTCGCTCGCTCTCTTTTTTCTCCTCCCTTTGATTTTTTCCCCCACTCTCAGAACCACAAAATCTTGGTCCCCGAAAATATCAGGACACCAAAACTAACGCGAATCCTGCAATCTTACAGAGGAGGGTCTTGAGACGGACGGAACCAGTCTTGCTCAGATTCCCACTTACGTCACTGGTATTCCCAATGGCTCCGAAAAGGTACGCTACCTGTGGCTCTGTCTTTGGACCTGGCTGTAGTTTTGGCAGTGGCTTTAGTAGCTCCGGCCTCAGGCTTTTGTTCTAGATGCAACCCCCCCATCCCCATTCGATTCGATTCGATCCATTTTGACCGACCGACCGCCCGACCGATCGCCCAAACGAACGACCGATAGAAATATAACCATACTAACATGTATATCAGGGCCTGTACCTCGCTGTTGACCTTGGCGGCACCAACTTTCGTGTCTGCTCCATCCAGCTGAACGGTGACTCGACATTCAACCTGACCTTCAACAAGGTTGCCATTCCCAAGGATCTTATGGTGGCCAAGACGGCCCGCGAGCTGTTCGCCTTCCTGGCCAAGCAGATTGACATTTTCCTCAAGGAGCACCACGCCGACCACTTCACCAGCAAGGACCGCCGTCGCCGCGGCTTCTTTGGCGACTCGGAGCAGAAGGTGTTTCAGTTGGGCTTCACTTTCTCTTTCCCTGTGCAGCAGCTGTCGATTAACAGTGGTAAGCTGATTCGCTGGACCAAGGGCTTCGATATCCCTGATGCTATTGGCAAGGATGTGTGCGCCCTGCTGCAGACCGAGATTGACCGCCTGGGTCTTCCCGTC
Organism: Thielaviopsis punctulata; assembly: GCA_036034705.1. NCBI lineage: Eukaryota > Fungi > Ascomycota > Sordariomycetes > Microascales > Ceratocystidaceae > Thielaviopsis > Thielaviopsis punctulata. The sequence continues at coordinate 1,390,831 of CM069901.1, read as the reverse complement.
AACGTGGCCGCTCTGGTCAACGACACTGTCGGTACGCTGATGGCGCGTTCTTATACGTCGGTTGGCAAGGCCAAGTCGATCCTGGGTGCCATTTTCGGTACCGGCACCAACGGTGCGTACCTGGAGAAGCTGTCCAACATCAAGAAGCCCATTACCGGCGACTACAGCAAGTCTACGGGCGAGATGGTGGTCAACACCGAGTGGGGTTCGTTTGACAACCAGCTGAATGTTCTTCCCAACACTCCCTGGGATGCTGCTCTTGATACTGGCTCGGTCAACCCCGGCTTCCAGTTGTTTGAGAAGCGTGTCTCTGGCATGTTCCTGGGCGAGATTGTGCGTCTGGCTGTTGTCGACTTGCTCAAGGACCCCGAGGTGCACTTCTTCCGCGACACCAACAGCAGCGCCAACGACTGGAAGTCGACGACGTCAATTGGTGCCCACTCGGGCTTCTTCAAGCCGTGGGGCGTGGACAGCTCCATCATGAGTGTTGCGGCTGCCGACAACACGCCGGAGCTGTCGTCGCTGCGCCAGTCGCTGGAGGGCAACCTGGAGGTGTACACGCCGTCGCTGGAGGATGCCCACGTGTTCAAGGCCATTGCTCACGCGGTGGGTCGTCGTGCTGCCCGTCTATCGGCTGTTGCTATTGCCGCCATTGCCATCAAGTCGGGCAAGCTGAATGACCCCGAGGAGGAGATAATTGATATTGGTGTTGACGGATCTCTGGTTGAACACTACCCCTTCTTCCGCGACATGATCTTTGAGGCTCTGCGCGGCATGAAGGAGATTGGTCCCAAGGGCGCCGAGAAGATTCGCATTGGCATCGCCAAGGACGGATCGGGAGTCGGCGCTGCGCTGATTGCGCTTGTGGCGTCCAAGGCCAACCGCCGGTCCAGCCTGGCGCCCAAGGCTCTTGCATGTGAGTCTTAGTCTTTTTTGTTGTTTATTGAGTGTGGATTGGATGCTGACTGCAAACCGAACAGTGACCGACGACTACCGCTCCAACCAGATTATTGCCGCTGCCGGCGTTCTGGGTGTGGCCGCTCTTGCTGGTTACTTTGTGTCCAAATTCTGGAGAAACTAGACAGACGCTGACGGGTGTAGGAGATTGTCTTTTTGTTCTCTGTTGGAATTTTGTACACAGGTTTATTTGGGTGAAGGGGTTGGCATAAAACGGCGTTTTCTTGTTGTTTCTTTATTGGTTTTTTGTCTCGAATGTCTATAAGGGTTCTTATGTTTTGTACGCGTGGTGTGTATCGTGTATCGTGTGACGTGTGTCATGTGTGTGGTAGTGGTAGTGGTAGTGGTTTGCAGGCATTTTGCTTCTTGTTCTTTTCTCACCACTCGGGACAGGTTTTGCTACTATGTATGACGGGTCCTTGTGCTTGTCCATATATGTACGAGTATGCATGTGTATGACATGATGCTTACCTGCAACGCCGGATCTTGTCCCAATATACTATGAAGAGAAAAAGCCTCTTGTTATCACATCTTGTTTGTATCACATTTGCAAAAGACAAATAGTCAATTACTGTTCTATGTATTGATGTGATGACCCTTGCTCACAGTCTAAAAACCCCACCAAAACTCCGTATATGTATATGTATAACCATCATCCAAAGAAACCCTTCCCCCCCTTCTCCTCCCTCCCAAGAACGCTCCTTTGACTTTTAGTACGTCGGCATGGGATATGACCGGTCCCGCTTCTTTCTCGACGTCGAACTCGCCTTGGACCGCTGTCCGCTCGACAAACTGCCGCCGGCCATGTCGTCCGGCAAATCGTTCCACGACGTTGCCGGCGCCTGATTCTGGAACGACTGGCCCTGCGCCTGCGCCGGCCGACCGCGCGGCGGTGCGCTGCCGGAGCCCGTGCTCAGAGCCAGAGACGTGGTCGACGACGAGGCTGACGCTGAGGTGTCGGGAATGCCGGGCAGGTTCATGGCGGAAGCGAGTGTGCCGGGGGTGCGTGGCGGCGGGGGCACAGCGGCCTGCGGTGGCGGAGGCGCGACGTGCAGATGGATCGCGGGGGCAGCCTGTGCTTGGGTGGCAGCAGCTGTGGCAGACGGGGGCGCAGGGCCCACGGTGGCGGTGGTGGAGCGGCGCATGACCCAGGCGCTGTTGGGCTGCAGTTTCTGGTAGTATGAGGGAATGGGCGTGCCGACGCGCTCGAAACCGCGGCGGGTGTACCACGCCAGGGCATCCTCGCTGGCGGTCCAGACATGGGCGTCGACGAGGGTGGCGCCGTCCTCGCGCGCGGCCGCAGCAACGACGTGTTCGAGCGCGGCGCTCATCAGGCCAAGGCCCTGGTAGGGAGAGAGCAGGCAGAGGGCCTGCAGGTACAGGGCGGGGTGGCTGGCAGCGGGGCGCAGTTCGGTGCGGCAGATGAGAGCGCCGACGACGGTGGGGGTGGGGTCGTTCCAGACAATAAGACGCGAGTGGCGGGACTCGCGGGATGAGAGGAGCGGCTTGAAAAAGGAGTCGGGGTAGTTGACGGGGAGCATCAGGCCGAGAAGGCGGCGCAGCGGGACGATCCGGGAGGGAACCACGGGGCAGAGGTCGGCGGAGGGGTGGATGGAGACGGGCGGGGGATCGGATCGGCTGGGGCTGTCGTTTTCAGGAAAAGGGTTTTGGTGAAGCTGGTCAAGCGCTGCATTGGCGGGAGGTATAGAGCAGGAGGGGTCATTGCTAGCGGAACTGGGGGGTTTATGAGCGATGCTTTTGAACCAATGATTGATGCTGGTCTGTTGCGCCATTGTGCAGTGCTATCTCTGTAGAGTCCAGTGAGGTTGAAGTTCAAGTTGAGTAGTAAGGCCGGTTGGCAGTGTTGTTTGTAGGGGGAGAGTAAAAGAAGGCGGAAGCAGACAAGAAAGAATGCAAATCAAAGCAAAGAAGAAGGAGAGAGAGATGAACAAGCCGTTATTATGTACTTGGATTGGCACTCAAAAACACTTGTTACATATATATGTATGTACAAACAAACAAGGGAAGCGAAAGAGAGCATCTTGTCACAAGGCGTCTAGGGTTTTCCAGGGTTTACTGTGTGATCATTCCAAAGCAAGAATGGATGGGCCATAAAGGCGGTGAGTTCTGCACAAGTACATACATCCCTAAAGTAGTTACTGGGCCTCCGGATTTAGTGCATGGGATTAGTGGATGAGCCCTGGAAGAAGCGCTAGATGAGTTTTTTTTTTTTTTTTTTTTTTCCTTTTATTCTCGCAAACAAAGACTCTGCTGATCTTGAACAGAAAGAAAAAAAAAAGTAACCCGTTCTTCGTTTGGCGTTCTTTTCGGCCCGTTTTCTCCGCTAACTCATAACCTGGCCTGTCTATCCATCTTGGGGTCCTTGTCGTTTCTGAGTTTAGACTTTGCGGGTAAATGTACATGTAGTACAAGTATGTATGTACATACGTTCTCTTGAGTGGCACTTGTCTATAATACAGTAGTTATGTGGGGGTTCATAAGGGTCCTCATCACACCACGTGTGACAAGTACAATAGAAGAAAGAAAACCACGTCATCTTTAAAAAAAAGGTACATGAGTGCAAACCTCGGAAATACACGTAAAAGACTCAGATGATGGCGTCATAGGCCAGTAGACTCCCGCTTTTGATTTGGAATGTGCTTCTATAACTCTTTCTCTTTCTCTGTCGGTTGTTTTGATAACTTGATCGCATGTTGTTCTTTTCTTTCTTGTTGTGAATCTAAAAAAGGAATACATAACTCTGGGGGCAGATCCCAACGTCATCGATTTTGAGCCGCATGTTTCACGTGAACGGACTAGTACTATGTATGTACATTCATACATATGTATAGAGTAGTAGCAACAACTTTGAACAAATCATAGAACTTATAGGTCCTTTTTTTTGATATCTGGGGAAAAAATACTACCCAGGGGTAAGGGAGAAATTCGGAATCTTGTCCCATACATCACAAGTTCAAGTTGAAAGGTTCCTCGTTCGCCTTGTTTTCCCCTTGTTTTCCGTGTCAACTTCGAGACAACTGGCGGATAATAGACGGCAGACTGACTGACTGCGTTTGGGCATCATCAAATTTAAAACGGTCGAGCTAAGAAGGAGAAGACAACGGCTCGTCGAGCCTCCGCACATCTGCGCTGGGCTGGACCATGTCACTTGCCTATGTACTGGTATGTAGTAATCATACAGGTACATATCTAAACATGCACATACCTGCATTGTACAAGTAGTTGCTTCGTCAAAAGAGCCTCAATTAACGATGCCTAAAGAAACAACGAGGCTCTGCGGCTGCCATCCGTGCCTCTTTTTTTTTTTTTTTTTTTTTTTGCGTCAGATACTTACCCAGCGTCAAAATGGAGGCTCATACATATGTATTGCTAATCCAGTTCAGCCATATGTACATAGTTTCTTTAGAAGCCTCAAGAATCTGATGTTATGTAGTTTAGTTTACCACATAAACTGAGCCGTTCTCTGCCCCCCTTCATTTATTCTCGTGTCTTCTATCAATTCTCTTGCCTTCTGTAGGATTTCAGGATTTGTGGGGAGAAAGTGGAGGACAAAGGAAGAGATTGGGTTGAGGGAGTTTGTAGGGGAAACTGAAAAAAGGGGAGCTACTACTATACTGGTATGGTATACATACGTACATATGTACGTAGTTATATTTGGGGGAGTGAACTAAGTAAACAGGAAACAAAATGCCCGATGTAACTTGCAAAGTGAAATGAAGTGAATCTGACGACAGAGATCTGGTTGGCTTTGAATATGCATGGTACAAGTACATACCTGTAATTGAACTTGAGTAGTTGACTTTGAGCCAGCATGCAAGTTCAAGTGAGCTTCCGTTTGTCTTGACAATGAAGGTAATGGCCGAGCCAGATAAAACATGTACATACATATATGTATATATGGTACACTTCAGCCAACAGAACAAGTGAACTGAACTCTGGAAACATTGCTGCTCGAGATTCCTTGTCTTCTCCAGGTCTGGGGAAACAGGAATAGAGTCAACATCTCGAGGTTAAGTGGGAGAACATATACGTATACGCATACATACATACCAGTACGGAGAGGCAAGTCCGGGGTTTGATTTGATTTGTACCATACCAGTATGTATGTATGTACCAGTACATATGTATTGAGACAGGCGGATTCAGTTCGGGCAACACGGCAACGAGAGAGTGATGGATGTGGACTGCAAAAGAAAATGCAACATGGCAGGACTTTATCTCATTGGCATCACTGTGCATCAAAAGGTGGAGCGGTTTGTGGCCTTTTCCTTGGTGGTATCCACAGACTGGCTTCAGGGATTATCAAAAGTCATCATCATATTCGGCTGGCTAAGTCCTAGAAGGGATTATGTGGGGTTCGGAGGGTCGGTCGCTGCTCCTTCTTCCAGCGGTGTACCATACGTATACGTATAAATACAGACCAGTACAAGTACAAGTAACAAGCACCAGAATACAGAAATTGATCGGTCTCTTGTCTGCTGCTCTGACATGTATTTATGTACAAGTATGGTGCTTTGTTCTTGTGATGGCCGGATGCTCTAGAAAGAATGTCATGTAAGTGCTGAAAGAAATAGCCTGACGGGTTGTGTAACGATTTTCAATGCGGCGGCGATGATATATGTATGGTACATATACCAGTAATTTGGTCTTTTCTGGTTAAAATGGGATAAACCCCGCGACCGGCGAGATACTCGGTGTTGTTTTTGTGGCAGATGACCAACTTCAAGACCCAGCACTTGCTTCAGACAGGAACACAACACAAAGCCTTTTTATTTTTCGTGCAGAAGCTGGGGGGCCCCTTGTCAGGAGGGGTGTGTGTTCTGGATTTGAGGCCAATCCAACGAAGCAGAACGAGAGAAGCAAAGCAAAGCAATCATGGAAGGAAACAGGCACATGAGACGTGGGAAATCAGAAAGCTGACAGGGAGAAAGCAGAGAAGTTGGCGTTTATTTTAGGGCTCGCGGCGTTGGTCTGTTAGAAGCTCAGACATTCTTTTTTTTTTTTTTTTTTTTTTGGGGGGGG
>CM069901.1:1338537-1366083 GCA_036034705.1 Thielaviopsis punctulata | reverse complement strand
AAAAAAAAAAAAAAAAGAAAAGAAAAGTTAACCTTTGCCAGGGTCTTTGATTGAGACCCTGCAGCTGTTGCCACCTGTCACCATCTGCCATAGAAAAGAAAAATAAAAAGGCGCATATTCTGATGCCGATCAAACGGGAGGTGGCCTTTCTCTTGTCTCGTACACTATCTGTGGCCTTTTTTTTTTAAAAAAAATCTTCGCCTAGAGATTTCTCCAGCAACAGCATCCCCTTCTCCTTCCCGTGCGCCGGCTGCGAGTTTGGCCGTGTGTCAGAATCGTTTAGTCCAAAGAAGTTGCTGTTTCTTGACTGATAGGCCTCTTCTACTACAATACGTAGCATAGCATAGTACAAGTACCACAAGTACATGACTGGTCCAAGCCGTCAAACCTGTCAGCTGTTTACAGCCGGGCGGTCTGATTGATCTTCGTGCCAATGGAGTAGTCTGGCTGGTATGCATTTTGCATGTTGCGAGGCACGGCATCTGGCGTGCTAATAGAGACCCTGAGTCTAGGGCAGCCGCGGTTCTGCCTGCGACAAGAATGGGTTTGATACTTGCGCTCTTTGCGCCCACGTTCTTTGGCGTCTCTTGCTCACGAAATTGCCTGTTACATACATACATACTGCAGTAGCAAGTGTTTATAGGCAAGCCAATGCTCGTGGCTAGATCCTACTACATACCACTTGCGGATTCAGAGTACACGGATCAATCAACTAAGCAAAACCCGGGGATAAACAAACAAAGCCAAGCCCCAGCCAAGCCAAGTCAAGTCAAGCAAAGAAACAAATTCCGAGCACAGAGATTCTGCGGCTCTCTTGACTTTCATGGCCCTCTCATTCTTTCTTTCTTTTCCTTGTTCTTCCGACGACAAGAACAAGGCAACCTCCAAAACTTCCGCGATAAACCTTCGTAACCTTATTTTCCCCGTCTGACCCCTGGATTTGTACAGCATCTGAACAGACCCTTCTTTTTTTTTTTCGACAGGTGTGTTTTATATGGCCCCATGGCTGCGTTTCGGACATTGTTTTTGACATGTCCAAACAACGCTTGTCAGATCAAGTATGCATGTATGTATGTACATATGTAAAACGCATAAAGCGCTGGAGACGCCTGTGCCCTTGAGAGAAGGTGATGTTCGCTTGTGTGTGATTGGCATTTGCAGCGAGTTTGAGCGACCAAGGTAAAACCCGGCCGTCACTCGCGGCTGCCATTGAATAATCAAATGCCCAATCCACTCATACCATACGTACACCATACATAACGTGCGCAAAGAGGAATCTCTGTGAGATGGGTTAACTGTAAAGTTAAAAGCCCGCTTTGTCCGTTTCTGCCCTTGTCGAATAACCCAGTAAGTAAAAATGAAACCGTCAATTAAACAAAATGCCACCCACCCACTCTGAAGAAGAATTCAATACGGCCAAAAGTATTAGAGCATGTAGCACAAATCTGGAAAGAGGGGCGAATTACTTTATTCTGTGTATGTACAAGTACCAGTTACCCACTTATTTCATTGTTACGTAGAGCTAGCTGCTACTACCATGTGCTATACTAGTATCCCAACCACCACCACCTACAGTCCTGCTTTCCCTGCTGCTGAACCACTTCACCGCATGGATACCTAAAGCACTGCATACAGTGTACCTCTCACTTTTCCTCCCAGCTGAGAACAAGAATCCAAAAAAGTGTAAAATCTAGCCGGCCGTCAGCTTACACCAGATTCACTCCTCTCCGTGCCGAAAGACCGAGACACAGTAACCCAGCAAAGAAAACCCTCAGATTAGTCGTAACTGCACTCCTCCAGCCAGGACACAAAAAAAGCTACATACATACATGCATACTGTACATAAAATGCCAGAAATTGTTCAGTGGGTTGTCGACACCCGCACCCTGTGGGCGGACGCCACCAGCACTCAAGACCTAAAGCGCGTTGTGCGTTTCCCTTCCATTTCCCCTCCCCTTGCCAAATCCTCTTCTCCTGTCTCGCTCACTTTTCCTTTTCCTTTGCGCCTTCTAGACTAACCCCTCCCACGCCAGGCCCCCCACGCCCTTAGCTTGCTCAGCCCCGTCGAGCAGCAAAAGGCCCTGGGCTTCGTCTTCATCAAAGACGCCAAACTCAGCCTCGTGTCCAGCCTGCTCAAGCGCCTGCTCATCTCGCGCTACGCCCGCGTGCCCTGGAACGACGCCATCTCGCTGCCCGATGCCCGCAAGAAACCCGTCTTCCGCTCACACCCGGGCGCGCGCCCCGTCGCCTTCAACGTCAGCCACCAGGACGGCCTGGTCGTCCTCGCCGCTGTCTGCGGCTACACGCCCGCCGGCGCCGCCGGCCTCGTCGAGGTCGGCGTCGACGTCGTGTCGCCGCACGAGCGCCGCGCCCGCGACATTGCCGGCCTCATGGCCCACGCCGGCGGCTGGGCCGCCCACATCGACATCTACGCCGAGATCTTTGCTGCCGGCGAAGTTGCCTACCTCAAGGCCCTAGCCGTGCCGCCGGCCGTAGCCGCGTCGCCCGAGGCCGAGGCCGACTACCGCCTGCGCTACTTCTACGCCCTGTGGTGCCTGCGCGAGGCCTACGTCAAGATGGACGGCCAGGCCCTGACGGCCCCGTGGATCAACGACTTGGAGTTCCGCGCTTTCGTGCCGCCGCCGCCAGGAGACGGCGCTGTCGATGGCTTCGATGTACGCTTGCATGGCTTGCCAGAGCGTGATGCGCGCATTGAGCTGCGCAGTCTCGGAGACCGCTACATGATTGGCACAGCTATCCGGACACCCGCCCGGCCGCTGGACGCTCACGAATTTGTACTCGGGCCGTATCAAACGCTAGATCTAGAAAGAGAGTTGGAAAGCGTCGAGGTACAGCAGCCGGAAGACGAAGCAGATGATGAAGCGGCGCAACAACGGCGACGCAATATGTATGGAGTGGAATAAAGGATTAAGTGTGCGGCGAATATAATAGGGTTATCTAGGGTTCGGAGTATTACACATAATAATACAACTTGTCAAATGTCATGCGCCACGCATATGCAAGTAATTTGAGAGTTGTGGCGCGGCCAGGCTTCTGTATTTCTACTTCCCCACTTAATGGGTGTTTCTTGAAACAAGCAACAAGTCGTTTGCGGATTTACAGCCACGAACACGAATCAATCCATCACCAGTTGAATTGAAGAAGCCAGCTAAACCGATTAATTGAAGCATTTGTTTACAGTCTCTTTGTTTTTCTGCCTGTCTCTCCTTTTCTAAACTCACTGTGGCTTTCGCTTATCGCGACATCTTCGCATTTATTAATTGCTTAATTGCCGATTGACCCGACCTGGTTTTGCTGCAGCGCGGCGCCCGATCGATCGATCGACTTCTTTGACTCTGAACCTTTAATCTCGACCTACGCCTTGCATCCCGCTTGCAACTCCACCCCGCCAAACAAGTCCAAGAAAACATGGCCGTTCTCTCCGTCCAAGACCGCACGGCCGAGTTCCGCCAAGTCCTCGTCCAAGCACAGCGCCGACAAACGGCCGGCAAAGCCAACGCCCAGCGACAATCCCTCCTCAGCGACGCGCAAAAACAAGCCTCGTCTGCAACGCCGCCGCGCAAGAGCGACTTTGCGCGGCAAGCCGCGTCGATTGGCCGCGGCATTGCCGCCACCATGGCCAAGCTCGAGAAGCTCGCACAGCTCGCCAAGCGCCGCACGCTCTTTGACGACCGCCCCGTCGAGGTCAATGAGCTCACCTTTGTCATCAAGCAGGACCTGTCGGCGCTGAACCGCGACATTTCCGCGCTGCAGGCCCTCAGCAAGGCGCAGCATCCGCGCGCCGCGGCCGGCGACCAGCAGGGCGAGCATAACCGCAACGTCGCCATCCTGCTGCAGCAGCGCCTGACCGACGTCGGGGCCAATTTCCAGGGCGTGCTGGAGGCGCGCACACGCAACATTGCCGCGAGCAAGTCCCGCACAGAGAACTTCATCAGCGCCGTCTCGGCGCACACCCAGCCGCAGATGCCGCATGGCGCGTCGCCGCTGTACGCCACGCCCAGCCGGTCGCCGGCGCCGGGCGCAGAGGCTGGCGCGGGCGCGGGCGCTGCCGCGGCAATGCAGGCGCCGGACACGCTGTCGCTGAATCCAATGATGGGCGAGCAGCAGTTGCTGCTGATGGAGGAGGGTGGGCACACAGACAACACGTACATCCAGCAGCGGTCGGATGCGATTCTGAATATCGAGCAGACGATTAGCGAGCTAGGCGGCATCTTTGGGCAGCTGGCGCAGATGGTGCAGGAGCAGGGCAACATGATTGAGCGCATCGATGCAAATACAGAGGATGTGGTGGACAATGTGGAGGGGGCGCAGCGGGAGTTGATGAAGTATTGGGGACGGGTGTCGAGTAATCGGTGGCTGCTAGCCAAGATGTTTGGTAAGTTTTGTTTTCCACTTTGCTCATGTTGCCAGACAATACACAAAAGGCTAACAGTTTAGGTGTGTTGATGATCTTCTTCTTGCTCTGGGTTCTCATTGCGGGATGAGTGCGATGTACGAGTCTTGGAGCGGTGGTGGTGGTTGGTGGTGGGTAGTGGTTGGCAGTGGTGTATCGAACCCTAATAACCCTAACTATGCGTCTTCTGGCAAGCGTCTTTTTTTTCCTGGTGTTTTTCGGTTTTCCGGTTAATGGGCGGTATTATTTGCGTTTTGTTTTCTGTACATTTATATAATTCGAGAATAGTGTTTCTTCTTCACTTTTGCCTCATCCAACCAAGAAAAGGGAGCTACCTGTTGGAATCTTGAGAAACACGTTTGGGGTTCCGACGGCATAACAGGGTTACTGAAGAAACCTACCTATGGATAGCTCAACGTGGGTAAACTATCACATGCTTCTGTGCAATATATACCTTTCCTTTTTGTCCAAGTATGACTTGTTTCTTTCTTTCGCTTTCTCGAAAATCACATCATGTTTCTATTTCTCCAATCGACTCTTGTTTCTTTCAACCCAAAGCAACAATCCAATGTCGTGATGGATGACGACCAACCCAGTGTTAGAAATCCCTTCCGGTCTGAAAAAGCCGCTTAATGAGATGGCGAATCCATTCAAGGACTCGCCGAAGCCGCTGAAACTGAAAAACGCACTGAAACCGCTGAGCGAGCTCGCGGTGAAGAGAGATGATGTCACAAAACCACTGAAAAAAATCAGTAAAGAAGAGTGACAACGCGCTGAACACCCTGAACACCACACCAATGAAGACAGCCAAGCTATCACCCAACAGAGCCCTGCTGCCAACGACGCTATTGCATCTACCACTCTCCGACGACTTGCCAGGCCTCTTCCAGCTTCTACACCAATAAAAGACAACACAGGTGCATCATCAGAGCTTCGTAGTGCACATGCCCCGGTACAGAATATATTCCAGAATATCAATACAATCTGGTACGATCTTGATGTTTACAAAGTGCTCTTCTAGAGGCATCCTCAACACCAGAAGGCCGCACAACAAGTTTTTACTGCCCTCTCTCACCTCTTGGATTCAGCGGGCGCAAGAGTTATTGATGCCAATGTTGAAGGTGAAAAGCTTGTGTCAGTTTTGCTTGGGCTTCTGTCTATGGACCCAGCCCTCCTTGGATTTGGCCCTACTATCACGACACTGGGCAATGGCCAGAAGGCTATGGATGTCATAATTGGCGGACAACAACGGCGTGCCATCTTGAGTCATGAGATTGCCCACTACAGCAGCATTTTTACCCGGGATACCCTCTGCTAGAAGGCACACTTAGAGGATAATGGACCAAGAACAATCATCGTCAAGGATGCCTGGCACACCTTGAAGCATCGAGAAGGGGAGCTTTTGCAGAGAGTGGAAGCAGCAGAGATTGCCAACATGCCTGGGCTTCTAGGTGTATATGCTGTGCAAGTCGATGACGGGAGATGACCGAATCTTTTGCAGTATGTATTCACACTGGCATCGAATACACCAGTGGGAAATATAGTGAAGCCAGCACTGTCAACCAGGATCTCAGAAACACGACGAAATCTGCCCAACACATGACCTCGCCTAGCAAAAAGAGGCGCTTTGTTGAACATTGATCCAGTTGAACAGTCCAGCACTAAACGGCCTTGCCCTATCGACAGAGTTCACCGGCGTATGGTTTTGGGTGATGTTGGTACCCGAATTGCCAAGGAGGCATCTTGCTGAAAAGCATATCTCAGTGCATTGAAGCCCACGAGGAACTGCTTAAGTTAGATATCCTACACTGTCACATTTCTTCTTGAAATTTCCTCACCAATGCCAATCACAGCAACCTTGATCGACTTGGGCTACTCATTGACTTTGATCATGCAGCTGATGCCAAACGGATAAGCCCTTCTGAACTTGCTTGTCGTACTGGCACATCTCACTTCATATCCATCTATATTCTCACTGGCAGAAACAATCCTCAGCACTGTTTTACGGATGATCTGGGGTTCTTTTCTGGGTTCTTGTCTGGGTATGCCTTGGTCCACTTGCATCTGGATTTGAGCGAGTTTCTGTAAAATCTGCTAATCTAGCTACACACAAGCGTGGTGGTATTACATTGAAGTCTTTGAGGGTGGGCTGTCTTTGGCATGGGGGTTTCCCACGAGGTTTGGCATGGGATAGAAAAGAGATTCATCATGGCATCTACGAAAAGATTAGAGCCAATCTAGAAGAGGAGAGTGAGGATATTAAGAAGGCCAGAGACTCTGGAGCCGAGTCAAAGTGTGGTGACAGATGGTGGTTGTGCAGAGAGAGATAGATGGACGTTGTTTAGCTTGGCCGGGATTTCCCCCGGGACCAAAGAATATCATGTGATCCAATACATGCAATACAATACCGCATTGCCCTTGGCTATTACCGGCCAACAGTGGAAAACGCACTGCGTAGCCTTACCAATTGGCTTTCACTTTGTCCAGCAATGAAGCGTCATCACGGAACCAGGAATGATGTAATTTGTGACGAGTAGACCCAGTTTATGCATGTAAACGGGTTCTGGTCAGTCAGAAGTTTTGCTGATTACCTGATTGATTTCATGCGCGCCAATCCCAAGAAACGGGAAGAGCAGCCACCGGATATTGTTATGTTGCATATGTAAATAACCGAGCAACCGCTTCGGTGGGGGGTTGGCAACGGGAGGTGTATTTATATACAGTACTGCACAGTTGGTTCAGGCTTTTGCTGCCAGTAGGACTTCTCTTCTCTTCTCTTCTCTTCTCTACAAAGTAAAACGCCTATCTACTGATCATTAAAGCTACAATGTCTGTTCCCAAGACCTTTCGCCTCAACTCTGGCCAGGACATTCCAGTCCTGGGTTACGGTACTAACCCTAATCACGTTCTCTCCCCTCTTCTTTGAACCAACTAACACGCCCCGAAAAGGAACCTGGCAGGGCCCCGCGGCCGAAATCACTGCCGGAGTTAAAACGGCTCTTGCCACTGGATACCGCCTAGTTGACTGTGCCTATGTGTATGGCAACGAAGAAGCCGTGGGCAAAGGCCTGGCCGAGGCATTTGCTGAGGGCATTGTGCGCCGCGAGGACATTTTTGTGATTACCAAGGTGTGGTGCACGTACCAGTCAAGCAAGGAGAGAGTGCTCCTGGGCCTAGAAAAGAGCCTGAAGGCTCTGGGGCTGGAGTATGTGGATATGCTGCTGGTGGTAAGTGCTTTTTAGAAGCAGCCGTGTGTGAAGGGAAACTGACAGCTGACTAACTGCATCAAAGCACTGGCCGGTTGTCATGAACCCCGAGGGGAACCATGAACTGTTCCCCAAGCTGCCCGATGGCAGACGCGACATTCTCCAGGACCACTCGCACCTGACCACCTGGAAGCACATGGAAGCCGCTCTGGCGACCGGCAAGACGCGGGCCATAGGCGTGTCCAACGTACGCATCTGCCCATTCATTCCCTGGATCCCTTTTCTTTCCTGCTTCGCAAGTAATGTCCATACTAATGTAGACTTCTTGGCAGTACTCCCAGAAATACCTCCAGGAGCTCCTGCCCACGGTCACCGTCGTCCCGGCCGTCAACCAAATCGAAAACCACCCGTCGCTGCCGCAGCAGGAAGTCGTCGACGAGTGCAAGAAGCACGGCATCCGCGTGATTGCGTACAGTCCGTTTGGCAGCACGGGCGGGCCGATGTTTTCCGCGGAGCCGGTGAAGCGCGTGGCGGCGAAGCACGGCAAGAGCCCTGCGACCATCTTGCTGAGCTGGAACGGTTAGTCTATTTCTTTGTATATCGCTGGAGACAAGCGGGCTAATTAGAAATACACAGTGGCGCGTGGCTCGACCGTCTTGGCAAAGTCGGTCACGCCGCAGCGCATCAAGGACAACTTTGACCTGGTGGCGCTGTCGGAGGAGGATATGGCGGAGCTGACGGCCTACTCGGACAGTCTGGCTGGAGCGGGAAAGCTACAGCGTTATGTATATCCCGAGTTTGGTGTGGACTTTGGCTTCCCAGACAAGTCTGCTTAGATAATATTTCATGTTAATGAGGGATCAGCTGTATTGAATATCCATTGATACTACTACTTCTTCTCCTCCTCGTCTTGTACAACCATCACTTTGATCACCGGCCGTCCCTCACTGTCAATCCCGCGCTCAGCCTGCGCAAAGGCTGCTGGTACTTGTTCCAGGCCGTGGAACTTGTGCGTGATGAGCTTTGCTAGGTCGGGTGTTTTGGGTGGCGGGTTGCTAAGGAAATCAATGGCTGCGGGATATGTGCCGGCGTAGCGGAAGACGCCGAGAAGATCAACTTCGCGGGTCGATGCGGCGGCGAGGTTGATTTCGGCAGCAGCGGGGGCCATCCCGATGAGCATGACTTTTCCGCCGGGTTTGGTAAGCTTTTCTGTGTTAGTTGGGCCCAACCGCCAGACAACACGCACACAAGGGGACTCACAGAGATGGCGGTGTTGATCGCCTCCGGCACGCCCGTACACTCAAACACGCAGTCATATCCCTCGCCCGCCGCCGCCGCGTCTAGGCGCTGTTTCTCATCGACCAGCTTACCCGCGCGGAACTCGGGCGGCGCAGGCGCGCTGCTGAAGCCGTTCTCATGGGCAAATGCCGCGCGGGCTTCCGAGACGTCGGTGATGGCGACGACGCGCGCCGTCGCCAGGTGCACCGCGGCGCAGAGCAGGCCGATGGTGCCGGCGCCGGTGACGAGGATGGCGGAAGACGCGGGGGCGGCGGCGCGGGAAGCAGCGTGGAGGGCGACGGCGAGTGGTTCAGCGAGGGCGGCCACGGGGAATGACAGGGACTCGGGGATTCTTGATTTTTTTGGTGTGTGAGCAAAGGCAGGCAAGGCGTCAAACAGATCGAGGCAGAGCAGCAAAAAAAGGGAAAAAAAAAAAGAAAAAAATACATACTTGTAGCATAGCACCGCGCGCTGGTTAAAGCCCTCCTGCAACGTGCCCTGCGCATGCGGGAAGGTCTTTGCCGACGACCGGAACTCCATGTCGCGACAGAGGTTGTACCGCCCGCCTCGACACAAAGCGCACGCGCCGCACGCCGCGCCGACTTCGACAGCGACGCGGTCGCCCGGGCGCAGGGCAGCGACGCCGGGGCCGACACGCTCGACTGTGCCGCTGGTCTCGTGGCCCAGGGTCAGCGGCTGGCGCACGTGGAAGGCGCCGTTGCGGAAGGCGGCGTAGTAGTGCAGGTCGGAGCCGCAAAGGCCGGTGGCAGCGGGGCGGATGTGGACGTGGCCGGGTGGCGGGGCGGAGAGGGAGCGGGATTCCTGGCAAAGAGGGTTAGTTGGTGGGGGAGGGGGCGTGAAGACGAAGAAGGAGACGGACAAGGCGGAGGTCCCGCGGACCGTGCAGCACGGAAGCCTGAATCGATGAGTGGTCCATTTTTCAGTTGCTTCTACCTGAAGATTCGTGCCTGCCAACTCTTCGGAAAGCAGAAAGAGCAATTCATTGCATTGGCCGCTGATATAAGAACCCCCGGAGGGAGAAAAGAAATTGGAAGTGACCCCCACGTAGAGGCAGACAACCCAGCCGAAAAGCCGCAGGAGGAAATCAGGCTATTTCAAAGCTTCGTATGACATGCATTTACACGGGACGCAAAGTGGAGTTCTTTCCATGTTGTTTTCATGCATCCAGCGGTGGGAAGTGGGGGAGGGTGAGGTCATGTTATGAAAAAGGCAATTACCCGTGCCGGCGTGCCGAGGAGGGAACCTCCGACCACACACGGCTCCACTTTTAACTTGTGTTCTCCTTGAGGTCCTCGCTTTGCTTGACTTGCATATATTTCCCTGATTTTGGCCTTGAGTTCCTCCTCAACTGTCTCTCGCAAAAAGACAATCCCCAAACAATACACCGGCAAAGCGAGACACTCGGATAATATGGATCTGTTCTCCCTCAAAGACCACACCGCCCTCGTCACCGGCGCTACCCGCGGCATCGGTCAATCCCTTGCCATTGCCCTCGCCGAAGCCGGCGCCGACATCATCATCATCGAGAGCCGCACACCGGCCACCGCCACCGCCGAGCGCATCCGCGCGCTCGGCCGCGCCGTGCACGTGTACCGCGCGGACCTGGCTGTGCCGGCGGACGTCGCGGGGCTGTACGAGAGAGTGGCGCGGGATGGCCACGAGGTACGCGTGCTGGTGAACTGTGCGGGCGTGCAGCGGAGACATGCGAGCGCCGAGTTTCCAATGGACGATTTCAACGAGGTATCTTTCCTCCCTTTTTTCTTACAAGCTGGGATATCTTGAAATCCCTTCTAGTTTACTTATCCGCCCTCCCCCACTAGAAACAAAAGCTAACCCAACTAACCCCAGGTCCTCCAAATCAACACTTCGGCCGTCTTTACTCTCTGCCGTGACTTTGGTCGCGCCATGCTCACCCTGCCCCCTTCTCCCATCACCGGCCGCCGCGGCTCCATCATCAATCTCGCCTCCCTGCTGACCTTCCAAGGCGGCTTGACCGTCCCCGCCTATGCCGCGTCCAAAGGCGCCGTCGGCCAGCTGACCAAGAGCCTGGCCAACGAGTGGACGGGCCGCGGCGTGACGGTGAATGCCATTGCACCGGGCTACATTGCCACCGACATGAACGAGATGCTGTTGCAGGATAAAGAGAGATTGGAGAGCATCAATGCGCGCATCCCCGCCGGGCGATGGGGGGAGCCAGATGACTTCAAGGGGACAGTGGTGTATCTGGCAAGTCGGGCCAGTGGTTACGTAAGCGGACATGTGTTGGTGGTGGACGGGGGATGGCTGGGACGGTAGTCTGAGTTTTGCATGTAAAATCGGGGGTTGCAATTGTTTTTATATATGTATGTACATCCATTGACCCATGACACTCTTCATTCATCTACGTAGGGGTATACATCTATTTACCCATGACACTCTCCATCCACGGGTACACGACCGAGTTTGCTGCGGGATATCCCATATGCAGCGCTCCAGTAAAGAAGCGTGCTTCCTTGGGCGATCCGTGCTCAAACAGCAGCATGGAGTCTTCAATGGGCATGAGCCCATCTTGAGTTCCCTAAGCGGGTCGGGTCAGCTTTCTGTGTTCAAGTGTGCAGATGAGAAAACTTACATTCACCATCAGCAACCGCGTCGATGGCATATCCAGAATACCATTAGTCAGCAGGGAGAATTTGGCCTGTACATTCTTCTTGTACTCCTGCACCGACGAAAACCCGTGTTTCTGCGCCATGGCCGGCGACAGTCTGTTGGCTCCGGTTAGCAGGTTTCCCTTGTTCTCAGTCTTCCAATTCCGTCTCTTTTGGGAGACCTTGGTCTCTTTCAGGCGCCGACTTACAAAAACGGATACTCGTGGCCATCAGCCTTCTCGATCCACTCCTCGTCAAAGAAATAGTGGCTGCCGGCTCCCTGCGCCACCGCGCCCACCAGCGCCTCTCGGTGCGTGTGTGCAATCCGCAGCGCATAGTAGCCGCCACAGCTCAGCCCCCACACCATGACTTTTGCCATGTCAAACCGCCCATCTGCCGCCATCCACTCCAGCAGACTACTCCACAGCCGGTCGGGCGCCTGCGCATCGGCCGCATCGGCCGGACAGTCGGCCGTGCCTGGGACCTCGGCCACGACCACGGCCCAGCCGCGTTTGAGAAACTCTTCGCAGCGCACCGTATTGTCTGGGCGATATCCGTCCAGGCCCGTCATCAAGAGCACCGTGGGCGCGGGCGCTGCGCCGCTCGGGGAGCGCACGTACACGGGGATGGTGGGGCCGTCGGCGCCCGCGCGGCGCGTGTGCGGCACCAGGACTTCTTCGAGCGGCTGTGTCCACAGGCGGCCGGCGCGCATGTACAGGTCCTTTTGCAGGGTGTAGGCGCGCCATTTGTGCGGACACGAGGGCTTGGGAAAGGCAAATATGTAGGGGAAGCGGGCGATGCGGAGCACGGTGCAGGCGCGCAGGTACAGGGCGCTGGCGGCGGCAGGATCTGCGGGGACGAGGGCGTCGGCCTGGGCGGCGAGGGCGGTGGCGGTGGGAAGAAAGGCATTGGTGTAGGCGGGGGAGTTGGCGTCGTTGATGTTTTCCTGATTTGATTCTTAGCGGGGATTGAGAGACAAGAGGGCGGCAGAGAAGGAGCAAGATACCGTGATCAGGTGCTCAAAAATGGGCTCAAAGTCAACATAGGCGCCGTCGTGGAAGGGGTACAGAGATTTGGTGCACTTTTAGGGTTAGCGACAGTTGAACCAAGTGGAAGAGACAAACAGTACCGGAAGCTTCCACTTTGTCTCCCACAAAGCCTGAATGCCGGCATGATGCGGCATCTTGGCGGCAAAGGCGTCTCCCATAATCCAGTTTCTCATGTTGCTTGATTCTTTGACTTGGACTTGGCTGAAGTGCGAACGGTGGTTCAGAAGATGGGACAGAAGAGACAGAGAGACAAGGTGAACAGAGACAGAGAGACAAGGTGAACAGAGACAGATGCCAAGGGTTAAATATAAACACCAAGACGGGAAACAAGCAGTCGGCGTTCTTTCCGTCCGGACTGTGGGGAATGCGGAGTTCATGATGTAAGCTGGTCTGCCCCCAAGGAAGGAGCTTTCTGACTGGCTCCTTCCCAAAGTCAGGATGTCCGAACGCCCTGCATCTGATATTCGATATGTATAAAATGGTGTATTTCTATGATTCTATATATCCAACCCACACGAATATCCCTGGCTGCTATGAGCGCTTCTAAGCCCGCACAGTCACAGTGCGCTGCTTTGCAAAAGCCGGTGTCTGCATTGGACCCTGGTGGACCAAGCGAACGCGGGATCTCTGGCGTCTTACAGGGGCGATTTGCTTGTGAGACTGGCTGAGGATTCTATTGTGTTGTTGGTTAGTTTGGCGGAGAGACAGAAGAGAGAAGAAAGAAAGGCTCACTCAGACTGTAGAGAGGCAAGACGCACACGCGTCATGGTAGAGTGCAGGTCTTCGAGCATTTCTTTGTGTTTTGGGGATGGAAGGAAGGAAGAAACGGCCGGTTCAAAAGTGGGGAATGTCCGGAGGATGGGCCGAGGGTTCTTGAAGATGATGATGATGATGAAAACTAGCAATAAAAAAAGCTGACGGGAAGAACAATGGAGACAATAGACTTATACAGGAGAAGAAAGAGAGAAGGAGTGAGAGAAAGAAAGAAAGAAAGAAAGAGATAAAGACAAAGACTTATATCTCTCCGTCAGCAGCAACCGGGGAAGGAAAGCAGGTATCCAAGATTGGGAATGAAACTGAAACCCATGGCATGGTATTTTAAAGTAAATGACCTCGAAGAGGTATTCCATGTAGGTATGTATTATGTACACAGATACTGTGTACATGCGTATGTGTACATATGTACTACATACCGAGATAATGAAGCTCTTGTTTGAGATTTAGCTAGGGGTCTTTTTTAAAAGGGCAATGTCTCATGACTTGGATGTATGTATGTAATACAAGTGTCTTCTGCTGGTGCCATTATTGGCTGTTGTTTGGTGTTATTGTCTGGGTCAGCTCAGCCGCGGTGTACTTTGACGGGGTTGCAAGGAAAGCTGAGGCGATGCAGATGGCTGGGCGTTGGGAAAAAGGGCATGTGATAACCCTAGCAAGGGTTACACGTCCCTGTTCTGACAAAGTGCAAGCTTGTACAAGTATGTACATACGTAGCATGTTACATAGCTTCGATTAACGCGAGATATACGCCCGTAAACCATTGTATTAAGCAATTAAACCCTAAATATCAATTAATCAAAAGCTAAACCTTGGCCTTGCTTTTATCCTCGTAGTAATGCGCCATTTCCAAGCCAGCGCGCCGGAAGCCGCACTTGATGTAGAAGCCCTCGTTGGCTTCGCTGCAGTCGAGAATGCTCTTGTAGCAGCCGACCTGGGCGGCAATGTAGTCGAGGGCCTGGATGATGCGCAGGCCGAGTTTCTTGCCCTGCTGGTCTTTTGCGACGGCAATGTCTTCGATGTGGCCGACGAGGCCGAGGTTGTGGATGCTTGAGAAGTCTGTTAGTCGTGTATTTGTTCAAATTGATCGCCAAACCACCCGGCGCTCGAGAGGAGGCTCTGGGCGGGTGGGCGCAGCGACAAGCAAACTAGGCAAAGCGAGGATCCGAAAGATGATACTTACAACTTGCGCTCAACAATCAAGGCGCCCGTGCCGACAATCTTGCCGCTCGCCGTATCCTCAATCACCAGCACGTAGTATCCGTCCTGGCGCACCATCCACTCAAAGCGCTGCTCAAAGGCCTCCTGTGAGATATCGCCGACAGTGGTCAGCACGCGCAGGCAGTCGAGGAAGCCGGCGGCGAAGTCGCTGGGCCGCAGGGCGCGCGCGGTGTAGCCGGACGGAAGGGCGGCGGCGACGTCGGGGGAGATGAGGTCGGCGGAGAAGAGTTCGGCCATTGCTGTTCTTGTTTTTCGGGGGGGGGCGGCGGGAGGAGAGAGAAGTGGACGAAGGAAAGGGAAATGGAAGAGGGTTGAAGATACAGAGTGAAAAGGGTCCAAATAGGTTCTGTTCTACGCCCCACTCAAATGCGACTTTGTACTTGTACCTACAGCACTTGTAGAAAAAGGAGCAGTTGCATACTTCCTTGACGCTTAAAATAGAAGCAAGGCGTACTTGTACTTGTACATACTGTATGCACGTACTGTCCTTGAACACGTATTTGTACTGTACGTGGGATTTTTACGAAGTTCCTGGGTTGGTGGGCCCTGGATATAGGGTTAGCAATGTCTCTCAACCCTTGAGCCGCAAGGGTCCTCTGTCTGACAAGAGCCGTCTTGGTTTCCGATTTGATGCGCTGGCAACCACCTTTACGGGCTTGTTCAGGGCTGCTTTGTGCGTGGTATGACTTGACGTTTCTCTACTGTGTACATTTTCATGCCTAACCTCATGGCTTGTGACACTTTGACCAAGGAGACCTCTTGAAGATGCAGATAGGCTGTGGATCAAACCCAAGGCAGCCCTGTTTTCGTTTCTGTATGTATGTACATACATATATACTACAGTACGGAGTATGTGTATGTACCATACATAGTACATACATAGTACATACATAGTACATAGTACCAAGATTCACATGCCAAAAATGAACAAGGTTAGGCTCATAAAAAACCCCAGCCCCGTTCGCCTCGCTGCAGATTTCGCCTTCTCGACTCGAACGTGCATGAAAATCAATATAATTATATCCAGATAAAATAGCACTTCTCCCTGCCATTTATTTTCTCTTTCCCTTTTTTTTTTATTTTTTTTTATATTTTTTTATTTTTTTTTTTTCAAATTCTTACTTCTCCCCTTAATCAAACCCCAACCCTAACCACTTACACAAATGTCCTCCCGCCGCCATGTCTGAGAACCAACTGCTACAACCACCGCCGCCATCGCCGGCGCCGGCTACGGCCGCCCAGCCCACTCTTCTTCCCAGCCCGCTCGCCCTTGCTGTCTCCGCCGCCACCCAAACCACCGGCACCCTGATCCGCGCCTCCTCCTCCCTGACCACCTGGACCATGCACGCCGCCTGCGCCACCACCGTGTCCAGCCTCGGCTTCGGTCTGTCCTTTGTCGAGTCTGCCCTGTGCTTCGCCGGCCGCGACCTGCAGCGCTCGTCGGCCTATCCGCGGGCCGCCGCCGCCCACGTCGAGCCCGTCGTCGAGGGCTCGCTCGACGCCCTGTACCGCGGCATGACGTGCGCCGTCTTCCTCGTCGCCGCCGGCACCCGTCTGTCCACTGCTGCCGTGGAGACGTCGGCCCAGTCCTCGCTTGTCGCCCTCACCCTGCTCAACCAGTTCTTTGGCTCGACTGACTCGTCGCGCGCCGTCGCCGCCATCGTCGCCTTGATCCGCCGGGAGTTTCGCAACCCCGCCACCGGCGCAGCCGAGGAAGCCATCGGCGTCAAGGAGCTCCTCGTGGCCCTGGCCGCCTTTGCCTACCTACAAAACACCTGCGCCCGCTCCAGTGCTGCTGGCGCCCCGCGCGTCGAAGAGATTGTCTGGGACGTTGTTGTCCTCGACGACGGCGCCCGCATCGACGTGCATGACGTCCACGAGCAGAGCCTCGCCGGCCCCCACTCTGCCGCCAACTACGCGCGCCGGCCCCCTTCCACTTCGGCCTCCGAACTGCCCCGCACCTCGCCGCACGCCCGCCCCGAGTCTGCCGCCGACAGCGCCCTGCACGAGCACCTGCTGCGCCAACTCCCGCAGGGCGCGCGCGTGACCGTCTCAACAAACACTGTGACTACGCGCACCATTACCGTCGATGTGCCACGCACCGCAGGACTAACCCTGACGCCGCCGCCGGGCGCCGAGCTTGTGCAGCAGGCGAGTATGGCGGGGCCCGGATCGGAGATGCGCCGCGTAGTGTATCGCATGCATCAGAGCGAGGCAAGCAGTGCAACGACTGAGCGGGTGGAGGAAGAAAAGGAGGAAGAAGAAGAAGAAGAAGAAGACTATGCCAGTATGGAGAATGAACTGGAGCCCCGTGCCCTGGCCCATGCAGAGGTTCCGGCCGTGCGCCCAATCACCGAGGTGCTGAGTCGGCCCGGGACGGCGGGCGAGCAAAGATCAACACTGGTCGGATCGCGGCGAGGCAGTGCCGAGGGCGTTGGCCTGGGAAGTCCTGTGGCTCTCAAGCCGCTGGTCAGTCTGGCAGAGCCGGTGGTCAGTCTGGCGGAAGCTGTACCCAGCAAACGCCAGGGCGAGCTGCAAAGTCCCGTGTCGCCGAGCAAGATATCGCGGCTGTCCTTTCTGCGGACCAAGGAAAAAGACGACAAGAAGGACAAGAAGGAAAAGCGCACCTCCTTCCGCTCTGCCCTCAAGCTTGCCGCTCAGCCGGCCGCCGCTCTCTTTTCGCCGACGTCGCCAAAGGACTATAGAGACAAGGACTCTAGCGACAAAGGTGCGAGAGACAAAGAGAGAGACCACGCCCGCAGCAAGAGCCTCAATATCAGCAATCCGAATAGCATCAGCGGCCTGAGTCGCAGTCGCAGCCACGGACATGCAAAGTTAGTCAAGAAACGCCGGCCGCCGGGAGTGGGCAGTAGTAGTGAGAATGCTAACACTGGGGATAGATTGGTAGCTGGAGCCTCTATAAAAGATACAGACAAGGACAAACACGGCGAGAAGAATCAAAAGAACGGCGAAGATGCAGAAGAACAAGAAAAGGAAAAGCCCGTCGGTCCCACTCCGCCCGTGCCCCGCACACCCTCTTCCGCTGTTGCGCTCCGGCCAAAATCCTCGCTCTCTCCCAACTCTCAGTCTACGGCACACCACCGCTCGCGGTCGCTTGGCAGCCATGCTAGCCTGTCTCCAAACTCCCACTCTCTCACTCCCTCTCCCGCCCTCCGCCGCTCCCACCTCCTCCTCAACCCCAGCCTCTACTCCCTCAACACCTCCGTCCCCTCCCACTCCCTCTCTTCGCTTCCCCTCCTCCCCGCCTCAGCCTACCACCAACGCAGCGCCTACAACCCCGCCACCCTCACCGCCCTCCGCCGCACCGGCTGCATCGACCCCTCCTTCCCGCGCTTCCCCATGCTGCGCAACGTCACGCGCTACATCCTCTTCTCCTCCGCCGCCTACGGCGCCCACTTCCTACGCTACCTTGGTCTGTCCACCACCACCGACGCCCACCGCCCGCGCTTCCCCTCGGCCACTGCAGCCCCGCTGACCCACCGCGACATCCGCGCCTTTGCTGCCCACACCGGCCTGTCCCCCGACGCCGTCCTGCTGGCCTCCTTTGTCGACGCCTCGGGCGGCAGCACCTCGGACGGCACAGCCGGCGCCGGCTCGCGCGTGCCGCTCGTGCACTACATTGCGCTGGACCACGCGTCGCACGCCGTCGTGCTCGCGTGCCGCGGCACGCTCGGCTTCGAAGACGTGCTCGCCGACCTCTCGTGCGACTACGCCGACATGCCGTGGCGATCGCGCTCGTTCCGCGTGCACAAGGGCATCCACGCCTCGGCGCGCCGCATCCTGTACGGCGAAGACGGCCGCGTGCTTGCCCTGCTCAAGGCCGCGCTCGACGCACACCCGACCTACGGCCTCGTGCTCACGGGCCATTCGCTTGGCGGCGCCGTCACTGCCCTGCTCGGCGTGATGCTCGCCGAGCCCGACCCGCACGCGCTCGGCTTTGTGACCGCCGCCGCGCACCCAGACGACCCACACGCGGCGCTGCGGCCGCCGGCCGGCCGCCCCATCCACGTGTACGCGTACGGGGCGCCGAGCACCATGTGTCGGCGGCTCCAAAAGGCGACGCGCGGGCTGATCACCAGCGTGGTGCACGGCTGCGACGTGGTGCCGTACCTGTCTCTGGGCGTGCTGCACGACTTCCAGGCGCTGGCGGCAGCGTTCAAGACCGAGGGTGGCGCGGCGCGGGCAGCCCTGGCAAAGTACGTGTCGGACCAGGTGCAGAGCGAGGTGCTCTCGCGCTGGTACGGCAGCGCGGGGACGTATAAGCCGCCGGCCGAGGACCGCGTGGTGCCGGGCGGCAAGGCGGGGTGGGCCGAGGACCTGTTGGGAACCCTCAGAGCGGCAATGCAGAGCGACAAGCTGGTGCCGCCGGGCGAGGTGTTTGTGGTGGAGAGTACGAGCGTGTTGCGGCGGGATGTCGGGGTGGCTGACTCGGGACTGCTGGGAGCGCCGGCAAAGAGGATTGTACTGCGCTATGTGAGCGATGTGGCGGGGCGGTTCAAGGAGATGCGGTTCCGGCCGAGCATGTTGATAGATCACAGCCCGAGCCGGTACGAGGAGACTTTGAACCGGCTGCGGGTGGGAGTAGAGCAGGTGTGGATGTAGAGAGATGCTGAGTATATATGAATTACATAGTACATACTGAATATATATACATAAATATGCTACCACCGAGTAAACTGACTGCAATCAACACCTACGGCTTCTCTGATACTATGGCCCCGTCGCTATCATACCAAATCTCCCGCACCTTGACACTCCGCAAATGGTCCACTCCCTTGCTCAGCTCACAGTCATGGTAAAACAGCCACCAGCGTCCCTGGGCCTGCACAATGGAATGGTGCGTCGTCCACCCTAGCACCGGCTCCAGAATCCGGCCTCTGTACGTAAACGGCCCGTACGGGCTCGAGCCCGTGGCATAGCACAAGAAGTGCGTGTCGCCGGTCGAGTAGGAAAAGTAGTACGTGCCATTGTACTTGTGCATCCACGCCGCCTCAAAGAACCGCCGCTCATGGTCATCTGCCAGCAGGCCGGCGCCCGACTCCGGCGCCACAATGGCAATCTCGCGCACCTCCTCGGCAAACCCGTGCATATCGTCGGTCAGCTTAGCCACGCGCGGCCCGAGCGCCTTGACACCCGCGCCCGATGGCTCCTTTGGGCCTTGCCACGCGGCGTCAAACAGGTCGTTGCCCTTCTGGTAGCATTGCAGCTGGCCGCCCCATAGCCCGCCAAAGTAGCAGTACGCCTGGCCGTCGTCGTCCACGAACACGGCGGGGTCGATGCTGTAGCTGCCGGCGATCGGCTTCGGGTCCGGTGTGAACGGGCCGGCTGGCGACGGGCCTTCGGCCACGCCCAGGCGGAACACGCCCTGCTTGTCGCGCGCCGGGAAGAAGAGATAGTACCGGCCATTCTTGGTGGCGGCGTCAGGCGCCCACAGCTGCTTGGAGACCCACGGGACGTCTTCGGTGCGCAGCACGACGCCGTGGTCGGTTACGGCGGCAGGCGGGTCTAGGGTTGGGGTGGAAAACACGTGGTAGTCGGCCATGTCATATTGGTCGCCATTGTCGTTGAAGGAGATATCGGTCTCGCGATCGTGAGAGGGGTAGATGTAGATGCGGTCGTTGAAGACGTGGGCAGACGGATCAGCCGTGTAGAGGTGAGTAATGAGAGGGGGCATATTTGTTGGTGGTGGGTGGTGTTGATTCTGTGTAGTTGCTGTTGTTTGTTCTGATGCTCGAGTGATAAGCAGTGGGATGGGATAGTTTTCTCAAGGGATCACAAGCTATAAATACCTGTCCGGGTCCTCTAACAAGTATGTATGTACATATGATATGTACAGAGTACTATGTATGTAATGTCGACGCACTCAATTTAGCCACCGCATTTAGCCGGCCAGCCTGTTTGAGTAGCTTTGATCGACGGCTGTTTTCACATTTCCCGGTTCTTCTTCCGGGCTTCATCCTTCACTTCATCCCATGCAATCAATCAATTCACCCCGAATCAAACCACCCCTCCCCAGGTCCCAAGAGCACTAACCCTAACACGACCCTAAAAGTCCTGAATTCCCGTCTCCCCACGCATCGCCCGCTGTCTCCGCCGTGCCCTCTTTTCCTCTTCTGTTCCTTCACTCTCGCTCTCGCTCTCGCTCTCGCTCTCGACAAACCGCGGCTCGTCATCATCAAACCACTTTTCCTCTGCATCCCGCGCCGCCTGCTGATCCAGCCCCTCATCCCCATCAACCGCCTCGTAATCAAACTCCTCGTCGCCACCGCTGATAAACCGATCACGCAGATACTCACGCCACATCTCACACGCTTCCTCGCGCGCCGCCGGCTCCTCGTCTGCTCGCTGATCCAGTGCCCACAGCGACACAAACCCGCCCGTGTCCGACGACGCCGACACACTGAGCCGGGACGTCGCCATGCTCGCGCTCAGGTCGGCCAGCTTGGCCTCGGACCGCACAATGTCGCTCTCCAGGATGCGGGCATAGCCCAGGGTTTTGCCGTCGGATTCACGCTCGGCGGCGGATTGGTGGCGGCGGATGAGTTTGTCGTAGAGCACGGGGTCTAGATGACTTGTTTGTTAGCTAGCCTGTAAGTTTCAATTAGACTAGGGTTGGGTGGCAGCAAGATGGGATGGAGGGGCTAAGATATGCACCGGCAAACTCGTGATCCCGGCTGTCGAAGTACTCCGGATGGTCGTCCAGCCATTGCCGCCGGCGGTTCTGCGATTGAATGCGGCGGGCTTTTGATGCCGAGCGGGGCGCCCGTGGAATTGGCCGGTCTCCGGTTTGGAGAGATTGCATTCCCGCTGACGTTTTGTTCTTGCTTCCTTTTGTGTGTGATGTGATGTGAAGTTTTTGATGATGAAATGACAAAGAAAAGGTGGATGGATTGATTAGTTTGCTCCTAGCCATTTCTACAGCGTATGACTTTTGGTGATGCTGTCTAGGGTTGTTAGGGTTCGTTTTTTCCTAATTCGGCCATCTGTATACAGTAAGAAGTCTGGCGCCACAAAAATGGTACAACAAGTACATACATACCATACGTAGTACATACGTACCAGTATGTACATACTGCGTAGTATGTACAGTAGCAACTTAACTTCAACCCCATACTATCGCCACCACATGTTTATTGAACCAACCACTACTTTACTCTCCTGTCTCCTGTTGCTCTCATGCCAGGGTTCAAAGAACTTACGTCTTTGCAAAGGGCCCAAAGCATCCGGTTGATCAGCACTTCCATACGCCTTTTTCTTGGGTGTGTTGCATGCCAGATTGATGGTCGAGGCCTGTGAATATCAAGATATAATAAGATCATGTCAAGTCCACTATCCAAAAGATGGTATAGGGAGGGGCCTGGAGAGAGGGAAAGACGCCTTTTGTCTTTATGCAAAGGGATCCTGACTCAAATGCTTGGGCTATAGCTCTCGGGGCTACATTTGGGCTTTAGAAGAAGGCCTACTTGACATCTATCAAAAGAGAGACAAGGTAATGCTGCAAACATTGAGAGCAAGGTCAGTCTTGACTAGCTAAACCACAAAAATAATGGCATTATTGACTGGCCCGCTCACAGCCCAGATAGCAACCAAAGAGAACTGCTGAGCTTGGGTGAATGAAGGCATATCTAGAATGTAGTGTGGCCAGGCAATGCTCTGAGTTATATTCTTATACAACTAACGTTACCCTGAAACCAAACCTACTCCATGTCAATCAACACCTTCAGTGCTCCATGCTGCGCTGCGTTTCCGAATGTCTCGTATGCCTTTTCCATCTCACTCGCTTTGAATCCTGAGGTGTGTTAGCTTTTACAGTTCTCTCTTCTAGTCTCTTACTTCCAGTCTCTCATCTCCGGTCTCCCACTTACTATGTGTAATCAGCTTCTTCGCATCCAGTTGCCCCGAGGCAACCAACTTGGCCACCATTGGAGTCGTCACAGTATCCAGCAGCCGCGTAGTGATGGCTATATGTCGTCAGTTTCAATGCCCCAACACAGCACATGTACCCCAGAGAACTTACTAATGTTGCGGTCCCACAGCGCCTCTAGGTCCAGCGTCACTGGCTTTCCATGCACGCCCATGTTCGCCAGCGTTCCGCCCGGGGCCAGCAGCTTCTGGCACAGCTCAAAGGTTGCTGGCACACCCACCGCCTCAATCACCGAGTCACAGCCGATGCCGTTTGTCAGTTCCAGTACGCGCTGCACCGCATCCTCCTTGCCGGAATTCACCACGGCATTCGCGCCCATCTTGGCCGCCATGGCCAGTCGCCCGTCATCCTGATCCACCATGATGATTTTTGCCGGCGAGTACATCTGCGCACACATCAAAGCCCCCAGCCCAATCGGCCCGCTACCCACAATCACCACGTTCCCGCCCGGCGCCACCCGCGCATTCCATCCCCGTCGGGAAGATATCGCACGCCATGACCATGTCCTCGGGATCCGCGCCCTCGGGCATCATGAGCAAGCTCGTATCTGCATGCGGCACGCACACATATTCGGCCTGCGTGCCGTGATGCATCTTTCCCAGAATCCACCCGCCCGTCTCGCAGTGCGACATCATCCCGCGGCGACAGTATGGGCACATGCCGCACTGCGTGACGCAGATAATCATCACGTGGTCGCCAGGGCGGAAGCGAGTGACGGCAGAGCCGACAGCGTCGACAATACCGACGCCTTCGTGGCCCAGGACAAGACCGGGCTGGCATGCGGGAACGTCGCCCTTTTTGATGTGTAGGTCGGTGCCGCAGATGGTGGTTTTGGTGATGCGCAATATGGCATCGGTGGGAGAGCGGAGCGTGGGCTTGGGAATATCTTGGACGGCGACACTGCCGTTGCCGAGGTAGACGAGGGCTTTCATTGTGAGATGATGAATAAAGTTGCGTATAGGCCGATACTTGGTATTATTCAATGTGTAGAGGAAATTGAATTGCACTTGAGGAAGCTAGGTTGGAAAGGGGAAGCCCCTCGTCTTTTATCTTGGGCTTCGGCACACTAAATCTCATCTCATCTCATGGATATTATGGACCTCGCTTTCTCGCTTCATCATTCTGTCATTCTGTCTTAGTCCATGTCCGGAAACGCAGATACAATGTCACTATCTCCATGTATACGAGCTGCTTATTCCTCCAGGCTATCACACCACCAAGGAAATCTCACCACGGGAAACTCAAAAAGACAAGGGGAAAAAATGGCATTGAGGCTATTTTCAAGGCGGAACACCTCCACGGGTAGATCAGAATATCCCAAAGCGTCAGTCCAGGCCATGTAAGACGTCAACAGCATGTCACTTGACAATCATGACAAGTCAGCAAACTTCACGCCATCCATAAAGGCTGCATATTGTTGCTTTGTTTTGTTTGCGTCGGGGTAAGCAGTCAGCTTCACGTGATGTCTACATTACACTGTGCTTGCTGCCGGCTGGTGGCAGCTGTGGTATTAGCTGTTCGTACTACATACCTACATATACATACCCCATCTCAGCGTTATCGTACCAAGTGTTTATATACACAGTATGTACTATACACAGTATGTACTATACACATGTACATACATACCTCTCTTTCTCTCTTGTATCCAAACCTTATCCAAGCTTTACAAGCCCCAACTCAAGTATCACTGCCCCCTTGTGCCACCACGACGGCCACCACCACCCACCCAATCCTGTCGCCGTGCATGTCCCACTCCATCAAACATGGGTATCAAAAATGCATCCAACCGCTCATTCTCGTGCATCCGCGTATCCAGCTGCTCCAAAATCCTCGCCCGTCCACTTTGTAGGCTTTGGCCAGCTGCCAGTTGGTGTTCTCTGCGCCTGGCGCCAGCACAAGTGCCCACTGCAGCACATTTCCCGCGATATTCCGACCGCCTGGGCGCAGCAGACGCTTTGGTTCTCCTGGCTGTGAATGCGCGGGGATTAGGCGAAGGTAGCCCGAGTAGGCAGCTTTCTTGGCGTTGATGAAGATTGGTGTCTGATGGGATCGGAGATGCCCAGGTTGGCCAGACTGTGGGGGCTAACGGTGAGGGAGGCCGGATTATGAGTACATGGCGAGGGTCAAGGAACTCGCGTCCTTGACGGCATCGACAACTAGAATATCTGTGTTGGTGTAGCCCTCGGCGTGAAGCTTGTTCTGCGCCCGGGCAGTATCAACTGACGAGAAATCGAGGCCTGTCACATGAGCATCAGGACCAACGGTCTCAGCCCAAGTCATGACGGAAAATTCCAGATGTACGCCGATTTCCAGCACTACATAACTTAACTTTTAACATACCGGGCATAAAAGGACGAAACAAAACAAACTCCGCTGGTCAGCCATGAAGGGGTGCTTGGCTTCAAGCTCGGAAATCGGGTATAACGCTTTCTTTTCCGTGTGCAGGATGGGCTGGTGGTATTGCAGCAGATGAGGCTTGGAGACCGGCCGACTTGGCATCCGAGTAGGATGTGACTTTGTCGCCAATTACTTGATTTGGGGGGTACAGGATGGGGGTAGATGTCCTTCATCGTGTCGGTTGAGTTTAAAGGTCAAAAATAAGATTGATGCTTTGGGAGGCTGAAGACAAACAGGCGATGCTCGACAGAGACAGTCGTTGGAGTATGTACTTGTTCGACGAGCCAAGGTGTTAGATACCATACCACCCACTATCGCCGTCATGTGATGCCCTTGAGACTCCTCGCACTTGTCCACACGCTGACAAGCCGGAATTTGGCATACAACATGATCTTTTTTGCCGCTGTAGAACACAAGCTATAAGTGCATTCATTGTATGCGCTGAATTCAGGGTAACAAACAAAGTCCACAGCATGTCCAATCCAGACGAGATGCAATCTACGATTCCTTTGTTTCGTTTGTGTTTAGCAGACAAAGACAAGATCTGCTTTGGAGCTACCATGGAATAGTGGCATACTTGTACATATGTACATATTATACTTATGTATAATACTCGTGGAGCTGCAGATCATTTCAAGTATATGCGCGGGTGGCAAAAATTGGAATGAAAACTGAAGTACATGTATACCTATGTACATACATATGTATATGTATATGTAGACAACGCGCGTATTACGTACACAAAGCAGACATACTATGTATGTATGTATACATGTACATACATAGGGGTGTAGGGGAAACGGGTGCAAGATGTAAGACGCGGGGCTTCATGGTTCAACTCATCATCTTCAACAATTTTTCTTGGCTTCATTTCTTTTACAATAACATCAAAAATATACCATCATCATTATGAAATCTGAGGAACTATCCTCCGAAAAAGAGAGCTCATTTGGAGGCTTTCTGAGCGTGAAAAAACCTTCACTTGTCTCGTAGGTGTCTCTCTACCCTCCGCTTAATCCGCAAAAAGAAAGCAAATGGGATCTCCAATCCCTTCCAAACTTCACGAAGACCCGGACCAGCTCCTGTTCTTTCTGCTAGAGCTCGCCGCCGCCTCATTCGGTACGCAAAAACGCACAGAGCAGCGACTCTTGACGACCTTGAGAAGGAGAGTATCAGTCAACACATCTACTTTGAGACGGAACTGAAGAAAGACAGACTTCACAGGAGAAAAGCGATGAATGAGCTTGCAGTGAGCCCTGTCAACCAGAAGAATCGAGTTTCTCTTGCACGAAAGCACTAGCATACTGACTGGATCAAAGTATGCTGGTCTTTATAATGAAGTATAAAACGTTTACAAAGCAGAGCTGCATTAGCTACTGCAGCACAAAATGCTTGAGAGCTTCGGCCTACTGACTTCACTAAGTATGTAGAGTCTGTACCTCACAGACTAGAGATCATCAAACCAAAGGGTAAACCAGTGAAGTATTAAACGAATAATCATTCTAGATTATTCTTTTCTTTTTCTGATTTTTCTTCGCTTTTTTACAATTAGTTGAAGTTGGTGATGTTGGCGTGCCGACACTTCGACCACCCCTATGTACATATGGGTTTGCGTGAAATGGGCGCACTTAGGAACCAACACCACAACTTCAATTAACTGTAAAAAACCAAGAAAAAGAAAAGAAGAATTTATAATGCTTATTCATTTAATACTTCACTGGTTTACCCTTTGCTTTGATAATCTCATTCAGTCTGTGAGGTACAGACTCTACATACTTAGTGAAGTCAGTAGGCCGAAGCTCCTCCCAAGCATTTTGTGCTGCAGTAGCTAATTCAGCTCTGCTTGTAAGTCTTTGATCCTTCTATATCATCTTCTTCATCACATTCTCAAATGGTGAAATATCAGGACTTTGTGATGGCCACACAAGCTGATTTACACCATACTCCTCCTTCTTATCTTGCAACCTCTTCCTCTTATGCCAAGTGGCATTATCCTCCTGTAAGTAGACATGTGGCATTATCCTCCTGTAAATAGACATCGTCTCCCGCTTGCTCCCGCTGTTCAAGATTGAAAGGAAGAAAGTGGTTTTGCCACACATTTGAATAATATGTGGCTTGTGTCATAGAGGTGTGTTGTGGCAGTACCACAAAAGGGCCCTTTCCCCCCCTCTACAGCAAGCCCAGACCCCAATAGACACTCCATAGTTCTTGTTTTGCTCTTGAATACAGCCCTCTATCCACTCCTCTCCAGGAGCCCTTGTTACCCAAATATCTTGTTTCAAAGTTTCGGTCCGGATATAGCACTCATCGGACCAGCATACTTTGTTCCAGTCAGGATGCTGGTGCTTCCGTGCAAAAGAAACCCGGTTCTTCTGGTTGGCAGGGCTCACTGCAAACTTCCTCCTTGCTTTTCTTCTGCAAAACCCGTCTTTCTTGAGTTCTTTTCTGACAGTAGATATGCCGAGTTTCACACCACTGACATCTTCCGCCGCAAGGTCCTCAAGAGTCGCCGCTCTGTGCGTTTTTGCGTACCGAATGAGGCGGCGGCGAGCTCTAGCAGAAAGAACAGGAGCTGGTCCGGGTCTTCGTGAAGTTTGGAAGGGATTGGAGA
>CM069901.1:1308400-1321716 GCA_036034705.1 Thielaviopsis punctulata | reverse complement strand
GGTGAGTTTTTTTTTTTTTTTCTCCTTGTATACATCTAACACTCCGCAGAGGTTACTTCCCCTTCCACGAAGACCCCAATCTCCGCATCCAGCGCTCCCATCCTTTCCACTCTGCCAGCGCCAAAGCCCGCAAGCAATCCATCACTCTTGCCCAAAACGCCGCCTCGCAATCGTCCTCGCACCACTACGCCCCGTCGCCCAACCCCCGCAGATCCCTGGCCGTCCCACGGCCCGACCGCCACGCATCCGTCTCGGCCGCCGCGCTAGCCAGACGCGAGTCCGCTCTCGGACCCGCCCCCGTCCGCAGAGACTTGTCGGCTTCCGTATCCCACTACGGCCACAATCCTCCTGCCCCGCCGCCGCTGTCCAGTGCTAGACTCCCGCCGCCGTCTCCTGCCTCCCCCACCATTGCCTGGCGAACCATTCGCGGCTTCAACTCCTCCCAGGCCGAAAACGGCCCCTCCTTTTCTCCCATGTCTGCCTTCCAGCCCCCCGAGCGGCCCGCAGACCACGCCGCCTCTTCGCGCTACAGACCAGACTACGATGACCTTGATCCTCTCGACCCGATTCCCGCGCCTCGCCCTCACACCCAGCCTCCCCCCTCATCGTCCGCGCGTGCCCCGCCACCATCCTACCATTACGCCAGCACCCACGACGACGTCGACCCTCTCGAGCAGTCGCCACCGCTCGGCAAATACCACCCAGCCGTCTACGAATCCCGCCGCCAGAAAATCGCCGCCCGCAGTGGCCAAGACCCCAACGACCTCTTCATGTCGTCCGACGATGACGATGACCACCACGACCACTATATTGGCCCTATCCCGTCCGTGCGCCCCGTCTCCGCTCAGGCCAAGCAAAAAGCGAACCGCTGCTCCGTCGCCGCCGCCACTGCCCGTCCGCACGCCATGCACATTGCCGACCCCGCCATGCGTTCTGTCTCGGCCACCCATCCCGCTGCTGCGTTTCCGCTAGCTTACCAGAGCCAGAGCCAGAGCCAGAGCCAGAGCCACCCCTACGCCCTGCCGCCGTCGGCCAAGCGGCTCGGATACGGCGTCGAGCCGGCGTCGCCGCGGCTCGATCCAAAGGGGAGTCCGGGGCCGGTCACGCCCATGGATCTCGAGACGAGTGGGCTGTATGGCAGCGTGGCAGCAGGGTCGAATCCGTATTTTGAGCGGAGTCGCGGAGTGGCCAAGGACAACCGGCTGCGGTACTAAAGAACCTTGATGTTCTTTTTGACGATTGCCGAAGCCTTGTTTTTGTTTTTTTTTTTTTGTTTTTTTTTTTTTTCGTCCTTTTTTACCTTGTACTTTTATTAATATGTTGGTGATTTCTTTGAACAAATAGACTTAATTTCCATGTATTCTAAATGTATAAAATCAGCCTTCTATATGCATTGTATGTATGTACATACATATACACACGTATCCAAATAATCACACAAATGGCACACTCTCAAACTCAAGCAGCCTTGCAGTAATTCGCCGGAAACGAGCCTGTTGCCCCGCCCAACTCTCCTTCCCACCAGTCCTGATCCGTTGCCGTCTTCTTGACAATCTTGATGCGGTCGCCCACACGGAACGACAAATCCCCGGCTCCTTGGCCGACAAAGTCAAACTGAGCCACAACATATTCATCGGGCGAGCGCAGTGCCAGTTTCTTCTTGGGTGGCGGCGGCGGCGGCTTCTTCTTGCCAACCACCAGACCTGCCG
Source organism: Thielaviopsis punctulata (assembly GCA_036034705.1). Classification (NCBI taxonomy): domain Eukaryota; kingdom Fungi; phylum Ascomycota; class Sordariomycetes; order Microascales; family Ceratocystidaceae; genus Thielaviopsis; species Thielaviopsis punctulata. Next base: position 1,320,007 of record CM069901.1, on the reverse strand, counting down.
CGCCAGAGCCGACGGGCGGTCGTTGAGATGTGGGCGCGTGAACTTGCGAGGCGCTATTGTGACCAAAGTATTCAACGGAGCTGGTGCGGCTGGAGGGCGTGCTGACGTTGCTAGATCCTAGGCGCGCAGCAGCTGTAAAGTCTGTTGGGGCAAGACCCGGACGGACCGGCGCGGGAGCGGGAGCGGGAGCGGGAGCGGGAGCAGGAATTGGAGTGGGAGATGTATCGCGTGAAGGTTCGCGCGAGGGCACAAGGTGGGTTGTCGAAGCAGCGGGAGACTGTTGCCGAGAATTAGAGGAGCCAAGGCGTAAAAGCGGTGAAGACATGCGGTGGCCCAGGCTAGGCTTGGCAGGAGTATCGCCAAGATTCAAGGTGGTAAAACGGCCGCGGCCACTGGCAATGAAGGAAATGGCTTCGACTTCAGCTTGAGTGGGAAGCCAGGCGGAAGACCATTCGGAAATGACGGCGTCCATGGGCGGAGCAGGAGAAGGAAGAGAATGGTCTTGCGAGAAATTGTGTAGAGCAGTGTATGATATACCGAGAAGGCGGTTTTGAGTAGAGGCGAGAGAGGACACGAGCGGAATAACGAGGCGCATAGTAGTTGCGATAACTCCAGGGAGCATTTCTTGAAGATAGTTGTCCATGATGGTGAATTCCTGGAGTCAAAGTTAGCCATGGCGAACATGCAGGGAACGCGCATAAGGCAGAGAGCAGAAAGAGAGAGAGAGAGAGAGAGAGAGAGAGAGAAATGAGAAACAAAACATACCTCTTGGAAATGCGATAGCTCCTCTTCGGTCTTGAGCAGCGCAGCATCCTCCTTCGGATTGCGCCCGCTCTTCTTTTGCAATTTGGCGACCTTGTCCTGGCACTTTTCAAAGTCCATGCGCTTATCGCGGTGCTTCTTGATGGTCTTTTGGAAGCTACTCAAGTATTCTCTGGCGCGGGTGGCCGGTGAAATCACGCCGGCGTCAAACATGGCCACCTCATTCATGATGTCCTCCTTGATCACACCATAGATGTCCTTGAGCGCAGTAACGCGAGCCAAAGACGCGGGTGGTGTAGGCTTATGGACGCGAGTGGACGGTTCGGAAGTTGTAATGACGATAGGTTGATAGAGAGCGGTGTATTCGGTGGTGACGTTGAGCTGTGAGAGCGCCATGTGAACCCACGACTCGCGCAGAGATTTGGCGTCGTCGATGAGGCGGGCAAGAAGTTTGTCGACATCTTCAAACTCGATAACGACCATGGAAGCGTGGCCTGTTTCTGGCTGGCCGCGGTTGCGGAGCTTGTCGAGCTGGCGGCGGGTGGCTTCCATTGCTAGGTGTGTAGATGGGAGAGTTGGGACCGGGTTATCAGATTAGAAATGGAGGTTCGGGACTAGTGGAAAAGAGAGCGCGCCCCAGGGAAGAAGAGTAGGTACAGAGTGTGGCTGAGGATATGTGCATGTATCGCATATGAATGCTGGTATGAAGTCTGGTCGGCTGGAATGACGCAGAAAGAGAGAAACGGCAAGATTGAGGGCCAAGCACCGATTGGGAAACGATGATGTAGATACAAAAGGGATAACAGAAAGGAAAAGGTCACAGACCGTTTGCACTCAAAAAACAGAGGATGTGGTAGCAAAGGCAACAGAGAAAGGATGGAAGAAAACAATGACAGCTTCCAGAGAGAGAGATGGTATGGTGATTCGGTTCTGATGACAGAGAACGAAATTAGAATCAGCGGGGTTCACATTGGAGCCGATGTATACTATACTATACTATACTATACTATACTGTACTATACTTGTGTATGTACATACATACATATGTGCGTAGTGGTATGCACTTACTCCAAGTTCCTCGTTCTCGTTCTCGTATGTACAAGTATGTATGTATGTATGTACAAGTATGTATGTATGTATGTACAAGTATGTATGTATGTATGTACAAGTATGTATGTATGTATGTATGTATGTATGTATGTACATATGTACATACGCATACTAGAAAACAGCCCAAGGAACATGGAATGGAATGGAGGATGCAGCAAAGCCAGGGGGGAGGAAGGAAGCCCAAGCAATTGCTCTCCAAGTTCGTATTGTAACAGGTAGACCTCGAGATCTGTTTGGAAGTACATACATACACACATACATCTCGATCACTCACACATACATAGTGCTGCAAACAATAGAAACCGTCAGTCATTAATCATTCGTTTCATCCTTTCCAGGACCATCTTCATTGACCGTGGCGCAGCACGTGAAAATCGTTTGATTGTCTTGGTGTTTTTGCCTAGCTCTTATTTTTCCAGGGGCTGCGCTGGTCTGTTTTGAGTTGTTGAAAGGTTGAATTAATCGTTTGTTTTGTTTACTAAACTCCCCAACAATTGATTGTATAGCTTCTTTTTTTTTATATGTATGTTCGTTGTTTCAGTAATCAGGCTAGTATAGTGTGTATTGCCCAGAAGCATTGGCGTAACCGCATTCTTATAATCCAGGGATTAGTTTGATACTGTGTAGTAGTAATGTACATGTATGTACCTGTACTTGTACTTGTACTTGTACATGTACTTGTACTTGTACTTGTACTTGTACTTGTACTTGTACTTGTACTTGTACTTGTATATATATGTACGCTACTTTTCACTAACTAACGGACAAGTACTACATGCTACATGTATGTATACATACATAAAGATTCTGCAAGTCCCCCGCCGATTTACTGGTAATACATTGCACCATCGAAACTCGTGGCTTGTGCAGATTTCTCTCACGTGATCTGGCGTCACCAGCGCCCATGTGGGGTTGGCCCATTCGCGCTGGATTTTCACGTGAAAGGTGCGTGCGTGCCTGCTTTAACTTAAAACCCACCGACTGGCAGATCGCTCCACAACAACTTCCATTCTAGACAAGAATGTCCTTGCCATTTTGAAAGCCGCAAGAAAACCTTGTCATCTCGACCTTCTCTCGCAGCGCTTTTTCATATATGTATCAATTGCAACTTTGTATCTTCATTCCTCTTGTTCATCAGCTCTGAAATGAATCGGCCACCTGCTCCAACTGCAGCCGCGGCTGCGGCTCAAATCCCAGATGCTCCCGTTACCGCTCCCGTTCTTGAATTCTCCTGTCTCTTTTCTCATGACCTCAAGCGCAAGCAAAAGCGATGGAAAGATGGCCGCCTCAAGTTTCATACCTACAATAAGCGCGTAATGGTTTATGACGAACGTGGAAACTCTATTGGTGACATGTACTGGCAGGAATCATTTGCTCTCGAGGAAGGAGAGGAGATCACCTTAGATAGAGGCGGTGTTATCGTTCAAGTTGGCGAGTGCAAGGGCTCCAGAGACCAGGATATCACGGAACTTGTGGTCCGCAAACAAAAGGCCGCCCCAGCTTCTCATGCTCAGACCGTGCGAAGAACCCCGGCTACAGGGTTCAATCCGCCGCGGCCTGTTTCGTTTCAAACTCCCTCGCGGGGGCCATTGGGGCGCGCTGTTTCTGTGCGCTCCCCGTTTGAAGAGCGCCAAGCTGCTGCTGCTGCCGCCGCCGCTACTATTACTAGTAGTACCACAACTACTATCGCCGCTGCTTCAGCATCTGGTACATCGCCTGTTCAGACATTGCCTCCTGCTAAACGCAGGCGCTTTGATGATAAGCAACAGAAATCAGCGTACGCGACAAGTTTGTTTGGCGCGGCTCTGACACTCTCTGGCTCTACGGGTAATGCGCCCACTTTACCACGTCAGGGCGTTCCACGGCTACATACTGTTGACAGAGACATACAGCCCGTCAACACAGTAAAAAGCCTACGCGCATCGCATAGAGAATCAAAAACGCAGAGCAATTATGGCGCCATAGATTTGGAAAAGGAAAAGCCTTTGGAGCAAGAACAAAGGCCAAAGCCCACCAGCCCGGCAGCCAAAGCCCCGCCAAAACTATTTTCCGCCAGGCAGGCTTTCAGAGACATGGCCACGCGGAATATAGACATTATTGATCTAGCCTCCGATGATGTGCAGGATTCTACTACATCAAAAGCACAAAAGCCACAGCAGTGTCAGTCAGGAAAACGAGTTCCTGAACACGACGACGAACCTGCATCTCGGCCGGCAAAACGCACAAAAGATGTGTACTCCGCTCCCGCTTCCACCGCTCAAAAGACACATTCGCAATCACCTAAACCTGTACAGCCTTTACAAAAACGCAATGAGCCTGTTAATTTTTCGGAAACTATCGCTCCTCCACCGCCATCCCAACCTCGTGTCGAGCTACGTCTAGCATCAAAGAGGAAGCGCAAGGGCCTAATGATAGCAGCTCCAACATTTCTTCCGGCTGTGGCGCTGACAAAATCGCCTAGTCCAGGGCCTATGGAGGTTGAAAAGGAGGCAGATCAAGATGTTCTTGAAAAGGCAGTCCAAGAGAACGCCAAGGGGGGAGAGGAAGAGATTCAAGTGATTGAGCAGGATGAGAATAAAGAAGAAACTTTTCTGAATGAGAACCTACACGAGGAAATCGAGGCAGAATTTGATGTGTTGGAGAGGATGCTAGCCGGCACGGCTACAAAGCAGGAAACTGTGGAACCGGTTGCAATTCCTGGGCCAGCTCAAGCTCGCAAACCACCGTCTTCCCCCTCATCATCAACTGAGTCTGCACAGAAACAGTTCGTTGCTGCATCGTCACCCTTGAATTCCGAGCCCAAGCCTCTGAGTGCAGGCAAAAGAGAAGCCACTTTTCAGGCAGAACAGTTGGAAGAAAAGGATGTACCCATGGTTGATATATCAGAAGTGCAGCAACCGCCGGAACTAGCGCAGGTCTCGCCGCAAGCTGAGCCTCACAGTTTAGAAGACGATGAGGAAGTTGAAAAGATTACGTTGGACAAACAGGAGGCACCTCCGCCACGACAACCGTCGCCATCATCTTTTATAGACCTCCCGCCGCAATCTCCAGAGGCTTCAGAGGCTCCAGTATCTCCACAAATTTCACATTCGCCTGAGATCCCACATTCTCTAGAGATACCGCCTTCACCAAAAGTCCTTCCATCTCCGGGCCCACCATCCCCTGGGCTTCCTCTGCACATACTAGAGTCGCCCATGCCAATTCCTGATGAAAGCCCTTCATCACCTAGACAGCCCTCCCTGTCGCCAATTGTGCCGCCAGAAACTCGCCTCTTCTCCAATGGAGATTTCAGGTTCATGGAACCTGAACCACTGGTGCTCGCGGATGATGGGTCTGCACAACCATCTACGAATACAGAATCTGATGTAGACACCACTGGAGATACCACTTTACATGGAAGGCAAGGTCTTGCTCCCCCGCCTATAGAAAACCCACCTCTTCCATTAGATTCTGAAGCTACCGATTCCGTTGCGGACTCAGCGAATAAACTCAAGCCTGCGTCACCGCAGAAATCCTCGCGCCCTTTTCGCCGCACGCATTCAAAGCAACAGCCTTTTCGTGTGCCCTCAATCCTGAAAAAGACCACATCCGTACCAGCTCAACCCGCTACAACATCCCGCCCCCTTACGCGCAGCCACAGCTCCGCTACCCGCGGCGGTCTCTCTTCTATCATTGCCCGTACCGAAAGCGCATTGCATGCCGACACGCGGCTGCGCAGCACAGTAGTCGCGGCAGCAATTCCGCGTGAAACAACCACAACCGCATCATTGGCCAATACGTCATCTGCAGGACACATGGGTGGGTTTGCGCCAGCGTCAGTGGTCAGGGTGGATGAAGGGCCGGCGTGGGCGGCATCGCAGGAAAGCGCACGGGCAGAAGAGGAGGAGGAAGAGCAGGAGTCGCTGATATTGCCGCCGATACAGCGGTTCCCGGGATTTACGCGCATGAATGGCAATGCGTGGAGCCGTGAGGCTTATGATTTGTTTGAATGGAAGCGGCCAGTTGTGTAACCTGCAGGGTTAGTGGGGCGAACGGTAGGGTTACATGTGGACGTTGTCGCGAATTTATGTACATACATATTATTCCAGTGAGTCCATGATTTGAGGACTTGTACTATACATACCATACAAGTGTACGTATATTCTATTTATTGTGCATATGTATATTTCTTTCTACCCACCCACCCCCTTGTTTATGCGGCAGAAATAAAAGAATTTAAAAATAAAAGCCGACCGTGGGGGAACTTGCATTCCTTACGTATGTATGTATACAAGTTGACATGACGAAATCGTCAAGTGCGGAACTGGGGGAGACAACTTCAAAAGAACAAGGTTAAAAAGGTTTCAACAAGGAACCACGGAAACAACAGCTAGCCAAAGACAAGGAAAAAGCCTTTTTTTTTGTCAGACTGGAGAAAGGAGGTGTGAAGCAGACTCAGACCCAGACCCAGACCCACGGATAGAGGACTATAAGAAGGCCTTCTATTCCTCTGTTTTTGGTTCCTCTCTTTATATAGCGGGGAGATAAAAACTCAACTACAAGCAAAGAAAAGTCCGCCTTGTGGGCTGGGGGAAAGGCAGTGCATTGTTTTAGCTGCGATACTATATAATACATGTACGTATACATACTACGGAGGTGACAGCTGGATTCACAAAGGACGGAAGACGGAAAGAGGCGCACATGATGGGACAATACAGCAGCATCGGTGCAGAAATTGTGAATATATGTACATACTAGTACATACGTATGTATATGAAAATGAAAAAAAAAAATAATAATAAAAGTTCGAGTCAAAAAAGTGGAGCTTGACTCACTCGGCGAACCCTTTTAGGAAAGCCAGGGTTTTTGACAAACGGCAAGACAGATTTAGAAATTCGATTTTTTTCAAGGGGGAAAATGACGGGTGAAGTGCGATGCGTAGTCCTCCGTATGTCCATATGTAAGAACTGACAATGGAACTAGCCCAATCAGAGGCAACGCAGAGCGGCAAGCCAAAAAGGGAATAGTGTTATCCGTACGCCTTTGGTTGACCGATGGAGGATTTTGGAGGTTTAGAAATACAAGTACATGTGTATGTATGTATGTACATACGCAGTATTTATTAGTATGTATGCATATGCACGTATACAGAAAAATAAAATAAAAACCAAGTCTGGAGAAAGCTTCAAGACTCTTCAAGCTGGGCCCAGGGCAAGTTTAATCTTTTATCCCATAGGCTCAAGCAAGATCACAGAATGCTTGCCAACTGTTTCTGGTATTCAGATACATACATACATACATATGTAGTATGCCATATGTACACCGGTTCAACGCCAAACATGTCAAGGCGCGGAACGTTAATCAAGCTACAGACAAGGTACTTTTGTTATGGCACAGCCATAGAAATAGTACATTTTTCCATTTCACTTTTGCTATGTTTGTATGAACATACGTATATGTACATATGTACATACACAACATATTACGGAGTATGTAACACCAAATAAGCTGGCTGGGTTGGACTGGGTTGCATTGTATATTCGAACAATTCCCCATCATTTATTGATACATATTATTATTCACGTATGTACACATGTATTTCCTTCTGGCAATTGCCCTATATGATGCCAGTCGCCACCCCGTAATCGACATCCTTTGAATTCCGGGGGTTCTTTCCTTCTTTCTTTCTTTCGTTCTTTCTTCGTCTTCTTATTTCATACTTGGAAATTCATCATTTTTCACACCAAGAAAATTCTTCATTGATACCCAATCTGATCTGATCTTTTACAGCCCATTCTTTACTTGCTATATCGTCTTGTCTACATCCATCCATCCATCCATCCATACATACTTGAATCTTGCTCTATATATTGCCTCCACTTTGTCCTCGGTACGTTGCATGACCTCGATTCGGTGATCGGCACTATCTGACTTCAATACACAGAGCTCTCTATTAGCGTTTCCCTCAGCGCACACAAGCCCAGTGAAGCTTTAACCTACTGCATTCTCCGTCTGGCGTCTCACACCTGTCATCGCCTTTGGAGCCGTCGCTTCTTTCTTGCTCACATTCAGCTGCTGCATCATCGTCGCCAAAAACAAAAATGGCCAGTCGGCAGTTCTTCGGCCGGACCTCTGGTGTCCCAGAGGTTGGTTTCTTTATTACCATGAATGAAGCTACTCTGACGCCCGAATTTTCTCCTCCTCGAGATTCCGATGAACTTACCACTCTCGTCAACTCTTATATCCCCGGCTCCAGCTCGTTCAACGACAAGCTTTCTCAGATAATGATGGAGTTTTTCAAGCACAGAATGGAAACAAATGCCTCACAAAAGTTCTTCAAGGTCCCTTCCATGCTCAGCCCCCAAAGCGATGCGTGCTCATCAACAGGCTCGCCTTCTGCTTCTGTCTCGGCCTCTGCCTCTGCCACAACCTGGAGCTTTGATGCTTTGCCACAATCGCCGGCCTTCACGACTTCTAGCTCCACTTCAACCAATTCGCCCTTGACCGCTAGCCAAATAGCCTCCGCTAGCCGGATAACAACGGCTCCTAGAATCTCTGCCAAGATAGCGATACCCAGAAAGTCATCTGTTTCGTCATCTTTGTTATCTCCTATGCGCAGCACTCCCTCTACCCAGCGGTTACCAGGAATGACGATTCTGTCTCGAGATGGCCAGGATATCACCGATGTTGCTTCGCGTGGGTCGAAAACCCGCGAGCAGCGTGAACACGCCCACATGATGCGCAAGCTCGGGGCTTGCGCTTCATGCAAGCGCAAGAAGACCAAGTGCGATCCCAGCCACGTTTCAGCAATTAGTGCATCTTTATCTCCATCTATGGCTACTTCTCGTTCTCGCATGAAGACCGTTGCTCGGATGGCAACCGCTCGCCAAAAAGTTGCTTCTCTTACCGCTGTTTCTATTGCTGACACCGGCGCTGGAAAAAATCTGACTCCAGCTCAGACTCCCGTTTCCATTTCTTCCAGCCCGCCTGCCACAGCTGCTTCTACTTCATCGGCTCCGGCCCAAGGCTCGCCTTCTTCGACTCTGGCTCCAATGGCTATACACCAGTCCATTTCCCCGTCTTCTTTCTACCAGCCTGCTATGTGCAATGGGCTTGATGTTGACTTTGATTCCCTTCTTGATGAAAACCTGTTTATCAGCCCAGCTTCTTTCGAGTCATCTCAGACTGACCTGGCAATGAGTGCCTCGGACGCTGATGCAGCCTTCAACGCAGAGATTATGGCTATGCTGCAGGACACTCCCTTGACTGCTCAACAACCTCAACAATCACCGCAACAAGCACTTGCCGCTACTCTGCCGTTCGACCTGGACCCTACACACCCCGACTTCAACTTGGAAGACCACAAGTACAAGGACTTCATCATGTACTCGGAAACCTCTAGTCCCGCATCCATCAGCGACGACATGGTGCACTCGCTCTCGGCACCGTCTGATATGCCGAGTATAGGCTCTGATGTATCAGGCGGTGATGTCACCTCCAGTCATCATCATATCCATCATCATCCCCACAAAGACTTTCGCCATGGTCATACGGGTATCCAAAACACTGCCGCCACTGATCTCCCCGAGTTCATTTCGCCCCAGGAACTTTCTATTAACAATGTTTCCTCTGTTGGCCTGAACGCATCGGTCAACGAGCCTTCAGGCGGCCTTGAAGCCCGGCTCGCAAGCGCTTTTACGCCGACTCCCTTTCACACTTCGGTGGATACTTCTGCATCTCAAATGGTTTCTGGTGATGAGCTCTTCGTTTCTCATGTCATGCAGACATTTGAAGCTGGCTCTACTGTGAACGGCGATGGTGTCTTTGATTCGACAGCAGCTGCCTTGACCAATACCAACTCTATGACCACGCGCTTCAATGCCTCGTTGGTGGCTCCTTTCAGTGCCCTGATGGATGCTCGCCTCAATGCTTTCTCGGTGGCTGCTCATATTAATGGGTCGCAATCCAGTCCTGATGTGCTCCTGGAGACTCAGCAACAGCTAGATGTCTCAACCTTGGTGCCGCAGCTATCTCAACCGCTATCGTTGCCGCTATTGCTATCTCAAAACGAACTTCTATCTCATGATGATCTGCAAAGCCAAGCCTGTGGCATCGATGTCAATGCTTTTGCCGACCAGAATGTAGTACGCAGTGTTGATGTCGGTGTCGGAGTTGGGGTAGACTTTAACCCTGGCAGAGGCGATGTTGGCGACATTCACAACAATCACACCAACATTCAAAACGGCAACAGCAACCTTCACAGCAGCGTTGCCTCCGATGGCATTGCCCATGCACGCCGCGTCACTCTATCGTACCGCCTGGACTCCTCCGTCAACCACGATCAGACCGCAGCTCAAGAGGATGCCTATACACAGACTCTCGCCAACGGAGATGTTTATCACGGCCATGTCCTGGACGTTCTCCCACGTCACCCTACAGACGTTCATGCAGGGGATCTGGGGACTCGTATCCAACAGCTCACCAGCAGCCGCCTGCGCGAACAATTGTGCATCTCGAACGTGCCTGGACGCCGCAGGGAAGAAATCGATCATGCGAACATCACGGCCAAATTCCAAACTACATGTGGCACCGCCCCACTGGAATCATCCTCGCATACTCCTGCAGTCCGTTCCGAGCAGTGTCAGGCAAGTGCGACTCATGGGTCAAGATCGCATGGAATTCCTCTGGATGCGCCTATGTCGACTTCTGTGGCAGATTCCAGCACCGAGCACGTTCTGGATGTCAGCAACAGGAGCCAACTCGTGACAGCAGCCATTCCTTTCGGTATGTCTTTGCTGTCCAAAGCTTCGACATTCTCTGGCGTTGCATTTGCTTTCTGTACGACTCTCGTGCCGTTCATCTTCGCTGCTCTGCCTACTCTTGCGGGGGTGCTGTTCATAATACTCCTGTGGCATGTTTTCCACACACAACAGGCCGCTATGCTGGGCCAGCTCGCCTTGTGGCTTGGATCTCCAGACTTGTCTTCTAGCAAGGTTGAATCCAAGAACAAGATGGTCGCTCCAGCCTGGTCAAGGGGACATGCACTGGGGAAAGGCATAGCCGCGTACTTCCGTCTTTTGATGGCCAGTGTTGAACCAGCGACATGTGCACAACTCGGGTAACGGTTCTCAACGGTGGTGTATAGAGGATCATGGTAGATATCTCTATTTTTGTTTATTTCTTTTTCTTCGTCATTTGCAAAGCTTCATTGTTTTTTGGTTGTCTTGTTTCAACGGATTTAGCATTTGTTCATTCCATATCATGATCTTGTTTCTAGTTTTTCTTTTTTAAACCAGCATTTATTTGCCTTTGCAATCTTTAGTAGTACAGTACTACATACACAGCATCTACTGATCAATAAATACAACGGCCAAAGAAGGAGCCGTCTCCCTTGCAATAAAACATCTCTCTATCTCTCAGGCGATAACGAAGGTTCACAAGGCGGTGTGCATGCATTTCGGGTAGTACTGATCAAACGGCAAAGCAGCATTCAGCAACTATTTATGAATAGGTAGTATAAAATTTCCCTGTAGACTTTGTTGTGGCGATCCCTTCCTGGTGTTGTTGGTTTCGTCTCAATGTCGTACAAGACCCAAAAGTGACAAAGTGTAATTCTCGTTGTTAGTTTGGTACGCGAAAATCCGCGGTAGACTCCACTGAACGAGCAGGTACCACACAATCGGGCTTGGCTGACGGGTAATCTCCACGTGACCCCACCCGTCAAAACTCTTCTTCTTCATCCGGTTTTTTTTTTTT
>CM069901.1:1282890-1297156 GCA_036034705.1 Thielaviopsis punctulata | reverse complement strand
AAAAAAAAAAAAGAGAGAGAAAAAGATAGAGAGACCAGCATCAACATCCATCATCCGTGCACCCTCTCTTCTTCCCCATTGACATGGTACACATATACATACTTGTATGTACATACATAGCATGATTAGCCCATGATGTAGAACACACCATTGATTTGGACCTCTAAAACAGGATTTACCAGGCAATGACCCGCCACAGCACCTGCTAGCAGACCTGCAACAGCAACAGCAGCAGCAGCAGCAACAACAACAACAACAACAACAACAACAACGACAACAGCGCGAGCTCAGACAGCGGCCGCTCTACTTACACCTAAATCTGCGCTCACCGTCCATCGCCGAGGAACCACTCGAGGTCTATACGCCTGCCTTGGTGCAAACTAAAAACCAGACTCAAACCCCCAATGCAACCGCCCGCCGCAGCCACGGGCGCTACGTCTCGCTGCCCTGGCTTTATTTTCACCACTCACCTTCTGCGGGCATCAACAATGACACCACTTCCTCTAGTAGTAGCCACAAACGCCATCGATCAGCAAGCAGTTCTGTTTCGTCCATTAGATCGCCGGCTTTTTCTTCAGTGCTAGCTTCAGCCGAGACCAGCTTGAATGCGCCCATGTTTTATTCCGTGTCGTCGCACAATCCACCGCCGTGGGGCAAGCAGCTGGCGACAGTAGATGCACAGGAAGCAGAAACAGCCACTGGTGGTACAGAAACACGAGGTGCAGATCGCCCATTCCCTGGGACTGCTGCGCCGGTAGATTGCCTTGCATTCACGCCGTCACCGTGTTCTTCACTGGCATCTGCTGATGTGGAGCGACAAACTCGAGAAGCGCCAAGCAGCGAAGCTCAAGCGGCGCAACTTTTTCGTGATTGGCAAAGCGCTCACGTGGATGAAAAGATTCAAAAGGAGCCAGATTTGAATGACCATGATGATGATGACGATGAAAAAGTCTACATGCAAGAGGAAAAAGGAAAAACTCCGGAAATACCTGAACCGCTCCACTCCATTGAAAAGAAGCGTAAACACAGAAGCAAAAGCAGGAGCAATAACAAAGGCAAGAGCAAGATCAAGATCAAGAGCCAAACCAAAAATGGCGAGAGCAGCAGAAGCAAGAGCAGGAGAGGGAGAAGCAGGAGCGGCAGTAGAAGCAGGAGCAGGAGTAGGCTCAGGAGCAGGAGCAGGAACAGGAACAGGAACAGGAACAGGAGTTCTAGTGCCCACCAAAACAGTAGCGGCTGTAGGAGCGTGGCCTGCGGCGACAACTGCAATGACGATTTCAACGGCAACAGCATTGCAAATTGCAACAAGAAATACGGCAGTAGCACCGAAAATGATTGCAGCTGCAGGAGCAAATGCAGGTGCAGTTACAGCAGCAGCAGTTTCGAAAAACGAGCAGCAGCCACAGCGACAGGTACAGATACAGCAGGTACAGGTACAGCAGGTACAGGCACAGCAGGTACAAGTACAGGTACAGGTACAAGTACAGGTACAGGTACAGGTCCAGGTACAGCGACAGCCAAAAACGGACAGAGCCAGAACCAGGTCAAGGATAATACGCCCAAATTTGGATGCCATGAAGAAAAAGAAAAGGGGTGGTCGGCTGTGAATACGACAGCGACTGCAGCACAGGCAATTGCAGCAACAGCGATAGCGACCAAAAAAAACCAAGAAACAGCGATTGCTGCTATCAAGGGAAAAGAAAAAGAAAAAGAAGCAACACCGCCATCACAGCCACAATCACAGCTAAAAGCAGAGCCAGAGCCAGAGCCACAGCCAGAGCCAGAGCCAGTGCCAGTGCCAGAGCCAAAGCCGGAGCCTCCAGCGACAACTACTGCAAAAAAAGCACACGATATTCAATTCGCAAAAGAAGGGCATTTCACTTCTCTTCCTTCTGCCTCTTCTTCTTCTTTACCTGCCGCTGCTTCCCGTACAGCAAGCACTATTTCTGACGCTGCTACTGCTGATTTATACAACATCAACACACCCTCAGCAGCAACTGCTCAATTTTCTCCGTCATTTGCACCTGCACCTTTATCTGCGCCTGCAACTGCACCTACTTTTAATACTTCCGTATCCGCATCTGCTCCTGCATTCTCTTCAACGCCTGTACCTGTACCTGAATCGGTGGCAACTGCAACTCTAGCTACCAGTACATCTGCGACGGCAACTCTAACTACCAGTACATCTGCGACGGCACCTTCTGCTGCTGCACCTTCACCTACTATAACTATAACTACAACCGTATCTGCACCCGCAACTTCCCAATTGCCTGCTTTACCGAATCTTTATTTTCCAAGACAGCAGCTTCATTTTCCAAAACAGCAACCGCCACCCCACCAACCACACTCTTGCCAAGATCGTCACCGCCTTCCGCAGCTTCTACCGCCAACTGCCTCTTCTGGTTCTAACCACCAAGCCCACTCCACGCCAGCAACAGGGCATAAACCTGCGATCCAGTCATATCCTCACTTTCGCTCGGCATTAAACCATCAATCTCACCTCCAGTCTCACGCTCGTTCTCACTCTGATTTCCATTTCTACCCCCAGTCTCACCCTCATCCTTCTTCTCTCCACGCCCGCTCTCAATCTCACTCCCAGTTGGACGTCTTCCCGCACTCGCTTCCGCTTCCGCTTCCGCTTCCGCACCTGCATCGTCTCCACCTGCAACCCTCCTCCCAAGCTCACGCTCACGCTCACACCCGTTCTTTTTCTTACTCGTCTTCGCCCTCCCATTCGGTCCTGCATCCGGATCCGAATGCCCTGTCGCCGGCCATGAGCCGCAACGGATATGCGCCGCATGTCCCGATCTTGTCCAACCGTCTCCCCGGAGCTACCAATCATGATGCCGATGCAGCTGTCGGTGCCGGTGCAGACGGCCCCGCCCTGCCCAACCTGCCCGCAGGTTGGATCCCTATGTCGTCACAAATCGACCTGCCCGATATTCGACCCGGTGTGAGTAACAACTCGCCTGTGCGCCCCGACTTGGAGCCGGCTGTTCAGCCAGTTGATGAAGCTCCCTCAGATGAGCCTGCGTTACCTACTCAAGAAGTTTCGGATGATGTTTCACCGTTGGTTGAAGAGTCCACAGACGGTGATGAAAATACTCGCGTCAACAACCGCTCTTCGCTGCTTCTTGAAGCCAAGAACGAGCTCGAGGATGAGGCTCCGTTGCCGCCCAGTGACAGTCATCCAAATGTCCACCGTCGTCACTCTTTTGATAGCGAAACTCTTGCTTCATCTACTCTGCGCAGCAATCCCGCCTCTATCACCGGTATCAGTACTCCACCTGCCGCACAATCTCCCGCTTCAGCACGCCGCCTAGTCTCATCTCCCATGTCCTTCACTCCCCGCTCGCCTCGTGGTCGCCAGATGGGCGTTCAGATTTCTATCAAGACAGACTTGGCCTCACCGACTATACGGTCACCCGGACGTCCCGGCATACGACCACCAAACAGTGCCGGTCCGTCGATTTCTGGCTACGCTCTGATGCCATCGCCACTCATGGCAAATGGTCAGCCTCGTCTACGCTCACCTCAGATTGATCAGTTCTACAAGGGCAACTGGGACTTGCAAGAGTCGCAGCTCTCAGAACCCCTTATCCCCATGGCGCGCAATCGGTCTGTAAGCCCAGCAGCAGTGACTCCTCGGCGTGCGATGCCCCCTGAACCTGCGCAAAGATCAGAGTTTGAGAAGGAGACGGGAGAGTTAACGGGCCTAGAGTCAGATAGCAGCAGCAGCTTTGACTCAGACTTTGAATTTGACTCGGACTCGGGAGATGAGGATGTTGCACGGGGAAAACAGATTGAAGCTGGCCTTAACCATGACGAGTCTGAAAGGCAACCTGCAGCAGCCCCTGCACCAAACCCTTTACCCGCACACCCGCAGATTCCAGCTGCCATTCCTGCACGACCTCCACACCAGCAGCATCAGCACCAGCGCACTTTGTCCCGTATGGTTTCGATGCCACTGGACCTTCACCGCGCATCCATGAACTATCATGCACCTCCTCCATTGCCGTCGCCATCGCTTGCCCCGGTCCAGCCACAGCCTGAGGCTACGTCAAAGAGTCGTAGGATGTCTCGTTTCCGTAACCTCGATATCAAGCTTCCAGGTCGCGACACTGAGGCTGAGGCCGAAGTTGCCAACGCCTCTGAAGAGGGCAAAAAGGTCAAACGCCAGTCCAGTGCATTTTTCAAGCTACGCAACTTGAGTTCCAGCGGATTGATCTCGTCCAGTGTGCCTAGCAGCAGTCACTCCAGCGTGCCTAGCGCCGGTCCTACTAGTGCTGGCTTGCGGTCTTCTATTCCTACAGCATCGAGTCCCAACATTCGAAAAGTTTACGTCAATTCTCGTCCTGGTATGCTCAGTGGTCCGCGCTCAGCTACTTCACCTTTAGGTATCGACATGATGAGCTCAGATAACATCTCCCCGCCTCCTAACAAGACTCGCTTCTCTGGTCTCACTGGGCTCTTCCGCCGTTCTGTTTCCGGTGCTGACTATGGCACCAAGCCTGCTCCTGTGCGCGGTTCTCTCCGTGAAGCTTCCTTCTCCGTTGCAGATCTACCCACACCTGCTTTCGCCAACGCCGGCTATGGTCCTGCCAGACCAGCATCGCAGGGTCCCTCACTAACAGGCTGGGATATGGAAGATCGTGGCCGGCGCAAGTCTGGTGGGGGCTTCTTTGCGCGTCTAGGTTCCCGTCCAAATTCTCACTCGCGTGCGTCGTCCAGACAGGAAGCACATGTCCCATGGGCAAACAACACTCCAAGCCATAGCAGACACAACTCGCCGCACCCGTATCCTGCACCCTTTCCTGAACGGCCATACTCAGAAGCCAGAAACTCGTCACAATCGTCGTTCTTGAGCAGAATTCCCGGTGCATCTCGCAGTCAGGCCATGTTGCCCACCGGCTCAACGCCAACACTTGCTGACCTGCGTCAGAGTCAAGGAAGTACCACCGACTGGGATCCCACGCGGCTATCATCGCGCATGTCATCACATAGTCTACGTTCTGTGCCCTTGGCCGGGTCGCCTCAGTCTTCTTTCAGCGCTCGCTCGCCACAGGTGCTCAACCAGGACCATCCCATGCAACACGGCCGTGCTCCAAGCAACGTGTCGGACCGTCTTGCTGATGTCAGCCCTTGCCTCGTTCCTGGATACGGTGGCTCTAGTTCCCAAGCTGGTACTGCAGGTGCATCAAACTCGGTCTATGGAAGTAGTTGGCAAGGGCAGCAGGCGTTCTATGAAGCCCATGCGCAAACAGATCCTCAGTCATCGCAGTCTTCACACATGCACCCTGGTTCAGGCAGCGCTTTTGCACAGAGTCAGCCTTCTGTTTTCACTCAAGGGCCAACGCCGTCGCATACATTTCCTATACAGCAGGAGCATCATCATCACGGGTATCACTACCAACCGCAGCCGCAGCCGCAACCTCCGAACCAACATCAGCAACAAGTACTGCACCAATCTCAGCATCAAAGATCCTTTTCCAAAATCCTCGGGAACTCGAAACAGCAGCCAACAAAGTCAAAGACAGGCTTCTTCGGTGTCCTCAAGCGCATTTCCAAAGTCGGCGACTCGTTCCATAGTAGCTCCCACGGCCAAGACCAGCGCCACATCTCTGGGCCAATCCAACACCAGACGCAGGCTTACCAGCCATACGCCTACAACCAGGGCCACGCAGAAGTCCCACCGCAGCTATCATACTCTACTATAAATCGGCCTCCGACCAGCGGTCCGCAGTTCCAGTCACAGCCGCAACGGCCTGTCTATGTGTCTCATGGATCGACGCCGCATTACCCAACATACTTGCAGACTCAGCAGCAGCAGCAGCTGCAACAACAACAGCAAGCAGCCCCTCAGCCACCTGTCTTTGTCGCTTCGCCAAACCACAGCGCTGCACCGATGCAGTCAGACACTTTTATACGCAATGACATTGCCGACTGCGACATTCCCGCTCTGCTGCGTCCTGGCGGCGCCAACACGTCTGCTATGTTATCGCGGATGCACTCGGCTGGGACACTGTTAGCACACGATCTTGGTGGCAATCCAGCTGCGCCAGAACATGTCAGCAACCATATTCCAACACCAGGAAAGAGTTGCTCAGACGAACCTGTCGAGTATAACCTGCATAGTAAAGGCGATGGGCTGCCACAGCCAGTTGGGCAGATGGAAGTAAGGCGGGAGGAGAAGCCAGTCATGGTAGCAACAGCGTATCCTGGGCAAGAGTGGAATCCATATATGCTAGGAGCTTATGACTCGGACTAAAGATAGTTGGAAAATCAAAATATATATGAAATACAACATGATTCAACAAGGTAAGTAACATAGAGATTAATGTTTCAATAGTATAATTTTTAAATATATAAAGTTTAGAAGCATTGAGAAGTTTCTTTACAGTGTATTTTCTTTACAGTACATTTGGCCGTCTGTTGAAATTAAGACGCTCTTGGAGCCCAGAGCCTGATATAACGATCTTATACGGAACATGAACGCAGAGCGGTATTGGATAAGATAATGTGTATTCCAGCAGCCGCAAAGATATATTACCTGAAAATCTGATCCCGAGACATACAGAGTATGTAGTACAAGTACAAGAAGATATATGTATCAGGGTATACACATAATACATTGAAGTGAAGTTGGTTGCGTTCAACATTCTTAGTTGTTATGTGTATATGTGTGTTATATACATATGTATGATATGTAAATATGCATGTTATGTTCATATGTACGTTATGTTCATATATATGTATGTACTTTAATTTTTGGTAGCTGGAGGATACAAAGGAATTAATCAAAGTAAATTTACTATGTATGTATGTACAATAACCCTTCCTCTGTTTTCGCTGTTCTATATTATTCTGCCTACCTCTAAGTACACACACAGCGATTGTCGCATTGTGCACCTGATCTGACCGTCAATTCAATTCTTACGTTCCTTCTTTTCTTATGTCTTGTCCTACTCTTTTTGTTCCAACCTAGGCCTGTGCCACAATGGATATTCTTACGCAATAGAGGTCCTTATCTTATATGACGTTCTATTTCCGACCTTCTCCCGCTTTTTTTTTTCTGAATGAGTGATGCTTTTGACGCTACACTGGCGTCTCGCCTTCAATTTCGATTCTACACCTTTTCCGGCCATTTCGAAGACCATCAGGCTTGTGCACATTGTATGTACACTAGCCTACTATGGCAAAGCACCACTTGTTTGTCAGTCGCCTTTACTCCCTCTGCCCCCGCAAAAAAAAAAAAAAAAAAAAAAAAAACCTTGATCTCTTTGATATCTCAGAGGCGGTCATCTCTTCAATGTTTTGTCCCTGTGCTAATTGAAGCTCTTACAGGCCTGAGTGACTACGCTGTCACTTGTCTTGAGATCGCACATCTTTAGCTGAACAACGCCACACCCGATCCAATGTGCTAGATTTCCATTGTCGTACAGGCTCGGACGCGGTTCAACTGCACGGTATAAACCCTACGTGTATGCTGGAGATACTAGACGTCGGCAGAACAACCAACAAACTTAATTCAAGAGTAAGAATAAACTCTCGAAACGCATCTGCAAAATCCTGATATTTCATCCCATACCCGATATATTCATGAATAAAACCACAATCCTCATTCCCTCAGCCTATATGCCTCTAGCTCTTACGCTCAAATGCTAACAATTGAATATGCGGCAGATACCGAGCAGTGTTTCCCCCTTCGATGCCTTTCTCGAGGCGCCTTCACGCCCAGGTAAACGACTTCCATCGTAATCCACTTAACGTCGACCCAAACTAACTGGATTAGATCGCCTGTTGGCCATGACACTTAACACAGCGCCGCCCCTTAAGGAGTTAACAACAGCCGTGGAAGATCTAGCGGAGTGGCAGAAAGCGCCAGCACAGGAACATTCACAGGGACGATCATGCCTGCGTTATGTGAAGATAGCTTGAGCGGCAGCAATGAAGGGAATGGTTAGAGCCAGGACGACAGTCCAAAGAGCATGGAAGCCACTATAGACCTGTGGCTTCACCTAGCCCTGGTATAGGACCTCAGTCGCGGCGTTTGAGGTTAGCTGTATGGGCATAGGCACGGGAGCACCGTTCGAGTTCAGCAGGTACGTTACACACGCAGCTAAGGAAGCCTTCAGCTTGAGGCCAACAGTACTGACCATATGCTGCCCTCATTGCAGCATATGAAGCATGATTAGTTACTGCTGCCACGACCTTTTTACGCATTGAAGCACTAATGCGTTGGAAAGCCTTGACATCTCATCCCAAGCCACATTCCCCAGCCACAAAACAAGCTTAGCAATTATCGGAGCTGCTCTAGAGCCGACAAGGAAGTCGCTCAACGACAATAAACTCGGCCTTGTCCCCTCCTCTCTCCTGATTGAAGAAGACGTAATTATTCATCCTCCGGACGGAAATTCAACAATCGAGGCACTGGAAACAGTGTCCCTAAACGCCAAGAAGCGCCACAACAATGCCGAAGTTGCGAACACAAAACTCGCCAACGCATTTGATGCTTGATGCACTTGTGCTGGTTCACGTCCCAGATCCAGCGACTCGACCCAGTCGGCCATGTCAACTCAACCATCCTCGATCGACTTCCCGGTTTTGAAGAAGCGGCCGTATACTGAAGCCGCCAGCAGGTTGGAAGAAATGCCCGGCACAATAATCCGGACAATTTCGACTCGAGTCTCGCTTAAATTTGCGCCATAGTATTTACATCAAACATCAATTGCTTGTTTCTGCCATGTCTGGACTGTACTTGTACAGGAGTAAATGTCTGGATTTTCACTCCTCGAATTAACGCATATGAGCTCAAGTCAAGTCAAGAATTTCGACTGTTCTGACTACAATGGGTTGGCTCTCAGCCAGTATAAGGGTACTACATACTACAGAATCTGCTTTAGTAAGAGCGTAATCCCCTTGTTAAGATTGTCTCGACTTATCTTGACGAGCCTATTCCGTTCTTACTCTGCTTCTACTTCTGCTTCTCCGTCCTCTGTTCCGATTCCTTTTGCTCTACCTACCAGCTTTGCCTTCATCATCAAACAACGCTAGCTCACGGACAGTCACCCAGGACTGCCTCTTCTTCGATGAAGCCTACCAAGGCTGCTTCTTCTCCAACTAGGCCGAAATGGCCTGCCCCTTCTTCTCAGCCTTCAAAAGTTGTGCTCTCTTCGTCTTTGCCTCCTAAGGCCTCCTACGCTTCAGTTGCTACCTTAGGGCTTCTTTTAGCCCCTCTATTCCAACCGCCAAATATGCTTCACCTACCCTTAGCGCCTCTCTGATGAAATGCAATAGTGAGTAAATTGCTTCTGAGACGTTTAAGGATCTCACTAACTGTAATAGTTATCTGTATGCCATTACACTCAGCATGTTAATGTCGCCTGCTCCTGGCCTAAACGACGTTGCGCAAAATCACAAAATATTTAGCTTCCACTTCTCTGGCCCCCGACTGAAAGTCTGTTCAAGCGCCTGAACAAAGGCCTCGGCTCATCGCTCATAAAAGTCCTCTCGCCGAAGTCTTTTTTTTTTCTTTGCGTCTGAGTCTTCAGCTGCAAACACATCTTCTGTGCCTAAGCAGTTGAGAAACAGGCAAGGGATGCCAGTTTTGTTGTCTCTTCTATCCATCCCCAGACAAAGGCCGAAGCCTGCCTACCCAGAGGCTTTACTTTCCTGCTAGTCAGCTTACACTAACGAAGTACTTGCGTTAACTTGGTCGCTGTTCTCCTCAGGCACAACCTGTTCAATTACACTCAGTTTTCTCCCGCCGACGCTGAGGCTGTTGAGCAAAGCAACAAAGCCCTTTGCACAATTCAACTTCTTGTTGAAGATGGCCCGCTTCTACAAATAAAGTCTGCCCAAAACGCTTTTGAAGTCTGGAAACTGCTGAAGGAGATCTACAACCCAGAGGGGTTTTCGTCCGATTCTGTCATCGTCAATGTCAAGCTGCACATCCATCAACTCGAGAAACGGAATATCAAGCTGCACATCCATCAACTCGAGAAACGGAATATCAAGCTGCCTGATCAAGTCTTCATTTCGTGGATACTGAACAATCTCACGCCGGAATATGACTCCTTCACTACGCCATACACTCAGTATGTTCGCAAGCTCGACGACTTTTCTTCCTTCAAGCTTGATATCCTGTTCTCCGACCTGCTTGATGAAGCGAAGAGACTTACATATCGTGGCAGTGAGAACCCCGTCATTCTCTTTGCTCAACGCGGTCGGGTTTCTACGAAGCGGGCTTTCAAGGCAGTCAAAGGCCAAACAGTCTCTGTCGACTATCCCGGTGACTCAACTCCCCAAACCGAGCACCTAGCAAGCACAGCTTCGAAGCCCGCCATTTCGTCTGAGAAATCGCCGACACCAAAACCACGACCACGAATACCGACCCTATCAATGGCAACGCTTCAGATTACAAAAAAGGGTAGCCTGTCTATGACCTGGGCGTCTGAAGCGGCATGTGAAAATCTTTACAAAAACGAGGACATCTGGATGGCATGCACCAAGCCATGCGGATAGATTAGAGCCATCATCCCAGAATCTCGGGTGAAACTAGTTGCCCATGGAATTCCCACGGGGGAAATTGGCCTCCTCAAGCAGGAATTCACCGCCTGCAACAGGGTCGAAACATGTGAAGTCAGATGGCTGAAGATGCCAGCTGCCGACAAAAGAAGAATGGGTCGGTGTCTTCTTGGAGGCCAACAAGGCCCAGGCAGTGGAATGCTTCAACTCCCTCATGTTCTTCGCAGCATGGAGGATCAAATTGCGCCATTCACATACTAACGAGTGGCACACATAATTGTCTATCTATTGTTCAACATAACTGTTGAATAGTCAATTGATCGGACAAGTTTCCGGGCCACTGGAATCAGTCCTCAGACGGTAAGATATTTGAGTTCCGTTAGAACAAGTATTCAGGTTAAGTTATCGTCTGTATAAACTATTGCTGGATGTCTGAAATGAGAGAGCAGGAAACTTCGAAGCCGAGGTTCTTGATGCCGGATCATCAGATAATGGGCGTTGTCATGCTGGGTAGCTTATTTGACTCGTCGCGTCTGCATGCAGAGAAACGTTGCTAATTGCAAGCTGAAATAGGAAATAATTCAATTGCAGAACAAACTATCCATCTAATGTGAAGGTGGCCTTGAGAGCATACCTTTTCATAGCTGGATCCGAGTACACTGCGCTCATCGTCGCGTTCAGTTAATCATGGCAGTATTCCTCCGATGTACGCCGGCTACGTGGTGAGCATCGCCGCCATCGTCCCAGCCATGACTCGACCACGGCGTCTTATCCTCTGCTGTCGAACCCGAACCAGCACCGCCTTTGCAAAGATGGCCTGGGGTTCCAAGGTCGGTCCATGAAGACCTTGCCGCCTAAAATGTGCTTCAGCTTCTCGGCAAAAGAGTATTTTAACATATCAACTACCCTGCTATTACCCAGGGCAACGAGTCATACAAACCTACTCTCACTTGAACTTTTATCAATATGCTCGCAAAAAAATCAATCCGACCCAAGAAAGCTTCATCGTCGACACCAACCACATCGTCGACATTCGCAACTAGCCTTGCTGAAATCCAAAAAGCGCTGGTCGAAAACCCTGAGCTCACTTCGGGCATCAGCTTTTCGCCCACCCGGGGCATTGTGATTGATTCGCAGACTCGGATGTGTCAACTCAGCAGTTCCGACCTGCTCAAGGTCGCTCTTGGCGTTTTGCAACAGAGAGTGCAAAGCCAGGAGAACAGTGGCAACGACAACATCAACAACATCGACAACCTATTCCGCACCAATCCCAACTCGGTCGCCACTACCTCCAGCCCCATCACGGCTTCCATGCTGAAAGCGCTCAAGGAGGTAGAAATCCCCAACCAAGCAATATTTCCGTCTATCGGCCTCTCCACTCAGGAGGCGATGATGGAGGTAGAAATCCCGCAACAACCCGCGACGGCACCTCTCTCTAGCCAAATGGAGATTGAGATAAACGCAACCCCAGAGCTTACTTCCATTGAAAAATAGGACAACCTCAAAATCAAAAAGCGGTCATTTGCGGACGCCCTGAACAGCTCGGCCGGCGAGCTATTTATCCGCGAAACTATATCGCCCGAACTCGTTAACAAAAGGCTGCATCAAGCAAGCGGCCTCAATGCATCAATTTGGGTAGGTCCCAGGGAAACCAAAAACCCGGGATCACGACCCCCGAAATGCAGGCCCGCAAGAAGGTGGCCGAAGCGGCTGCCCTACTCGATGAGGCCGCAAAGCTTGACAAGAACGTCGTCAAACTGCAAAAGAAATTCGACAAGGCCTACTGGGCCTTCCTGAACCCCATGAGCGCTGAAAGCTCACAAAACCCGACAGCCACACCCTCTCCCACCTCGCCCAACAACAATAGCAATAGCAACAACAACACAATTGTGATCTCGAGCGACAATACCACAACCTCGACTTCCACATCTCCCTCGCCCTCGACCTATGCCAGCATAGTCAAAAACACTGCCACGAAAAATAAGTCACAAAGGCAGCAACTAAAAAGACTGCCCAAAAGACTAAGCCCTCAAAAGGTCCTAGAGCTGGCCCCCTCCAAGGAGGCTACCCCTACAGTCGCCAACACCACTGTGCCCTCCAACACAGCCACTACTACCCTAATCGTGGCCACTCCCGACACCAACACATGGTAGCCAACACCAAACCTCCGGCTGCCAAATCAAAAGTACCCAAAAGGAACGCCAAGAGAAGGGCCAAGAAATTGGCCGCAAAAACTAAGCCCGTATCAGCACCAGCTGTACTCTTCCCGGCGGCGGTCCTATCATCGTTCGAATCAACGACGACCGCCCTAACACAAACCACTACTTCGCTCCCGTTACCCCCTACTTTGGACAATGAAGAAGGATGGACTCAAGTACCCAGCCAGAGAGCAACTCCAAGCACTGTTAAGTCTACACAGCAAAAAGCTAGAGAGCTGCCGACGATTCTGGTAAAGGGACAACCGAACGGCCGCAAATTCATACCTAAAAAGCTTCGAGACATCATTAACTACCAAGAAGCAATGCTTACGATAGCTATAAAGGTTACCCAAAAAGGTAACCTAGCAATCACTGCGTCCGAGCCAGCTCGTGACAATCCCATTACTAACAAAGATATCTGGATGGCACGTATCAATGTTGTGACCCAGATATATTATGGTAACGTATCGAGGGTGATTCAATATATTCAGCTACCAAGCATATTCTAAACTATGAACACTGAAGCTGCCTAACAGCTTCTGAAATACTCTTGTACGTAGCCTTATAGGCTCCACCTTTTTCCTCACATCAATATTTCTCTAACTAGGGTTTGGCTGATTAGGTTAGCGCAGAGTTCCAACAGAGCGCAGCTCAACCCAGATCGACCAGATCATAACAGGGACCTCCTGGAATGACTCCTTGTCGATAAGTTCGCACCGGACCAACATGCCATCATCTCCGCCTTGCAGAAGCACCAGTACTCGACCTCAACTTGTACCAAGCCCAACGACGATGATCAATGGTTTAACCGTCTGTGGCAGCTGCTGGATGCCCTTGGCACCAAGCCCTCAAACCAACAACGGCTCACCTGGGCTTATATAGTCTGCTGGACGACGAGTTCAAGCGATACGTGCGGATGCCGCATTCCAACACGCCAGTGGACCTGTGGGTAAAAGACGTTAAGCGGCAGATACGTCTTATGCATGCCACAACGTGCAAGGGTCATTTGGCGACCATCGAGGAGTCCCCGGTAGTACCTAACCCTACGTCATGGGCCCATTTCGCCGCGGGCCAGCATGATCGAATCAAGCCCGCTCCCCCACTCCATTTTTGCTGTGAACAGATGCGAAACGCATGCGAAGGCAGTAGGGAGGTGAAGTGCGCATGTGCTCCTGGTGGCGCATCCAACCCGCAACCGCGGTTCGCGAGCAACGGCTACAGAGGTAACTCACAGCTGAGCGACGAGCGTATGTGCGGCCGGCCTTCGGAATTGCGCCCTGTTGAAATAGTCAAACGATCGAACAAGTGTGTCAAGATCCGAGTTCACTGACTAGATTCTCCCAATCTCGTTTCCCTTTCCTTTACAACCCTTCAAAACTTTTGTCATATTTACTTCATCATCTTTGCCTCATTTACCTTTTGCCTTGTCTATTCGCTTCGACCTCCGTCAACAAAAACTCAAAAGAAAAATATTTATACCTTACTTCATTTTGTTCAGCTCTTGCTTCCTTCAGCATCCACAACCAACACTTCAAAAAAAA
>CM069901.1:1261244-1278380 GCA_036034705.1 Thielaviopsis punctulata | reverse complement strand
CTAACTGTGAAACATTGACTCTGGTTGATATCGGACGCTACGGATGATAAAGGATATTGAGGTCTCGACTCGGTCTGAGGGACTGAGTCGAAGGATATAAGAATGGAGGACTTTCTACGATAGAACATTTAGTTTAGACTTTTCTTCTTCAATCGAATCTCGATCTATCTCAGACTGTAAAAGCGCACCCCTTCTCGCGAGCAGTCCTTGACAGTGCAAGAACAGTCATGCTAGGTCAGGAAGCGTTGGTGGAGGAAATTTTGGAGGAAGCTGGACTCGCTAGATGCCTTGAAAGAGAAGTGACAAGAGGTAGTACGTAACTTAGCTTGGTTAGGCAAGACAAGACAGATCAAGAAGATGATAGATAAGACGAGAAGGATAACTGGCCATAAAAGGGAAAATGGGAGGAGCGAGAGCAAACGTCGACATAGCATAGCAAGTCAACGGAAGGAGAGAAAAGACAAGGAACATGAACTAGATTTGTGGGCCAAGGACGGAGGCAAGTAGCAGGATCGAACCGAGTAACATAAGGTAAGGAAAGTGATGATGCATAGAAGGGGTTAGACACAGCTGAATAGGACATTCAAGACATGCAACCTCATTTGCGCAAGATAACGAGAGTACCGGCAAAGGTTGAACCAGGTAGGGCAAGATTACTGGTGAGGCGAGGCTAGACCAATGACGAGATTAGAATCAGAGAGAGACGGCGATAGGGATAGAGCAGATTACGGCTAGCAAAGATAATACAGAGCGAGCCAACAAGACATATGGCGAGGTAGGACGAGACCAGACGGGGCCAGACGGGGCTAACATAGGACAGAAGCCCAGATGATATAAGCCCAGACGATACGAGTCCAGTAGGCGTGGGCCAAGATAACGCAGGACGGAGTGAGCCGGGATGGCGCAGAACAAGCCATTATGGGACAGGACGAATCTTACGGCGCGAGCCAAGCTAACAAAGAACAGAACGAGCATGATCAGACGCGATCGACATAACACGAGGCGCGAACGGGGTAGGACTATATGACACAGGTATGAGCGAGGAGAGATGTCGCAACACAAGCACGAAGAAGACAGAACAGCGCGATACATGGCACGGAAGAGGCAGAACAGCGCCATCTAACGAGACGATATAAGCAGATGACGGAGGGGCAGGACAGCACCAGTCGAAGCCGACAGCAACAGAACAGAAAAAAATTAAATCATGCCATATATTACTTGCGACATGGCGGTGCTCATTGCAGAGGTAACGGAGGGACAGGTTTAATTCGGCAAGAAATGAGCTAACAAGCAGCGCAAAACGAACCGAGCAAGACCAAACAATACGGCGCAACAAGGGCGCGAACGAGACAAGGCAAGAACAAGACGAGATGAAGCATGCCATAATAAACGAGTCAAGACCGAGCAAGAAGAACCGAGAACAGATTGAGTCCTTTCACTGGCAGCCTACAGGGAAGCATTGCTTGATACAGGCGCATATAGGAAAAGATCCAATCCGTCAAGATGAGGGTCCACGAGCAGCACGGAGCCAGCCAAGAGGGACTATACGAGACGGCGCAATACGGTGCGCTAACAAGCCGGGACGGGCCGAGGCGAGACGAGGCGAGACTAAGCGGAAAAGAAACCGAACGAATCGTGTCGCGGGCTATGTGTGATAAAGCGGTGTCCATCGTAGCGGCAACGAAGATCCAGATTAAATCCCACGAAAAAACACGAGTCAAGACCGAGTGACAACAAGCACGGAAGCAAAAGTGAATTGCATATTGTTCACGACTGCCAGCTGTAGGGGGCCACGTGTATGCGGAAGATACTAGAGGCGACAGGAATGACAAGGGAATTCGATTGAGGAGCAAGAATGAAGTGTCGAATCGTAAATTGTGGACTTTTGTCCACGGCGACCCAAATAACTTCGTGCAGATTCGGTTGTCACGTCAAAACCCTAAGCCTTTAATGCGTCGCAGCACATAACATCGTAGGTTAGCAGGAGCCAGTTAGTTTATCAGGCGCAGGCGATATCAAGTATATAATTAGCTGCTCCATGGTTTGACTCGGAATGAAGCATAGTCACCAAGTACATACTACATAGTTACTGATATGTACATGTTGTAGATATGAGGTGTTCAAAAAATAAGTGGGGCGGTTTGTGTAACAGAGCCTGAGTTGCCTATGTCTTGTGTAACAGATGACAACAGAAAAATAAAGTGTTGTTTTTAAGTCTTGTGACTTTCTGGATGTCTTGTTGGTAGGAAAAAAAAGGTAGGCAGACAGGAGTAAACACAGGAAGCAATGCAGGAAGATAGACAAAGGTAAAATGAAGCTTTTGGTAGATGTATCAGAAGTCGAGATACCGAGTTGGGAGACATTTGTCGGGGAACTCGGATAATAGTCGGTTGAATGGTCAAGTGCGCGAGCCGCTGGAGTTGATCGTAAGGTGGTTGGACCTTTGAATTCAGGCAAGGTGAGTATTCACGTAAATCGTTGATCTAGTCAGTGTACTCTACCCTAAGGGAGAACCAACAGGATATCTATGCTTGACATATTCAGTGGAACTCGTCGAAAATTCAGACAGGAGCAGATTCGTTATGATGACCAGAAGAGTTTGTCGTCGATACATTTCTTCTGAGCTGGAGAAACCAGGGAATCACACGGCTGTGATTCTTGATGACGCATCATCGGGTGATGGTTGTTAATGAGATTGCTTGTCTCGACTCATCTTGACCATGCGCGAGTGTGAGCAAGCGCATAGCTTATCTCACTCTCGGACGTTCACGGGAAGATATCTGTCTCATCCTTCTTCGGGCGTAGGGGACGGCACGGCCGTGGTCGGCTCGAACGTCGACGGCAGCGGGGATGTGGAGAGGGCGGCCGACACGGATGCTGGCTTGGTGCTGGCTAACAGCTTCTTCGCTTTTCTTCTAGCGTTTCTTTTTGGCTGCATTTGACTTGGCAACTGGGGCGGCGGCAACAGACAAAGCGTAGCCGTGGTGAGCGGCGAGGAGGCATCGCTTGCGATCATGGCGGTCATCTGCTGCGCAGAGACAGCCGGCGTTGGGTGTGTTTTGTCACTCCTTGCGGGCTGCACAAACTCCATGTAGGCCCGCTCAAAAGTATTTTCGACGTTTTGTATCCTCAAGGTTGAGGCTGGTTGTCTTGGCCAACATTTTGACCACTTTGGCGAGGATCTCGAGAGTCTCCCCAAGGAGGAGGCTTTTGGACTGGCGCGGGTCAACCCACTTGGAATCGTTGGGGCTGATGGCTTGGCCTTTTGGGCAGCCCGCAGTTGGGCCGTTGCACGGATTGTAGTATTCGTCGACTCGGTCGGGGGCCTTGCGGCTTTGGCATATGATGGGGTTTATTTTGTTGGAATCGGGAAACTGGTCGACGAGAGTTGTGTGAGCTCGGCTGGTTGGTTTCCGTTCTGGGGAATGTCAGCAACCACCAGGACATCGCAAGTTGATGGGCCGACGGATGGCTCGGTTTCGGAAGTTTTATCTGGATAAACGAGTGCAAGTGCATTAATTGCGTTGTCAAGCTTTTAGTGTTCGTGATTCTAGTCTTTTTGTCGCCAGTTTGTTTGTTCAAGTGCACTGTTTCCTGTGCCTTGGCAGTCGAGTTGCCGATTGGCAGGAGAGTGATCGCGTCTTCTGCCATCGGGATGGGTGACGGAAAAGGACTAGCCTCGTCTTCTTGGAGTTGTTTTTAGGGTGGTGTAGTAATGGCGGAGCTCGTTTCGTGATTGAGAAACGGCGCCTGCGAATCGATGTTCATGTCGTTGAACGGTGTGAAATCAAAGAGGGGAAGGAGGTCGAAGTATTATTCTAAAGTATCCTGCATGTCGGTAATGGTTTGCGGTATGACATGCAGGTTGTGATTCGTTGTGGCGATCGATTGTTGTCTTTAAAGAGTGATCTATTCTGTTGTATATACATTTTGTTACACACGCCAAGTGTAACCTCGTGTAAGCCAAGCAGCTTTAAATGAGTCGTCAGCAGATGAAGACGGTACACGCTGGTCAAGACAATCTTGGGAGAGAATTGTGCTCTTCATTGATTATAGCAGGTTCTTAATAAGACTATGCGTCTTATATGGATGAAACGTACCTGGCTCAGGGCCAAACCGCGACTGCTGGTTAAAGCAGTTGAAACTCTCGGTATTCTCGATTTGATGAGAGAAAGAGACGGGCTTCATTGCGTTTATCGAGACTCGAAAGGCGAATAAGCTCTCCCTTAGAGCTGTGTACAGACGAAGAGAACGAGAGCATGCCAGACTCTAAGATATTAGATATAAAGAGCCTGCGCAATGGCTTCTCCTTTAACCTCGGGCATTGGCGCTTATCATGCGCATCGTGTTCTGCTTCACTATCAGGAACCATGACCGATTGATGGAACTCTTGTACGGCTGCCTCGACTGCTGGTAGAAGATACGACGCAAGTAGGGGACCATTGTTAATCAGGGCATTGAAGCGTCTTTTATGTTCTCGGTACTCACCTGTCGTGTATCATTTTCAAGGGGAATCGAATGGATGATGAGTTAAGAATGGTGTCGGTTGTAAGTATAAGTATGTATGTATGTACAGTACATACAGTACAGATTGTACTACCTCCTACTCCTACATATGTACATACGTAGGAGTAGGAGGTAGTACAATCTGTTCTGTGAAACATTGTATGTACGTCTGTATACTTGTACATACAAATGGATCGCTCCTTCTGTTTCCAGCTTTGCCGAGATCGGCACTGTCTTGCAGCGTCCAAGCTTTGAGTTGTTTTTAGTAACACCCTATGTACATACATGTGTACCTATGTACATACATATGTACATACAAGTACATAGCCGTTGTAGCCATTCCTTACATTATGCACAAGTAACATAAGTATGTAAACCCTGTTTTTTTGTGTAAGTGGCCCCTCCCCACTTATATCTGCCCTAAAACGGCAGATTTGGGCATCTGCAACCAATCACGGCGTGTGCTGCATCGTTCCTGGTTGAGTAAGCCGCAGATCATACCCATTTGTACCGTTTGTACTGTGTACATAGCCTGTCATGTACAATTGTACCGTTTGTACCTGTACATACGTGTATTATGTACTTGCATGTATGTACATACCAGCATGTATGTACATGTCCAGTCACAGGCTTTAACCCCCTGTAATATTTTAGCCCCGATTTCCCCGCCTGGGTCTTACTTTTTGCTTTTACTTGTATGGAGGGGCAAGTCCTGCATACCATACCATACATACATGTACATATGTACCATGTACTTGTATCATGTACCAGTACATAGTATATGTACAAGCATGTACAAGTACTCCTGCCAGGATCAAAGTGCCGATGACTCTTACTGTAGATACTACGAGGCTCCGATTTTTCATGTCGCTTCACGATTCAATTTTCTGCCCATCGTCAATTTCTGACGCCCATATAAAGCGCCATATAAACGTCTCGGCTTACCTTTGATCTTGCTTGCCGCAGCCTTTTTTTTCTTCTGATTTATTCAATTAAATCTTTTATTTTCTCGCGGCTTCTTTCGCGACAATTGCTGTTTAAATACCTGTTTCAGCAATCCAAAAGCGCTCTGCTTGCTATCCATCCCGTCCCGTTACGCCATCCTGTCCTTTGACGCCAGCCTTAGTCACCATCATCTTGCTGTGCATCGATTGTACCTCTGATTCATCCTGCTTTTCGTCCGTCTCATCTGCTTTTTACCAACTATTGAACGCCGGCGCTCTTTCAATTCTGCATTATACACGACCCTGATCCGAACTCTTGCTACACCCCACCCGCCTCCGCAGCCGAGTCGCATCTTCTCCCCGACAGATCTTGGCCGTATTCCCTTCAACTTGTGCACCGAGCCCTCATATCAAAACCTCCTTCACCGAGTCTTCATATCAAACCCCCCGTCACCGAGCCCTCATATATATATACATCAACATGGCTGACCCCACCCGAATTCCCATCTTGGGCAAGGAAAACATCATCATCAACTCCGGTCTGTGGCTCGACTTTGTACCGCAAGAGCTTCTTACCCACCTCACGTCGTCGACCTACGTCCTCATTACCGATACGAATCTCTATGATACCTACGTGCCTCCCTTCAAGGCTGTTTTCGAGAAGCTGGCAGCCGCGACGCCCGATGCGCCTCGTCTTCTCACATACTCGATCCCTCCTGGCGAGGTGTCAAAAAGCCGTGAAACCAAGGCTGAGATTGAGGATTGGATGCTGGAGCAACAATGCACGCGCGACACTGTGATTATTGCGCTGGGCGGCGGTGTCATTGGCGACATGATCGGCTACGTTGCCGCTACCTTTATGCGCGGAGTTCGGTTTGTCCAGGTGCCGACCACCCTTCTGGCCATGGTTGACTCGTCTATTGGTGGCAAGACTGCAATTGACACGCCCACAGGCAAGAATCTGGTTGGTTCGTTCTGGCAGCCGCAGCGCGTCTTCATCGACTTGCTGTTCCTCGAGACTCTGCCCGAGCGCGAGTTCATCAACGGCATGGCCGAGGTCATCAAGACGGCCGCTATATGGGACGAGGCCGAGTTCAGTGCTCTGGAGCAGAACGCCCCTGCCATCCTGGCTGCCGTCAAGACCAAGCCCTCTGCCGGCGCTTCCAACACCCGCCTGGCGTCTATCCAGCCCATCCTCAAGCGCATCGTCATGGGCTCTGCTCGCATCAAGGCCCACGTTGTTTCGAGCGACGAGAAGGAGTCTGGTCTGCGCAATCTGCTCAACTTTGGCCACTCAATTGGCCACGCCATTGAAGCTCTGCTGACGCCCCAGCTTCTTCACGGCGAGGCCGTCGCCATTGGAATGGTCAAGGAGGCGGAGTTGTCGCGCTACCTGGGCGTCCTGAGCCCCGGTGCCGTGGCTCGTTTGTCCAAATGCATTGCTAGCTACGATCTGCCTATTTCCGTGCACGACAAGCGTGTCGCGAAGCGTACGGCCGGCAAGAAGTGCCCAGTGGATGTCCTCCTGTCCAAGATGGCTGTTGACAAGAAGAATGTTGGCAAGGCCAAGAAGATTGTGCTGCTCAAGGCCATTGGCAAGACTCTTGAAGAAAAGGCTACCACTGTCGACGACAATGCCATTCGTGTTGTTCTCTCGCCTGCTATCGTTGAGTCTCCCGGCATTTCCAAGAACCTGAACGTGACCGTCACGCCCCCCGGATCCAAAAGCATCTCCAACCGCGCTCTGGTTCTGGCTGCTCTGGGCACTGGGTCTTGCCGCATCAAGAACCTGCTGCACTCGGACGACGTCGAGTTCATGTTGGCGGCGCTTTCCAAGCTTGGCGGCGCTACTTACTCGTGGGAGGAGGCTGGTGAGGTGCTGGTCATCAACGGCAAGGGCGGCAAGCTGAACGCCTGTGACGAGCCTCTGTACCTGGGCAACGCCGGGACTGCTTCGCGCTTCCTCACCACTGTGGTTGCTCTTTGCCAGCCTGTTGGCGAGACCGTGTCGACTGTTCTGACGGGCAATGCGCGCATGCAGCAGCGTCCGATTGGCCCGCTGGTTGACGCTCTCCGGTCCAACGGCCTGGCCATCAAGTACCTGGGTCCCAATCTTAGTCTGCCGCTGCAGATTGATGCTGCTGGCGGCTTTGAGGGTGGTGTCATTGAGCTGGCTGCCACCATTTCGTCGCAATACGTGTCGTCGATCCTTATGGCTGCGCCGTACGCCAAGGAACCGGTAACGCTCAAGCTGGTTGGGGGCAAGCCAATCTCGCAGCTGTACATTGACATGACGATTGCCATGATGAAGGCGTTTGGCGTGACTGTGGAACGCTCGGCTACGGAGGAGAACACGTACCATATTCCCAAGGGTGTATACTCCAACCCCGCCGAGTACGTGATTGAAAGCGACGCCAGCTCGGCTACGTACCCCCTTGCCGTTGCCGCCATTACTGGCACCACGTGCACTGTGCCCAACATTGGCTTCAGCTCGCTCCAGGGCGATGCTCGTTTTGCCATGGAGGTTCTGAAGCCCATGGGCTGCACGGTTGAGCAGACTGCCACGTCGACCACGGTGACCGGCCCGGCCATTGGCTCGCTCAAGGCCATTCCCCACGTCGACATGGAGCCGATGACGGATGCCTTCTTGACGGCGTCGGTTCTGGCAGCTGTGGCTGCAGGCACCACTACCATTACCGGCATTGCCAACCAGCGTGTCAAGGAGTGCGATCGCATTGCTGCTATGCGGACTCAGTTGGCCAAGTTTGGCGTGACGTGTGTTGAGCTGGACGACGGCATTCAGGTCCAGGGCCGGCCTCTCGCTGAGCTTCAGACTCCCGAGACCAGCGTCTACTGCTACGATGATCACCGTGTGGCCATGAGCTTCAGCGTCTTGGCCCTGGTGGCCCCCAAGCCGGTGTTGATTCTGGAGCGCGAATGCACGGGCAAGACGTGGCCCGGCTGGTGGGACACCCTGTCGAGCAAGTTTGGCGGTTCTCTGGACGGTGCTGATGTGCTGCCTGACCATGGCTCATCGGCCTCGGGCGGCGAAAAGGCCAAGGACGCTACGGATGTGCCGGCGGCGGCGGCCCGGTCGGTCTTCTTGATTGGCATGCGTGGCGCCGGCAAGTCTACGACGGGAAAGTGGGCAGCTAGCCTGTTGGGCATGAAGTTTGTCGACCTGGACCGTGAGCTTGAGCGCCGTGTTGGCAAGACGATTCCCGATATGATTCACGGCAGCGAGGGCTGGGAGGGGTTCCGCAAGGCCGAGCTGGAACTGCTCAGCGAGGTCACCAAGGAGCCTGTGCACAGCACGGGCTTTGTCTTTTCGTGCGGCGGCGGTATTGTCGAGTCGCCTGAGGCACGCAAGATGCTGACGGGCTACCACACGTCGGGCGGGCGGGTGATTCTCGTGCATCGCAACATTGACCGGGTAATTTCGTACCTCAACGCGGACCAGACGCGGCCTTCCTTTGGCCAGGACATTCGTGCCGTGTACCTTCGCCGCAAGCCGTGGTACCGTGAGTGCAGCACTCACGCCTACATGAGCCCGCACTTTGAGGACAGCGCCATCAGCCACTCGTCGCCGCCGGCCGACTTCCGTGCCTTTGTTTCGGCCGTGTTTGACCAGGAGCACCACCTGGAGCGTGTTCGCCACGCCAAGCAGAGCTTTTTTGTGTCTCTGACGTTCCCCGACCTGTTTGCCGTCAAGGACCTGATTCCCCAGATTGTTGTTGGTGCTGACGCCGTTGAGCTGCGCGTTGACTTGCTGGAGAACCTAAGCCGGGAGGAGGTGGCGTGCCAGGTGTCGCTTCTGCGGTCACTGGCGCCGCTGCCGGTTGTCTTTACGCTGCGTACCGTGTCCCAGGGCGGCAAGTTCCCCGACAACGACCACGCCAAGGCGCTGGAGCTGTACCAGACGGCCATTCGCATTGGTGTCGAGTACCTTGACTTGGAGATGACGCTGCCCACCGAGATGCTCGTCTCGCTGACCGAGTCCAAGGGCCAGTCGCGCATCATTGCCTCGCACCACGACCCTCTTGGCTCTTTGTCGTGGAAGAACGGCGGTTGGATTCCGTGGTACAACAAGGCTCTCCAGTATGGCGATGTCATCAAGCTGGTGGGCATGGCCAGCAAGCTGGAAGACAACTTTGACCTGGCCAACTTCAAGGCCCGCATGCTGGCTGCTCACGACACGCCCATCATTGCGCTCAACATGGGCCCTCATGGCAAGCTGAGCCGCGTTCTCAACGGCTTCCTAACCCCCGTGTCGCACGAGGCGCTGCCGTTCAAGGCGGCACCTGGCCAGCTGTCCGCCGCCGAGATCCGCCGGGCTCTGGCGCTGCTGGGCGAGATTGACACGAAGCAGTTTTACCTGTTTGGCAAGCCGATCTCGGCGTCGCAGTCGCCTGCTCTGCATAACACGCTATTCCAGGCTACCGGGTTGCCGCACACGTACAGCCGCTTCGAGACGGACGATGCCGCAGCTGTGACTGACTTGATCCGAGCTCCTCACTTTGGCGGAGCGTCGGTGACGATTCCGCTCAAACTGGACGTGATTCCGCTACTCGACGAGGTGTCGGCTGCAGCGACGGCTCTGGGCGCTGTCAACACCATTATCCCCGTGACGCGGACGGTGACGCGAAGCAACGGCCAGACCGAAACGCAGACGCGCCTTTTGGGCGACAACACTGACTGGCGCGGCATTGTGCACACGCTCAAGATTGCGGGCATTGAGAAGCTGGTCGGCGATGCTGATGCGCAGGCCGAGTCCAGCACTCCGCGGCCGGCGGCGGTTGTTGGCTCGGGCGGCACCAGCCGCGCGGCCATTTACGCGCTGAAGAGCCTGGGCTTCTCGCCCATCTACGTGGTGGCGCGCAACGCCAAGTCGCTGGACGAGCTGGCGGCGACGTTTGGCGGCGACTGCGACCTGCGGTTCCTGTCGTCGGTGGCCGAGGTGGAGCAGCTGTCGAGCAGCAGCAGCAGCGCGGTGGCGGCGATTGTCAGCACGATTCCGGCGGACCGGCCGATTGATGCCAACATGCGCGAGGTGCTGATTGCGCTGCTGCACTCGGCGTTTGACCCGGAGCAGTCGCGCATTCTTCTGGACATGGCGTACAAGCCGCTGCAGACGCCCCTGATGCAGATGGCGGCTGATAGCAAGGGCAAGTGGAAGACGATTAACGGGCTGGAGGTTCTAGTGTCTCAGGGCTGGTTCCAGGTATGTTTTTTTTTTCCTTCGTGAATGCTGGTGGGGTGGAGTGGAGTGGAATGGGAGTACTAACGGTTGTATAGTTCCAGCTGTGGACGGGCATTACGCCTCTGTTCAGCGATGCTCGTGCTGCTGTTTTGGGGCCTGATGCTGCTCAGGCTTGATTTTCTAGGAGGGGGGTAGTGTTGTAAGCACGAGGCATGCATGCATGCATGCATGGGCGAGTCGGGGCCTGTAGATTTTGCTCTTTGGTGTGTTACAGAATAAACCATGATTATCGAATCGCCTGGCTGCTCTTACAAAACGGCTTCATCGTCTACGAAAGCGAATTACGACATAGTTACAGAGGGGGTTGGCTAATCACGCAGTACGTGTGTGTGTGTGTGTGTGTGTGTGTGTGGTTGCAGCATGGTAACCGAAGCCAAGCCCTACAAAGAGAAAAATGAATAACGCCTCTACTGGACGACAGTCCAGCGCCCTGGGCTCCGCGTGGTACGGCCTAGTGACCGAGGATGGATGTACATAGTGAGATGGGGCGTGGTGCAAGCACAGCCGGCTGAGCGAGCCAGCCGGCTGCCGGGGCGAGACACGGACTGCGCTCTGGCAGTTGAGGGCTTTCCGCCCTGCGCATTGTGCATCATGCAGCAGAGGGAAACGGCCCCTGGATGGACATGCATGCAGAATGGCGTCATGGGCACGGATGGAGTGGGGGGGGGCTACATTTGTCTCCGGAGGGCGGTGTCGTCACTATAGCAGCAGGAGTGTTGTGATTTGCTATGGTTTGGTTTGCTCAAGGAGACATCCCGTATTGTTGCTGCTGGTTTTTTCGTGGAGGCGGATGTATGTACAAGCACATATGTACCGCATGTGCTGTGTATATATGTATGCATATGATGATGCATACTCGGTACTGTTTACACACGAAGAACAATGTCAAGATGACGTCGCCCCCCCCCCCTTCAGCGTTCTGTATTTCCCCTGTTCCTTTTTGGTTTTGGTGATCGGGTGTATCGTTCCGAAGTTGCATTGCATATTCCTTTCTTTTTCAGGGCTGTGTATGTATTGTGTATGTATTTCTTTCTACTATGTGCATGTATGTATATGTACATGTGTACTTGGGTTATGTATGTACTATGTATATAATATGTATGTACCTGTACAAGTATGCAATAAAACAGCGTTTCTGCATCAGCGTTTTCTTGTTCATCTAACCGTAGTTTCCTTTTAAAAAAAAAAAAAAAAAAAACAAATCGTTCATCCGAATGCCCGCCCTGCCCTTTCCCACAAGATCCATATGTACACTGCAACCCTAACCCCAACTAACCCCCGTTTTTCTCTCCTCTCTCTTGTCTCACATCACAATCACCTTGTCCAGCGATGACGAGTAATCAGGCCTACTAGAGAAAACAAGGTAATCGTGATCGATTGCGTCTTTTTTTTTTCTTTTTGGGTGTTCGTAATCCATCCCGCTCCAGAGCTTAGCCGGCTATATATCATTTTTTTCCACTTTTGTCAGTCCACTATATATGTATGTATGTTATCAACATTACGTTTCCTGTCATAGTTATCATCAGCCTATATGACTCTGGCGTCCCATGACACTGTATGCATTTATAGTTCCAAAACGTTGTGTATTTCAAAGCAAACCCTGTAACGAACACTGTAAACCTCGCTGAAAATATCCAAAAACTCCCAGAAACTCAAAAAAAAAACGCCATCCCCCCAGTCCGTAGCCGGAGTCCTTATTTGATCCCATTGAGAATTTTCTAAAGCAAATACATATCAAGCTCGCGCTCGGTTTGTGAAGCAGCGGCTGTAACAAGATTCATCATAATCGTCGTCGTACAACATAAAACAAACAAAACAAAACAAAAAAAGATACAAAGCAAAAGTAGCTGGGGACGGGGCGGCGGACTACAGGCAGTGCCGAAGCCAGCTCAAGCCAGCCAGCACCCCATACATGCCACCAAATAAGTGAGTAGAAAATGCGGGGTTATACAAGCACGAGGAAGAAAGGTGATGTGATGTGTAGCCCAAGAGTGCATAGGCCGATTCTTATCCTTTCTCTCGCCACTGTTTGACGGTCCGGCTATGTATGCATTGGGAATGAGCAATAAAGAAAGAGACGAGAAAAAATCTGCCCCGGTGAGATTGCGGGTTGCTGTGCTGGAGAACGAACAAGGAGAAAACACTGGGAAAACACGCTGTGAAGAGAAAGCCAGCGATGAAGAAAGAGGAGAGAGTAATGCAGTAGAAAGAGGAGAGTATTGCAATCATGAGACGGACGGGGGAAACACAGAATGAACACAGTAGCTCGCTCGCCAAGCGGCGTGATAACGACACCCCCCGCGAGGCCGTCAGACAACAAAAGAGAGACAAGGATGCCAAAAATCAAGTGCCGTGGGCTGATTTGTCTGGCTGGCATTTGGCATCTCTCTCTTCTTCATAAAGCACAGCCCCCCCCGAGATGGGCAGAGAAGAAAAGTGGGCCATGCAGCTGGCTGCAGCTGGCTGCCAGATGATGGCTCAGCCCTGCAAATCTGATTTGCTGGCGAGCTCACTTGCAGAATCCGCCAAAGTGGAGAAACCTCCGTCAGCCAGGCAGGAGAAAGAAGTCAGGAGCCCCACAAAATATGTGGGGATATGACGTAACAAATTCATCCAATCTCGAGGACGTCCTGCTCAGCTGGCTTCACTGACTGACCGACTGACCGACCGACCGGCTTGTCGAGTCCTGCCTTTGCCTGTCCTGATTTTTTGGGATTTTCAGAGTAAAGAGAAAAGATCAAGGAAAATGAACGATTGGCTGGCCGTTTCTTGGTTCGCCTCGCTTCCACATCATGTACATACAAAACCAAAGATGCGTATGTATGTACATATATATTAATACTCCAAGCGCGGGACTGAGATCCCTGCAACAGAGGGCGGCTTTTTGTTTTCTCGATCATGACGTCATGCAAGCAACATCTATGACGACGGTCGCAGAGAGTTGAAAAAGTCCGCCCGGCTGGCAGCACAGGGGCCCTGGTAGCTCTGCGCTCCCGACCCAAAGTCTTGGCCGGAGAAGCCATTCTCGTAGCCATGGTTGTCCTGGTCCTGCTGGGCCGAGCTCTGGCCCGGCACTTCCTCGGCAGAAGCCACCACAGTCTTGGAGGCGTGAGAGCGGCTGCTGGCCTTCTTCTTGCGCATCACCATCTTCCGGCTCGACTTTGCCCGCGGCGGCGGCTCCTCGTTCGGGTGGGTCTGCGAAAAGTGGCGCGTCA
This sequence comes from Thielaviopsis punctulata, assembly GCA_036034705.1. Classification (NCBI taxonomy): domain Eukaryota; kingdom Fungi; phylum Ascomycota; class Sordariomycetes; order Microascales; family Ceratocystidaceae; genus Thielaviopsis; species Thielaviopsis punctulata. The sequence goes on along the minus strand of CM069901.1, from coordinate 1,264,455 downwards.
GAGCATCGAACCGGCTAAAGGTGCGGTTGTTGCAGAGATGGCAGTGCGCCTTGGCTCGCTTGCCAACGTGAATGGTGCCCTCGTGGCGAGTCAGATCATACGGCCGCTTAAAGTGGCTTTCGCAGGGACGGCCAGTGTTTTCGTTCATCAACGAGCAGTAAAACAGGCCCTTGGGCGCCGGCTCCGACTTGCTGCCGCCAGTGTTCTTGTGCACATTGTTCTTGTGCTCGTGGATTTCCGCAATCGATCCGAAGCGGACGGGACAGCCAGAGTACAGGCACGAAAATGGCTTGCATGGCCTTCCCTGCAGATCCGTGGCCGTAACGTCGGGGTCGAGAATGCTGCTAGCGTCGTCTTCGTCTTGGCTGTGAAACTGCAAGTCCAGCGACTGGTTATGAGACAGCCCAGCGTGGCGGCCATCAGACAGGCGTGCTGAAAATCCAGAGCCAGAGCCGGAGCCGGAGCCGGAGCCAGAGACAGAGCCAGAGCCAGACATCGAAACCCGTCTGCCTGCCGCGCTCGTCATCTGTTGTTGTTGTTGTGGTTGCTGCTCCTTCTCCTGCTCTTGCTCCTGCTCCTGTGACATGGTAGCGTACAAGGGCGGCATCGAAGGCATAGACATCACGGGCGCCAGCTGGTTCGGCTGAGTCATGGGGGCGGTGAAGCTAGGCTCAAACATGACAAGGCTTCCAGGATTAGCGGCTTGCATGCTGGACATGTTCAAGCTTGCCACAGCGGCTGCAGCCTCGTGCGGCGAGATGGAGCGAGAGGCCCTGCTGTGAGAGCGGCTCATCATGGTCGAAAAGGGCTGGGGCGAGTACGAGCCGGTGCTGACGTCTATGGGCGTGCCAACGTTCATGGGAAGAGATCCATTCATCATGGCCACGTTAGGCGACGACGTTATGGACATTGGAGCTGACATGGAAGCCCGCATGGAGGGAGTGGAAAAGGAAGCCGGCAAGGACGAAACCGGGAGAGAAGACGACATGGAAGAGGCGGGCATGGCAGTAGACATCATGGGTGGCATGGAGACGGTAGTATAGGCATGCGAAAAGGTAGGGCTCCAGCTGGAGGCAGCAAGAGACTGCTGGTACGCGGCCTGAGAGACTCTGGTGTCCTCCGAGGCCGACAGGTAGTTGGAGGTGGAAGCCGAGTCGATAGAGCCGATCAACGACGGCGAGCTGGCAGTGTTGAGCAGCGAGGTGCGAGGCCTCGATGCGGGGTTAGAAACTAGAGACGACGAGTTAGTAGTCTGTCTCAACCAAAGGGGGGAGAGTCTTCCGACACAACGAGAAAGGAAGGAAGGAAGCACTTGTCTGATGCGTGCCATGTGGAGTGGTGAGACACTGCCATGACTTACTGGCTGAGGCATTTGGGTCATGTCTTGCAAGGTAGTTGAGGCCAGTTCTTGAATCGGGCTCGTAGCGGTCCATGGAGTGGTAGGCGTGCGCAGGAGAGGTGGTGTACATGCTGGTGGTGGAGCCTCCTGTACAAGAACCAGCCGGGAAATTCCTCGACATGGCGATGAATTGATGATGGAGTAAGGCTGATGTGAGAGGAAAGCTTCTCGGGGAGGAGCGTCTGCAGTGAAACAAAACGAGAGCCGACGTTCAAAAGGTGCTAGCAGCAGGCAGGGAGGTAGGGAGGTAGAGACGTAGGTAGTAGATTCTTGACGGTGGCAACGGTAAAACGATGGCAAAAGGCGGCGGGAGCTCTTGGGGTCGATGGAGCTTAATTTGCCGCTACCCAGGATGAGGTTTTGGTTGTAGGAAGACGACGGCGGTAGACAAAGAAGCTAGAGAGAGAGGAGAGATGGTTGATATCGGGATGTGGCGAATTCAAAATGGCACTTTGTGGCTGAGAGGACAGTTAAGAATGAAGTGGTGTACTTGTACTTGTACTTGTAGCTGTTTGTTTGTGCGCAGTGTGTAGATGGAGTAAGAGCGTACTCGGGGACGGGGTAAGAACGTATTTAGAGATGAAAAAGACAATTCAGGGAAATAAGAAAAAAAAAAAAAAAAAGGCAGGAGCAGAATAACAAAATGACGAGGACAGGAGCGGAATCTCGAGACTTATTATATACTAAAATGGGAATGGGAAGCTACTAGGGTGATGGCGGCGGGGGGGTGTATGTACCACGCAGGGCTTTATTTTTCTCATACTGTCAATTGTGCAATTGATGGGAGTCAACCCACAAACTCACATGTAATTTAGTGGTTAGCTTTTAGTGGTACGGACGTAGTATTGGCCTATACGTATGTATGCATGTATGGTATGTACTGTATGTAGAAACAGTATGTAGCACTAAGTTGAAAGGGAGTTGACTGCTGTAGCAGGGGAAAAAGAGAAAGCTATTAATGACGTCATCTCTTTGGTGTTTGTAGGAGATAGTGCTACTACTGCCACTACCACCGCTTCCACTACTACTACTACCTCTACCTCTACCACTACTACTACCTCTACCTCTACCTCTACCACTGAATCAACCACTACATCATCTAGCATTGCTCCGCCTCTTGCCCATACACGCAATGGCCAAGTTCAAGACGGACTTGCCTACAAATCAGTCACAGAATCCTTGCATCCATACATACACACATACACACATACATACATACGTCCAGGACGTTGAATGCAAACTGGCCCAGCCAAAGTCCATTGAATCGGGTATGAAGCCTCATTGTTGTAACGCAAACATTTGGCAGTGTCCGTAATAAAGTGAAACCCGGCAGTGCTTTTGCTTTATGGGTGTGTCTAGAAGCGCTATTACGAAACCATGCTGTATTCTTTTCGTCCTGCTTACATAATCATATTGGCCTCGTTTTTTTTAGGCTTTGCTTCGTGTTGTTATCAACGCACATTGTAATATACGCATATGTACCATACAGTATACATAGTACATACAGAGTACTATTTGCACGGGCTTTTATTCCCCTCTTCATCTTCCTACTGTTGGCCTCAAGCTCTTTGCTGGCTCGTCTCAGAACAAAAGACCCTCGACCTGCTGATGACAAACTATGTACATACACTTATGTTATGTACCTATAGAACAAAGGGCTTGTGTGTATGTACACATTTGCAATTAACTGTTAGCATTGCTCCCCTCCCCTGCTTTTTTGCTCGACGTCATGGAATCTCATATACTGCGTACATATTCCGGAGGATTTTTTTTTAGGACATCTTGTTTATGCAAAAAAAAAAAAAAAAAAAA